>RCWM02000169.1:1737500-2170000 GCA_003667255.2 Euschistus heros | reverse complement strand
CAATGTACATCAGAGTTTTAGTTTTCCGATTAAAGGGGTTTCAGATAATCTCAACCAGTGAATTCTCTTGGGTTAATGAAGTTATAAGATAATAAATCAACCTTTGAAGATAAGATGAAAAAAGTAATTTATCTTTGGAAAGGGTGATACCATGTGAGCTAGGACAGACTTCCATAGTTATTTATATTCAAAAAATGTATAAACTGAGAAAACTCAGGTACTTAAATGACTAATGAAGAATTATTATAATAACGTAATAAAAAACTATGTATACCATATCTTATTAGTAAAAGTTTATTTGCCATATTTATATGTTTTTCTTTTTTTAGCTTACTATTTTTTCTAATGTTATATAAAAAAATAAGTAGGTATTACTTTTAGGTTTATACTAATCCCCATTACAACTAAAAACAATAAGAATCAATGTTAACACAAAAACGTTAAGATTAGGGCTGAATATATTCCCAGAAGTTAAAGAAAACTGTAGTGGTTGACAAAGTTAACCCCGTGCCTGGATACATGACTCCAGTAGGCTCGCCTGGTTCAGGATAAAAAAAACATTTGTCAATTAAGTTGAAATTTTCTTGGAGTATGATTATTTCATTATACATGAAACATCATTTCCATTACATGTTCTGCAATTCACTCTAAGGAAATATTTGTATGTACATATTATAATATACTGTCGTTATAGAAGATTCTCTACAGAAACATACTAATATGTTCATAAACTAAAAGCTTGTGGTAAAACATATTATAAAATATGCTAAATTCAATTGTGTGCCAACAGTTCATTGTATTGATAGAATGTATACACATAAATAAATATGCATGAAGAAAAGCTGAAATGAGGGAAAAAAATAGCAAAACAAATATAACCAGTTAAAGCAGTTTTTGAGTTCTAACTGACGATACTGTGTTAGATATTCCTCAAGTTTATCTTTATCTTTTTCAGTAGTATTGTAAGGTAATTGATTTATAGTTGGCTAAATAGTTTGATCTCCTATCTTTCAATATTTTTTAGCTATTTAAATCAGTTTTGCTTTGGATCGGATAACACCTTTTAATTCTTTTAGAAAAATAGATATAAATATTTTTTTTAAATATATTTTTATTATCTATAATATTATATAAAAGGACAAGCAATTTTTCGTTTGTAATCTTTAGTCACCAAAACTACTGAGCCAATCTGTATGAAATTTTAACTAAATCATCTTCAAAGTTTAAGGAAGGCTTAGCAATAATAAAACCTACTAATTTTCAATTAAATTGTAATTGAAAAAACAATGAATATGTGGTGAGCGCCAATCAAGAACAGGTACCAATGGTAAAGTTCTACATAGAGCTTGAAATTAATAAGAAATTTTACTTATTTCCAATTAAATTGTTATTAAAGAAGTTATAAATATTGGTTGTGACATGTGGATACCAGTGAAGTTTAAAAATTGACTAATATATGGCTGGCACCATTCTACAATTGGGTTTACAATGGTATAACTATTGAACCCATCTGAAACAAATTTTAAATACACCATCTTCTTAGTTCTAGGAAGGTTTAAAAAAATAAAGTATACTATAATAATGTAAATGTACAATGTTGGGTGGCAGAAACAAGGTTTTGCCGAATTGTCATGTACTTTTATGGTTAGAAATAAAAATTCAACCTGATGAATCAATAAAATTGCTTTCGCCGAATTAAAAAATATTGCCAAATCAAAAGTCATTCCCTTGCTTTTTTTGATATTGTGTGTAAAAATATGATTCATGGGACTTGGTGAATTTAACTAAAGTAATAAGAACTAAAAAAGCGATTAGAGCTATAAAGACATATCCCGGAGGAGATATTTACAATAGAGCCACCCAACACACCTGGTTTAGACGTAGTCATCACAGCACGGTTTATTTCCTGCATTTTCAGGAGTGTTGGAAGAGTTTGAAAAGTCGGCTACGAGAAAGGGATTGACCATCAATTGCAGCAAGATGGAATACATGGAGACTTCAAGATGCCTACAAGAATATGGAGATAAAGAAGTATAAATTAATGGGCACACATTTAGGCGCTGCAACCCGTTTAAGTACTTAGGATCCCTAATAACAGAAAAAAATGATATGAAATTAGAGATCAAAGCAAGAATAGCGGCTGGCAGCAAATGCCTTTTAGCCCTAAGTAAATTTATGAGGTCTCGAGAGATATCTCGATCTGCCAAAATTGCGGTCTACAAAACTGTAATAAGACCAGTTGTGACTTATGGAAGCAAATGTTGGTTGCTGATCCAAGAGAATGAGAGGTTGCTGAGAATTTGGGAAAGAAAGGTCAGTGAATAACTTCAGGAATTGGAGAATAAGAACCAACCTGGAGCTGGAACATTTGTTCGGTCAACCCAGCATAAGTTCAATAGTCAAACTAGGCGGATTTAGGTGGCTCGGTCATGTGCAAAGGATGATGGAAGATAGACTTCCAAAAAAGATGATGAACCACTGGCCGGGAGGAAAAAGATTCAGAGGAAGACTAAGGCTGAGATGGCTTGACAACGTTCATGATAACCTATGAAAACTGGGAGTGAATGGTTGGAGGAGGAAGACGGAAGATAGACAGGAATGACTGTCTGTACTTAGTGAAGCCAAGGTCCGACTAAGACTAGGGCTCAATTATAAATAAATAAGAACTAAAACTTTTTTTTAATATATAGAACAAAATGTTGAAATTTTTTAAAAATATAACTTGAATATTTCCCTCATGCCTGACATGCCAATTTTACATAATTTCTCATATCACATCCGTTTATTGTCCCAATTTGAGTGGCAGGTGTGGACAAAAGAAATAATGTGAAAAAAAAATAACTTAAATATTAAATTCAACGTAGACCATTTTTTATTTACTATTTTACTAGCCAGCTGGCTGAGATAGTAAATGTAATAATCCATCCTGGAAACTTTTATCATTAGGATCAGAATGCAACAAAGTACTGCTTTCATTAATTGACAAAGTTAAAATATATGGGTCAGATGAATAAAGGAGATCGTGAAACAAATCTTCCATGATACAAGCTCTTGTATTGGAAAATATAAATGTAAACATTTTTATTTTAATAATGCATACTGTTCTGTTACTCTTCTAATTTTTTATTTGGTTTGCTGATCTGAATTTTTCGTTGATTTTAGTCTTTGAATTCATGCCTAAAGTTCAGGACATTAAAAACCATTCACTATCTACAGATTTACTTATCTTAAATGTTTTTTTTCTGGAAAGATCTCTTTGGAAGTCTTTGAAAAAGTGTTTTTATTGAGTAAAAAAAAAAAAAAAAAAAAAAAAAGAACAGTTTTATTGACAAAATATGTACTTTACAATGAAGGTTTGTATTTTTGTATCAGAGGTTTACTAGTTTCAGTTAAATCTGAAAGAAGATAAAAATGAATATTAAAAAATGATATAAATCTGAAAAAAATTGAATGAAATATTAAAAATAAATAAATAAAATAACTTAAATTCAGGAACAAAAGAACTAAACATTAAATGGAAAGAAAGTAATACAATATTAAAAAAAAAAATTAAATATTACTACAGTAGAAAACATTTTTAAAAAATGAACAGAACAATAATAAAGATATAAAAATCAAATATTTAGTAATAATAATATTCAGTCATTGTAAGTAAAATTTAACGCTATCCTTGAATATCAGATTGAGTGCATATATATTATTTATGTAAAGTATATGTGAATGTAGTATATAATATATATAAATCTTAATTAAAAAATAATGTTTGCTAGATGGAAATAATAATAATTAGTTATATAAATCTATTTGTCCATTGGGAAAGATGGGAAAATAACCCCATAAGCATAAAAGTGGCCTAGTCTTGGCTGTGGGGACTAGGCTGGAGAGGGGGAGCGTTGGGTATCAACATTAAATAAAATTCACTAAAACAATACTTTATGATACTATAAAAATATTATTTCTTCAATGACCAATTGAACGTAAGTAGTTTGTTGTTGTTAGTGAAGGTAACAAACATAATTTACCGCACTCCGCCTCCTCTCCTATGGTGATATCTGATAACACATTTACTACAGTCAGGTCGAATCTGATATCACATTTTAAGGCCATATTTTACTTAAAAAGAACTAATCACATGAAAAAAAAGGGTATTTGGCATGTATTAATTTAAAGCAGCAATATTATTCTAAACTAATTTTATTCTTATTTACATTCTTTGGGTCAAGTAACCTCAGTCATATTAATCACAGTTATTGCTTAGAGACTAAACACTGGGTAGGTAAACATAGGCCCAGTCATTTTCAAATATAATGGCAATTTAGCTTTCCAGAAAACCCAAAAATCCTCAAAAAAAAAAAAAAAATCCTACTTATTTATGTTCTGTGGCATACTATGATGTTGCCAATCTAATTGAGAATATATACCTGAGTTGGTTCGTCAAATTTTCGCTTCCTTGATTTTGTATGAATTTTAAAAGAAATAAAACCTTTATTAATTTGACACATGTAACAGGTCAAATTTTCGCTTCCTTGATTTTGTATGAATTTTAAAAGAAATAAAACCTTTATTAATTTGACACATGTAACCAGGTTTGTAACTTGTCAGCATTAAAAGCTGATTTTTATTCAGGTTTGGGTAAAGGATTCTAAAGGTTGCTAATTTAAAGTGATTTCCCTGGAAGAGCAATAGTAATAAATTTTGTGTGAAAATTTAAGTTTTTTTTTTTCAAAACATTTAACGCACGTTACCATTTTTTTTTTTTTTTTTTTTTTTCACTTTGTTAAAAAGTTTATGGATTTTATTACTGCCCCCCAAAGTTATTAACATCTGTTAAGAATGTCTAGACCCTTTCAATAATCCTTCATTACCAAAAAATATTATTAACTGATTAATTTATTTATTTTTAATTGTTGGTAACGTACGTCAAAAATATGTTCACACTTAATGGTGACTAAGAGAAACATGTAGAATAATTGAATTTTAAGAATATGTCTATAAAAAACAATATTAAAAGTATTTATTATATGTTTTAGTAGGTGTGAGCTCCTGTAACAGCCAACAAAAAAAGCGTTTAGTCTGAGCGACATCAACATTACAAAATGCTAGTACCTAATTTTCATTTCTAGCTATCACAGACTTTTCCATTGTGTATATATATATTAAGAGAAAAAAAAAAAAGCTTTATTTCATAATTCTTTCTTTTTTTTTTTACCCTTAATTTAACAAATGGAACCCCAGATTTAACTTACGTTACAAAAATTTTAACACACGTTACCATAGCGGTAACGTATGTCAAATTTTAGGAATTGGAATTAGAAAAAGGTTATTTAACTACAATTTTTTCAAATATAATGGGATTGAAGCATTTGTAATGCAGGAAACTACGAACTATAAAAAGTTAGATTGGAAGTGGTGAATTCAATGTGAGAAAACAATGGTAACGTATGTTAAAATGAATTAAGGCACTCACTGTTTTGAGAATCAATGTCGTCGTACTTCGGTTAATACAGCGACCTGGGCCCTTGGTTGCGAATGGTTACAATACATAGTCTGGAGGGTGTTAGGACGTTATCCCGACTCCCCTAGCTCCAGAACCCACTCTTCTACACCCGTTCATGTACATCAAATGAATAAATTCGGAAATCCTCGGACACAAAGAAAATCTTTTCTCAAGCCCCCAAAATTTCATATTTTCAAAAGAAAGTTCTATTTTCATCTAATATACGCAAAGTTTAATAAGAAATAACAAAGAGAATAAAATGAAAAAAAAAATTCTATATGGTTTTTGTGAAGGTTAGAAGTTGAAAACTTGACCTGTGAACAGTAACGTACGTCAAAATGTTCAACAATTAATTTTTTTTTTCTTTATCAAACCTTTGAAATTGAAGTTTTAAGGCCTACATTAATTTAAACAAATGAACTTGACAAGATAAAATCAACAATAGTTAAATACTGGTTGTATGTTTTTTTTTGCAACCATTCAAAGTGCTGGGACAGCAAATTGCCATTTTATTTTAAAACGATCAAGGCCACATTTTTTCTTTGTTATTTCTTTACCAACATATGGCATTCCACCACAAAAAAAAAAAAACATTTTGCATCAACAAGAGATATTATTTTCAACCCATACATGTCAGGTTTGAACACCAGATTCACTTTGAAAGGACAGTGTCCTCGGAACCCAAGTAGAGTTTCATGGATGGTAACATCATGACTTGGAGTAGAATATCGTGAGCAGTTGACAACAAATGTATCCCAAATTCCTCTGAAGTCAGCAAACTTGTCTATGTTTTACGTTTTTCCCTCGTTCGTTCTATTGTCACCAAATCTGCAGTGTTCAAGAAGAAACTGAAATCTCATTTTGCCTCGAAAAACTGGAGGGCCATACATTCTTGAAAATATTTCAATGTACAATCTTTCAGAGCTCCACTCATAAACAGAAGACCTAGAAAAGCTCTGAATTCAAAATAATTGGTATGTGAAATGAACGATTCATCCCCAGAAGTATATTTGCAGCGTGCTCGATCTATTCCCTCTTTGGTGTGCGAAACAATGTCTCCAATCATTTCGTCTGTTATAAAAAGAGAAAACAATTCCAACGGGTCCGTTTTACCTTGTGCCTCCCCTCTTGGTCCTGGGTTTCCTCTAATTAAGTTGGTGGTAGTTACTCTCGCTAACTCAGAACGTACGGGCTTATCTGTCCGAGTGGTTTCCAGATCCTTCCCCAACATAGAGCCGTTCAATTTCAAAAAGCATCAATCCAGAATTCAAGCGGCTGAAATGAGATTTCTCCGAAAGATAGAGGGGAAACAAGAAGAGATCGAATACGTAACACTACCAACAGATCAAACCTCAACGTTAAACCTGCCAACGAATCAGTAGAGGAAAACCGGTTGAGATGGTTTGGACACCTACGAATGGATCAGAACAGAGTTGCCAATGAAGTCTATAGGGCAAAAGCAGAAGTAAAGCGAGGACGAGGCCGTCCTAGAACTAAATGGGAGGACGAAGTTAAAAGGACTTCCGAAAAAGAGGACTTGTATTAATTAATCAATTAATAATTATAAGAGGTTTTAAAACAGTAAAAAATGGGATCAGCTACAAAAAATTACCATTTTATATTTAAAAATCAAGATGATTTTTTTATTCCTCGTGTGATTTGTATTACAATATGAACCATTCTGCAAGGTTGTTTGCATGAAATATCAAATCTTTTATCCTCTTTTAATCCAATAGTTTCTTTTTGATTTATTTATTTGTGTAATCAGCTTTAAGTAAAGTAAAACACATAGGGACAACAATTAAACACCAACTTGAAGAAATTAGCTTTTATTCTAATTTATTAGTTTATTTTTCGCCCCATAAACTTATTTATGTTGTGTCATCGCATTCTTTTTATAATTTTTCTTCACATTAATATGTTATTATTATACATTATTTTATAAGAAACTCCTTCTTTAGAACTTGAGATACATCTCTAAGATATAACTTCATGATTTTTTTTTTTTTTTTATAATGTTACTAATATTAACAGTTTGTGATTACACAGGATTGTGAACAAAGGACAGCATAAGAAGTTCCTGGAGATTTGGACAGATCAAACAAGGATTTATCACAATTTATAGCCTTGAATATATTTAAGAGAGGAATTAGATTCACAGTTCTAACAAAAGAAAACGGTTTTCTGTCTTATCCCTTTAATTATTACATAACTTACACGACCATAAATATTAAAGTTTAATTTCATAGTTACCTTTTTTTTTCTTATTAGGACAGAGTTTACAATGGTAAAATTAGTGAACCCACCTGTACAAAATTTTAACTACATCATCTTCATAATACTAGGAAGATTTAGCAATATTAAAAAATTTAAATGTACAATGTTGTTAGATGTATTGTTTCATATATTTTTGTGGTTATAAATTAAAACCCAAACAAATGAAATCAATAAAAATCATGTCTGTTGAATAAAACTTGTTACCCAATCAAAATGTCAATCCTTTGCTTTTTTATATTTTGTGTAAAAATATGATTCATGGGCCGTTTGTTGTAAAGTAATGCAGTCCATTATCAGCAAGAGTTTCTTAATAGTCTCTGTCCATCAGGATTACCAACTCATACTTTAAAATTAAAAATTGAATGTTCAATTATGTGTTTACGTATCTTCAAACACCTAATCTGTGCAATTTTACGCAGGTTAAAAATTAATCCTATGGATGAAAATAGTACTGAATAAATAATGCTCAATTTAACAATAGATAAACAAATAAATCTTTTATCGTCAGTTTAAGATTATTGGCCAAAGTTGTTATTTATGCGAGCGGGCGAAGCCGCAACTGGAGAAGCTAGTAAAAAAAAAAAAAAAAAAAAAAAACTTCTTTGATACATTTTTATACTGCAATACAAAATTTAATTCATCGCTTGGGGGAATCATTTTTAATCGGCTAATTTATATTGGCTGAGCCTGTTAATGTTTATACGTCTTTAACTAAAATACCAGTACTGCTAAAATAAAAACATATAGGTATTCTTTTTTTATGTAAAACACATTTTTACGCTATTTCGATTAATGATTAATGTTTTATACTCTATGACCTTTAATTTGGCACTTAAGAAGGCAATGAGAGATGCTGGTCTACAAACCACACAGGACTGTGTTGGTCCAGGATGGTCCAACTTTTGGCGTATGCAGATGACGTGGGACGGTTATTGGAGAGGGATTCCTAGCCCTGTTAAAGGCCGCCAGAACACTTGGGCTGGAGATGGATGAGGGGAAGACTATGCTCATGATCACAGGAGAAATACCCCGACCTGGTGAGACTATCGATATTGGCCCCTTAAATTTCGAGAAAGTGACTCAATTCACCTATTTGGGTTCAATGATGACCGAAGATAATGGAAGTGAAAAAAAGAATTTGGATGGCTAACAGGTGCTATTTTAGCCTACGCAAGGAACTTTCCTCTCGCCTTCTATCCCGGCGGACCAAGATCCATTTGTACGAAATATTAATACGCCCAGTTTTTTTGTATGGATCGGAGACATGGACTGTATCCAAATAGATTGAACATGAACTTCTTGTCTTTGAGAGAAGAATCCTTCGTAGAATTTTAGTTTAATTTAGAATTTTTGTTGATGGAAACTAGAGAAGGAGAACGAATTATGACTTCTACTCTAAATACAACGAAGGAGATGTAGTTCAATCATTGAAGATTAGAAGGCTACGATGGGCTGGCCACGTGGCTAGAATGGAGGATGAGGCCTTTCCTTAAAGGCTTTTAGTGGAACATCTGTATGGCACGAGAAGAAGTGGCAGACCGAAGCTAAGGTGGTCGGATGGTGTGGCCGCAGACGCGAAAAATACCCTGGGAGTGAGGAACTGGATGACGGCTGCACAAAACAGAGAAGACTGGAGGAAGCTGGTGGAGGAGGCCAGGATTCGTCACCGAGTTGTAGTGCTACAAAATAAAGATAATAATAATAATACTCTATGACCATACCCCTTCAACTTTGCTCTTTTGGCTTGTTCATAAAATTTCTCCTTATTTTTACATGACATCTTCCTCCATTCGAACCTGCCTCTTCTGTTAAAGAAAAATCATAAAGAGAAGATTGAATATGATTTAAAGTTATTACATTTTTAATTTTATAAAAGTAGAAAGTATTGAAACTTTTAAGTTTTAAAATTATAAGATAATTATTATTATGTACAATGATATAATATGATCGTAAAATAAACTATGCACTGCCCCTTATTTCTATAACGGAAGTAAAAAAAAAAATGTAAATTGTAGAGGCTATTAATTTTTTTTTTTATTGTTCAAAAATCCGGCATTTGGTTCATACTAATAATAATAATAAAGAGTTTTATTCCAATGAAATCTAATCATTAATTTAATACATGTTTTGAATAAAACAATTTACACTGCATAGTTGATTTAACATAATAAATAAAAAGTAGAATACCTTTATAGCAGTATGAAAAATAAAATAACTGAATTAAAATAAGTACTTTCTTGGAAGTAAAATGAATGAATTCAGTACAATAAAATTGATTATATTTTAGGAATAATTAGCTTATACATTACTTTGATTCTTTACCTGAAATTTAAACAAAACAAATAATTCTATGGACGCCTTATTAATTAATTTATTCTAATACAGTATGCCTAGTATGTCTGTGCAAGTATCGTCGTAGGGATTGTTTGTTATAACTGCCGATTGTTCGCATTATAGACCAGTAAATTAAGCTCTAAAAAGCAGTTCTCAAGAAAAAAGTGCCGAACTTTTATTCTTAACAGATCTTTGTTTTTTGGGGTGCAGAATCCGAATCTGTAGTTTGCTACCATGGCAGCCACCGGCGTCATACCCAAAATACCGGTTATTTTCCGTTTTTACCTATAAAACGACAACGAAACGTTTTTTCAAAATTACTTTTTTTTCAGCTGATTAAATTTACTATTACACTCCATATTTGAAGTTTTTATCAAGTCCCTTAAAATAACCATGCCAGAACGCTAAAAAAAAAGTGTTTTGGTTTTTTTTTTTCGCTCTAACTCCTAAAATATTTGTCCGATCCAAAATTTAATTTTTTCATAAAAAAGCTGGTTAAAGTTTTGCGATTTTGAGTATGAATCATACGGGTGCCGTGGTAGCAAACTTCAGATTCGGATTCAGTACCCCAAATAACATAAAGATCCGTTGAGAATAAAAGTTCGACAGTTTTTTTCTTAGTCTAATCCTTATTTTACTCGACTATTAAGGGATTTCCAGAGTTTTAAATTGGGTTGAAAAAGTTCCAGGTCAGGGTGTGAATAAACTGTTTAATTGTTAGGAAATCTAAATGAAGTAGCATATTGGTTGTTTTTGAGTACGTGGGTAGTTTATTTATGATTCTCATACAAAGGATTTGTAGCCTTTCTATTTTTTTATAGTTGGAGTCACATATGTTGCGCCATACAGGAGAGATGTCAATAATGGCACCAGGCAATTCGATACATATTTATTTATGTGTATATCAACTTTGTTTTTCCAATGTGACCACACATCATTTTTATATTAATAAGATTTTTGCCAATATTTCCCAAATATTCACTTTTTGAATTGAATATTTATTTTGGCTGGGTCTATACTTTTTTGGTTTAATGTTTTTTGCTCATTCATTTTGACACGCTCTAGCTCTGTTGGTATTGCACAAATCAAAAGCTTGGCGATAGTTTCCTAGTTAGAAATTTAATGGAAAATATTTTTTGTTCTATAAAATTTGTCGCTTGGGCCTACCGTTTAGGAGCTGTATTGGTTTTAATGAAATAAGTCAAATTTTGCCTATAGTGCAGTAAAAAGGTATTTTGAACTAGAAAGTTTATAGGTAATTGTTTTTTATGGCTTACTTTATATTTTGTGAGGTGCTGAACACGAATCTGAAATTTTCCAACACAATTTCCATCGGTAAGTATGAGAAAAATTAGAAAAAAGTAACAAATCTTTAATCTTTTTCATTATTTTGCTTGTAGCTTGCAAAGTGATCATTTTAAGCAAACTACTTTTCTATCATAAAATAAAGAAGAGAAAATGACCTACAATTTATATCCTCAAGTTTTTTTTGTCAGTCGTAAGGTATCCAAAAAGGAATTTGGCCAACTGGTGCCAGTCCTACGTCTCCCCCAATATATGTTTGTCGTACTTTTTTGTCAATAACTTCGAATCTATATGTCCGATTATAAATTAATTTTTTCATCTTAAAGATGGTTAAATTTACTATTAGACTATTAAATATGAAGTTCTAATAATGTCCCTTAAAAGCACGCTAAAAAGCCCGTATTGTTGTAAAATCCACGTTTTTTTTGCACATTAGTCACTATAACTCCGAAACTAATCGTTCGAATCAAAATTTCATTTTTTCATCTAAAAGGTGGTCAAATTTGCTATTTGAGTTTATATATAAAGTTTTAATCAGGTCCCTTGAAATAGACATGCTAGAATGCTAAAGATCCCGTACCTTTATGAAATCCACGTTTTTATGGTACATTATTCGCTATAACTCCGAAACTATTGGACCGATTCAAAATATCATTTCTTCATCTCAAAGCTGGCTAAATTTTCTTTTATACCACATATATGTAATTTATATTAAATTCCGTGAAACCCCCACGCTAGCGTGCTAAATATGTATATTTTGGCGAAATATGACAATTATGACATGTTCAGTGGGCTGGCGTGGGTGTTTCACGGCATTTAATGCTACGGATCTTTAGCATTCTGGCATGTCTATTTCAAGGGACCCGATTAAAACTTTTTATAGAGAGTCCAATAGTAAATCTGACCACTTTTTAGATAAAAACAAAAAAAAAAAAAGAAATTTTGAGTTGGACGAATAGTTTCGGAGTTATTTTAGCGTTTTGGCATGTTTATTTCAAGACACCCGATTAAGACTTCATATAAAGAGTCCAACAGTACATTTCATCATCTTTAAGATGAAAAAAATCAATTTTTAATTGGAAGAATAGTTTCGGAGTTATTGACAAAAAAGTACGACAAACATTTTTGCGGAGAAGTGGGACTGGCCCCCAGTTGGCCAAATTCCTTTTTGGATACCTTACGTCTGACAAAAAAAACATAAGGACATAAATTGTAGGTCATTTTCTCCTCTTTATTTTAATATAGAAAGGTATTTTGCTTAAAATGATTACTTTGCAAGTTACAAGCAAAATAATGAAAAAAATTGAAGATTTTTTACTTTTTATCTTTTTAATTTTTCTCATATTTGTCGTTGGAAATTTTGTTGGAAAACTTCAGATTCGTGCTCAGCACCCCAAAAAACATAAAGTAAGCCATAAAAAAACAATTATCCATAAACTTTCCACTTCAAGTCTTATTTCAAAACCATTTGACTGGACTACTACATTTTTTAAATGTTGGAGCTTTTTTTTTTTGACACACCCTAGTTCTTTTGGCGTTGGTTGAATCGATTTAAATGGGTGAGGTACTGTATGGAGAACACAGTATCTGATAAAAACAAGTGTTTTTTGTTTAACACTTGTCGCTAGAACCTACTGTTTAGAAACTATATTGGTTTGAATGGAAAAAGTCACATTTGAAACCGCTATTTTCTTTCAACTTTGTTTGTTTTGAATATCATTGATTATTAATTTAATATAGATATTAATTTAAGTTCAATGCTCCTTACTTTGGCTCAACTAAATTTATCCATAAAGACCTTAATGTTTTATAGGTTCCTGATTTAGCCAAAGCCAGATACCAATCTCTCCATGATAAAATCCATAACCACTCGAATCCACTAGTTTTTTTAAGATTCTGTTCCCGATAATCTTCCGAGGCACCTGAAAAGAAGATGGCCAAGTGACCTCCTAATATAGAGCTTTTATTGAAGTGCTACTAATGGGTCGTTGTTTTATTAGTCATTGAAATGCCATTATATCCGAAACTCTGTTTGTTTTCTTATTATATTATTTTCCAGATGTAATATCAATGAATAAAAAAAAAAATAAATAAAAAAAATTGTTTATAGGTGAGTTTTTTGACTATTTGTAATAATAATAAAAAACAAAGTTGATGATAATTACATAATTTTTATATTATATGCTAACGAAAATAAAAAATAAAAATGTTTCTCAATTTTCTGTCCACAAAACAGTAGGGGAAAAAGTATGAGGAAAAATGGCCCACATCCACAGATTTTTACTTTTCTTATTTAAAGGCATTTGCTGTTGTTTGTTTTGTTACAATTATCCACAAATACGAAATCTACTCTCAAAGTAATTTAAAAATATACGGTCCCACAGGAAAAATAAAGTTGACGTTACCTGAAGTCATCCTCTCTAATATACATATATATGTATATGTCAGTCTTGTGTCTTTTTAACTATGGGGAAAAAATAATAGGGTCTATAGTTTCAATTTCATTCTAATAATTTAAGCTGTATATTTTGGTAGCTATGGCCTTTAACGATTTTGTTCTTTAACAGGATTTAAATAAAATAGATTATTAACAAAAACTTTTAATTATGTCAAAAAATATAAACAAAGTTCTTACAGAAATCTCACCAGTAGAGAATATAATATAATCACTTTTATCGGCATGAGACATCGAAAGAAAAACATCGATGTTCCAATAATGATGACATCGATAATTGAAACACGCTATTCGATACATTCAATACAATAGCCTTTACCTTTCGTCCTAAACCAACGACTTCTTACCCTGCAATATCAGATATATCTTTTTTTTTCGTCTGATTCATCAATGTCGATGTCCCATCCCAACCCCCTGTGTCACAGTTTTCATCAGATCCTTGCTGAAAGTGGTTGTTTTTCCCCAACCCTAATTAGGGTTCCGTATATCCTGACGGAGCATATACAGCATATATATATATATATATATATATATATATATATATATATATTATTATATATACCTTTTTGACATAATGAAAAGTTTTTATTAACTTTATATCATTTATTTCACTAAAAGTCAATTGAAAAATATATTTATTTTATTTTATATGTTAGTGATAATACCTTGCTATTTCTTCTGTCGGGGTGTTTCGAGCAAACTTTTTACGGTAACACCGCAAGAAGTTTATGAATGGATGGACGCTGATCCGAGCCCAATTCCTGTTGTTCAATGTTAGCCGTTTGTTGTTATTGACGACTCGTTTATTATTATTAGCATTGGGACGCCTCAACACAGCTCCTGTTTTTGCTTTGTTGATTTTTTTCATTCTGCCTGGAAGGTTAACCTTTTTTTTTTTCATATTTCGCCTTTTCTTGCAAGCATCTGAGGCTGCAGCCAGGTTGTCACAATCAATCTAGATATTTCCGGAATGAAAACAACTAAACGTTATTCAGTGACCATTAAAACGAACTCTTAATCTACAGAATACAATACATGGTACTCAGCAAGTTAATGTGGGTCGATATCGTCGATACAAATGGAAAGTACTCTCGAGGGGGGAGTGGGAAAACTGTTTTGCCAAGGTTCATTGAAAATCACTTTAACAGAGTTATGTCAAATGAGGGGTGATGAAGTTGATTCAGATTTGAGAGTTCGCTTCGACCTACATCAGTCCTAAAACAATCGCAAAAAATCAAAAAACGAAAAAAGCATTTTTTTTTTTTTTTGTCAGATTCCATACTTTGCATTTGTATCGATGATATTGTCTACTGATTTGATAACGTTAATGTTGTGATGATATTGTGCCGCTACCTCTTAAACTTTTTTAAAAAGACAGGGTGATTCTCTCTTAGTATAGAAACAAATAAGTGAAACTACACCGAAAACGAAGAAAAAAAAAAAATACTGCTGACCACACCTTTCTATTCCAATCCGTTTCAGATCTGTACTATTATATAAAAAGACAAGCCATTTTTCGTTTGTGACCACTAACCACGAAAACTACCTAGCTAATCTCAACCAAATTTTAACCATATCATCTTTATAGTTTCAGGAAGGTTTAGCAATAATAAAATCTACTAATTTTCATTTAATTCGTCATTTAAAAAGCGAAAATATCGTACCTACAACTGCAAAGTATAGAATGTGAAAATAGGCGGTTTTTTAATTCGATTTTTAGCGATTCGTTACATTTATTTGGCATAATCAAATAGTCAGTATAATCGACCCTTTAACAGAGTTATTCCTCCACTTTACATAGTGAATTCAGATTTGAGAATTCGCTAAAACGTTTATCTGTCCTAAAGCAACTGATGAATTAATAAAAAAAAATTGTGTTTTTTTACATTCGATACTTTGCAGTTGTGCGGACTAGATAACAAAGAAGTTTTGAAAGTTGTCCGATAGGTTGCGAGTTCCATTCAACATGAGAGGTTACAAAGATACGTTGTTATATAGAGCTTGGAAATGTTAATAAAATGTATTTATATTTATTTTAATCAATAGAAAATGTTAAAAAATATGTGGATCCCAGCGAAGTTTGAAAATCGCCCGTTATGTGGCTATCGCGCAATAGAGTTTACAGCGGTAAAACTATTGTAACCGTATGTACCAAATTGCAACTGAATCTTTATAGTTCTAGGAAGGTTTACAACAATAACATATACTATAATATTAATTTAAATATTCAATGTTGAGAGGTATAGAAACGAAGTTCGCCGCGCTGTTATATACTGTGAGTGAAAATTTATTTCAATTTGAATTTCTCATCCACTATAGACTTATCCTTTAATTTTTTAATAAATGTGCGACAAGTTTGAATTTATTGTTTTCCAAATGCTATTATATAAACTCAATTTTTTCATAGCTCAGTTTTAAAATTTTATTTATTTTTTTTTTTTTTTTTTTGAAAGATGACAAAATTTGAAATTTTTGCTGTGTTTGTTTATATCTTTATTCAGCAAGACCAAGTAAAGAAAAAATTGCAGAATAGAATTAGTGATAAGTTTATACTTTGAATATTGGAAATATAGGGTGGTACCTGGATTTTATCTAAATTCCAGTCATCCGAAAAATGTTGAAAATCTATTGTGGAATCCTTATGTTCTTTGGGTACCTAAAAAAAGAAAATAAATAAATAGTATATTTATTATACTATATTTTATATAATCACTAATAATATTTCTTTCAAAAATGGTTTGGTTTATTTAGAAATAATCAAAATTTCTTACTTTCGTGAATTTTAAGGCCGGTTTACACGCTCATGTAATTTGCGCAAAGTGGCTTGCACAAGCCAGTTTGTGCAAATAAATTGCCAAAAAAAATTTTGGCTTGAGTAAAATCTGTCGGGACAAAAATTCGTCTTGAGGTTGGTGTTGGCATGAGCGTGCAAACGACAATCAAGCTTCAGCTCAAGCATAGCGCATGCGCAATTTACGATCAACTACCTGTTCCATACTATATTTTGAGTTAATATGTACGATTTTTGGCGGAAGGGCAGCCTTGGCCATTCTTCTTCCCCCACAATTAGTTTTGGTCCTTAAGGATACTATTTATTGGTACTCTTCCAGAATTTAACGATTTTATTTTATTTAACGTCCTTAAAGATACTATTTTAAGATGGCGAAAGGACATCTTAGCCCACACACACACAAATATATATCTATGTATTAGTTTTTCGTCCTAAAGGAAGATTTTAAGATGGTGGAAGGATATCCTTGGCCACATATATATTTATATATATGTTTTGCGTCTTTTGCACTTATTCCCCGCATTTCCTTTTTTAGTAGTTTATTATCATATGTTTAGGTTACGAGTAACCCCAAATGTAATAACATGTCAATGAGAGATCGTTTGATTGTTCCAATTATTAAATAATTAAATAATAAACAAAAAAATTAAAAAAACAAAACATTTTTTTAATGGGTTATGTATTTAAATATTTTATTAAGTGTTATTCGATGTAAAATAACTTTTTCCTGAAGAAATTCTATCGCTTTTTTTTTTTGTTTGTATTTATTCGACGAATTAAATCGAACAAAGACATGTCGCGTATAATTATAATTTTTTTTGTTTTTTATTTAATTGTTAAATAATAGGAACAATTCAAACGATCTATCATTGGCGTGTTATTACTTTTGGGAAGGTTACTCGTAACCTAAACATATGATAACAAACTCAAAATGAAATGCGGGAACAAGTGCAAAAGACCCTATGTTTTTATCCTTAAGGATACTATTTTGAGTTCCGCCTGGATTTAACGATTTTCATGTTACGAAGGATACTCCGCCATTTTTGTCCTTTTAGTTTTTGGCCTTAAGGATGCTATTTTGTAATATTCCAGGATTTAACGATTTTAGCGGCAGGATACTATACCATTGTTGTCCGTTGCAAGAAGTAATAGTTCTTTGTCACAATTTTTCATTTTCAACAAAACAGAGAGGTTTTCAATTCACATCTGTACATGCAACAAACTGAACGTGTAAACAGTATCGACTTGATTTGCACAAACTGGCATGCACAGCCAGTTTGCACAAATGGCTTGAGCGTGTACCGGCCTTAAAGTTTTAAAAAAAATTGAATTATAGTTTTACTTGCAGAAACTAAGTTTTTACAAGTAAGTTTGTAGGTACTAGAGACTCGGCCGATTTTAATAAAATTTTAAAATTATGTTTCATTTTGACCAGGTAAATTATATGGGCGCCAATATTCATTACCATTATTTTTTTAAATGATTCTTTTATTGAGAAAGTATTACAATCTGCCTCAAATAGCGCAATAAGTAATATGGATGACTTTATAGAACATAATGGAGACCCTCCCATCTTTCGAATTACAAGTAATCGTAATTCGTAATTCAAGTACCTTCAGGAACAGCTGATCGAATTAGTGAAAGGTGATTGTTTTCAAATTGTGTCTGCCTAATATAACAGTTTTCAGTGGTAAAAACAAGTAATTTTTAGGCAAAAAGTGTTAATTTTAAACTGTAGTGTACCGTAGCGAAGAAGTTAGTTAAAATTTCGGGTATGGCTGAAGCATCCCGAGGTATGGAGATGCCAATTGATGATACGCCTACTGGTGCCCTTAACCATGATTCATGGAAGTTGTCATCGGAAAAAAAGACCAGCAGCTACAGCAGACCCCAGAAAACAGGCTAAAAAGGTCAGTGATATAAAATTATCAAATCAGTTCGAAGTTTTGTTCTCATCAGAAAAACAAAATACTCAAGTACAGCAAACTAATATAACTCCTATAAGGCCATAGTAACATTACTTCCGAAAACAGCTGACAGCTACAGGAGTGCAGTCAGAAGCCTAAGACAAGTGAACGCAGACTTTCACACATTTCAGCTGGCTGAAGAAAAAAAATGCCCGAATAGTTATAAAAGGTTTACACCACTCTACTCCTCCTTCCATTATAAAAGATGAGTTGTTGAGAAATGGATACGAAGCAATAAATATTACAAATGCTATTTCAACAAGAAAAAAAAAACCCCACTACAAATGTTTTTCGTTGATATATCAAAAAATTCATACAATGAAAAAATTTATGAAATTGAATTTCTATATTATACTCATGTAAAGATAGAAGAACCAAGAAAAAAAACGAGATATTCCACAATGTACAAGATGTCAGGGCTTTCGTCACACGTAAAGCTATTGTAACCATAAGGCTCGGTGCGTGCGATGTGGCCAAGCTCATGAGACATCAGTATGCGAAAAAACCAGAGAAACACCCGCGAAATGTGCAAATTGCGATGGAGCTCATCCTGCTAACTACAGAGGATGTCAGACCTTCAGAGAATTATGAGCTCAACGCAGCAACAGAAATCGTCCTCAGCCGGTGGTTGTAGAGCCCCCTGAGCCAAGGAAGTTTCCACCTTTGCAAAATCGTCCTCTACAACAGCAGCCCATTGTTCCAGAACCGAACTATCAAGACCATGTTCATTCAAATATTATGGTACAGCCACAACAGACTTGGTCAGGCATGAATCATGTAAGTACAGTTCAAGCACCGCCTACTAATTTTGATCCATCAGAACTTATTTCTGCCCTAAATAATCTTAACAACCTTGTCCGACCTCTTATCAGCCTCATTACTAAATTAAACCAAATAACACAGACAGTATGCCCCCAATATGGCCCCTAATTCTCTGACTGTGGGCTCCTTATCAATCCTACTATGGAATGTAAACGGACTTATACAACGAAAGACTGAATTAGAAATACACCTCCATCACAAACGCACAGACATAGCCTTACTGACGGAAACACATCTGACACCTCAAAATAAACTTAGCATCTCTGGATATACTTTATACAGAACAGACCATCCTGACAACACTGCACACGGAGGTACTGCCATTGCAATCAAATCGACACTAAAACATTTTTCCATTCATCTTGACTCTACTCCTCAGATACAAATCACAGGAATACACTTACAGACCAAACACAAGAACGTGACGATAGCTGCCATTTATTGCCCCCAAAGTATATAATTACAGAGCAAATGTTTACAAAAATCTTTGAAGCTCTTGGTAGTTCGTTTTTTAGCTAGAGGGGACTATAATGCAAAACATCAGTACTGGGGTTCGCGACTGTGCACTCCAAGAGGTAGGAACCTTAGATCTGTTATTCATCGACTGTCATCAGACGTACCCAACCAACCAACTTACTTACCAAATTCTAGACACAAGAAGCCTGACATATTAGACATATTTGTGACGAAAGGATTAAGGACCGTACCCTGTTCAGTGAAAACCGAAGCGGATCTTGGCTCTGATCATTCCCCTGTAAACCTGATAATTGGCGTCGAAACATTTCTTAAGAAAAAAAAAAAAATTACCTTCAGGGATCACATGTAATGACAATTGAATTACTTTAATTCACATATGATCTTATTTAAATTACATATGCTTCAAACAAAAAGTAATATGATTTGTAGTATCATATGGTTATCGTTATAAAAGTGTGTAAAAAAAGAGTATATTTTATTTTAATTTAATTTTTAGATATTTTTTGGCTAGTGACATTAACAGAAAATTTTTTGGAGCGGTAGTTAATGCAAATACCACGCTATCTTTGTTTGTGGACACTGAAAGTGTGACAAAATGAATGAAATAAATGAAGAAGATGGATGTAGCCTAGATTCTAAGTTTCCAACTGGGAAAATAAAATCAGAAGAAGAGGAATGCTTCATCTAACCAAAGAAGGTAAGCAGTCAGCTAAATACCCCAGCCCGATTTCCAGCTAAGAACCACTAATTTATTTGAGGTACTTAAATGTAGTGATAACAGTGACCGCTGTATGGTTATGACAAATAGAATACCACCAATTGTGGTTTCTGGAGTCTCCAGCAACAGAAAGGTTATAGCAGGATTGAATGCGGCGGGATTTAAACAATTTTAAATACAGAAGAAGAGGGAAGGGATCCGAGTATTTCCTAAAACTCATGAAGAATAGTCAAAATATCAGGTTATATAAGGCCAGACTTATAGAACTATTTTCAGGATTTGTATCGAAATGAATTCGGCATTGACCCTATTAAATTTAGACCCAACCCACTAGTTTATGGTATGCCTATAATAAATCAACAACAAAGAAACAAATATATAAGATTCTGATCAGGCTCATTCTCGCAAACTTGCCAGAATGATGGAGTACGGCGAATGCCCTAGAATCGTCCCTAGTAAGATTTGAAAGGATCCTTCTGAGAAGGATTTTCGGGCCTGTGTGTGACAACGATGAATGGATTATGAGGAAAACCGCTGAGATCATGCATCTCTACAAAAAAACAAACAGGATATATAGCAGTTTACACAATCTGGACGTTTGAAATGGGCAGGACATGTTAGAAGAATGAGTTACAATGAAATACCCCTAAGGCTAGTTGCACACACACCGACTTTTTGCCGGCCGGCAAAAACCGACCGATATTTTGCCGGTGCAAGCACTAGGCACACTCACCGGTTTTTTGTCGGTCAAACAATTCGTAAAATTATAATTTTATTTTATTCTTGACTTTTCGACCTAAAACTGTTAACAATTTCTGATTAACCAATTGATATTGTTTCATTCGATTCAGTTACTCAAACAAGTAGTAGGGTAGTTTTCAAATAAAATGGCAATTTGCTGTCCCAGCACTTTGAATGGCTGTAAAAAAAAAACATACAACCAATATTTCACTATTGTTAATTTTTTCTTGTCGAGTTCATTTGTTTAAATTAACGTAGGCCTTAAAACTTCAATTTCAAATGTTTGACAAAGAAACAAAAAAAAAAAATTATTAAAAATGTTGACGTACGTTACTGTCCACAGTTCAAGTTTTCAACTTCTAACCTTCACAAAGAGTATAGGAATTTGTTTTCAATTTATTCTCTTCGTTATTTCTTGTTAAATTATGTGTATATTAATTGAATATAGAACTTTCTTTTGAAAATATGAAATTTTGGGGGCTTGAGAAAAGATTTTCTTTGTGTCCGAGAATTACCGATTTATTCATTTTATGTACGTGACCGGGTGTAGAAGAGTGGTTCTGGAGCTAGAGGAGTCGGGATAACGTCGTAACACCCTCCAGACTATGTATTGTAATCATACCCAACCAAGGGCCCAGGTCGCTGTATTAACAAAAGTAAGACGACATTGATTCGCAAAACTTAGTGAGTGCCTTAATTCATTTTGACATACGTTACCATTGTTTTCTCATATTGAATTCAGCACTTCCAATCTAACGTTTTACAGTTCGTAGTTTTCTACATTACAAATGTTTCAATGCCATTATATTTGAAAAACATTGTAGTTAAATAAACTTTTTCTAATTGAAATTCCTAATGTTTGACATACGTTACCGTTATGGTAACGTGTTTTAAAAATTATTTTGTAAAATACATTAATTTATGGTTCCGTTTGTTAAATTTATAGTAAAAAAAAAAAGAAGAAAATTATGAAATAAAGCTTCTTTTTTTCTTTTTCTCTCTTAATATATACATATACAATGGAAAAGACTGTGATCGCTAGAAATAAAATTAGGTCCTAGCATTTTGTAATGTTGTTGATAAAACATATAATAAATACTTTTAATTTTTTTTTTTTAAGAGGTTTTTCTGAAAATGCAGCTTTTCTACATGTTTCTTTAATTTACCATTAAGTGTGAATATATTTTTGACGTACGTTACCAACAATTAAAAATAAATAAATTAATCAGTTAATAATAATTTTTTGGTAAGGAAGGATTATTGAAAGGGTCTAGACATTCTTAACAGATGGTAATAAATTTGGGGGGGGGGGGGCAATAATAAAATCCATAAACGTTTTTAACAAAGTGAAAAACAAAATTGGTAAAGTATGTTAAATTTTTGGAAATTTTTTTTTCACACAAAATTTATTAATATTGCTCTTCTTGGGAAATCACTTTTATTAGCAATCTTTAGAATCCTTAACCAAAAGCTGAATAAAAATCATGATGCTGACATGTTACAAACCTGGTTACATATGTCAAATTATTAAAGGTTTTATTTATTTTAAAATTCATTAAAAATCAAGGAAGCTAAAAGTTGACGAACCAACTCAGGTATATATTCTCAAGTAGTTTGGCAACATCATAGTATGCCACAGAGCATGAATAAGTAACTTTTTTTTGAGGATTTTTGGGTTTTCTGGAAAGCTAAATTGCCATTTTATTTGAAAATGACCAAGTAGCTTTTGTAATTATAGTGCATAAAACAGTAATTTTAATGCAGTGGCAGGCGCCGGCAACTCTTCGGCATTTTGCCGGCCGGAAAAAGTCGGTGTGTGTGCAAGGTTACTATTTGACATGTCGTTCACTATTGAAATTTGGATGACCGGTAAAAAACCGGCCGTCCAAAACCGGTGTGTGTGCAACTAGCTTAAGGCTCTTAGATGAAATGACTTTTGGGCGCAGTAAAGTGAGGAGTCCTCGCCTGGGTTGGATGTATTGCGTGGCTGCCGACGCATAAAAAATACTAAGGATCAGAAGTTAAAATGCAGCAGCACAAGCCAGAGAAGTTTGGTGGCACAGACTAAGGGAGGCCTTGACTCTTCACGAGTTGTAGCGCCATCTAACAAGCTAATACCTCATGAATCAAAAAACTTTAAATCTTTACCACAAACCGAACAACTGTCAACCCTAAATGAAACGGAATATGATGAACAATACGGTCACTGGGTGCAAGGATTGGTAGAATACATTAAATTAATTTTATCTCAAGAATAGTAATGAATGTTCTACGGCACTTTTATACCAAGGGTGATAAACGAACAGAAACGCGTTTAAAATCCTGGAAAAATGTTCCAGACAAATATGGGAAGGTATACTCCCATTTCAAACCTTAATGGAGTCTACTGACAATCATTTAACGGAAGATCTAATAATGAGGAAAAGAAGAGAGTTATCCAACAGCGATTAATCGGTTTCTCGACATTTCCAGATTGCATTTATTAGTTAATCAACTTTAGAGGAAGCAAAAAGTATACTGTTTAGGGTCCTCAACATATATGTAGTGATTGTTAAAGACGCTCTTTGCTCGGTAATAGTCGATTATCGTTTCTGTGGCTACCTCAAAGGCTGTGAAATCGATTTCCAGACTATACTCAGGTGAGAGAAATTACGATATGTTGCTGTGGGGTGCATTACGAAATCAACCTAAACAACTATAAAAAGAAATATATCGACATTTTTGCAGAAAAGAAAAGAAACATACGCTGATAATTATAGCCATGTACCTCAAAGAAGCGAAACATTGCCTCAAAGACTTTCAAACTGAAGGGGATAGTAGAATTGCACATTCATATTATCTTGCCTTAGATTGAGAAGACATTATTTGATTAACCTTCCATCATGGAGTTATGAGAGTTATGGAGAGGCCCTTCCCGTATTTTCTTGAGTGAAGGGTGAAGCCAAAACACCAACCGGTCATGCCCACGACGCTACAACTGGTGACTTGCATTCCATTTGGGCTAGGGTATTTTCCCATTTTCAAAACGGAAAAAGTAACGTATTAAATATTGTAAAATCTCAGAATAAAACCTAAGAAACGAAAATTTGAACTGAACAACTGCTAATATGCTTACTATATAGTTCGACTCACAATGGCTGCCTCTAGTCAGTCACGGCCTTAGCGATTGGGAGGAAAGTCACCTCCACATGTCTCATAACTCCATGCCTTCCATGTTTTATTATCATATGTATTCCTGTTTAATGTTTACTAAAGACTTTAAATTCTTGAAAAACGTTATTCTTTATGAGATATATTTACCTCCATTGAACCATAAACTGCCATGAATCCTATTTCAGAAACTGGTTTCATAACCTCTTCTTCTATCTGTAAAAATTGTCCATTTTAAATTATCGTAAACGCACCCCTGTGATTCGAAAAAATTAAAAAAGTTTTCTGAATAGAATCTATGCATCAATTCATTACAAAGTGCATCATAGATAATGTATATGATACAACTATTACAACCATTAAAACACTACTTATATTTTCGATAAGAGTAACCATATTTCAACGATGTGCACATCTGTTGTATAAGATGTTTGCTAAAAAAAGAACTCTACTTACTTCTTTTTTAACATCCATCTGATTTTTATAGATAATATGTACCAAAAATTTCGAACATGTCAAATATAGTTGTAATGCACAATTCACGTAATTTTGAACAACATTACCGGTTAAACAGATGTTTTCACCACATGCCTGATAAATATCGAAGAGGGTGAAATTTTTTAATTCGATGTGCGATAAACTTTATGTAGAGTAAAGAATTTGCCCCTGAAAATCTTTTGATTTTTACTACCACACCTTATTGCTTATTCAATGCAGTATATTAAAGTAGGGCAGATATTAGGTTTAAAAGAAGAAATGGTTGTAGACGTATTGTCAATATCGAGTTGCTGGGTTTTAGGTATCAGCTCTTGAGACTTTTCTCATCATACGCTATCATCTTCATCTAGACGTTGCAACGATTTAAATCATCATAAAATAAAATCATAGCAACCATACCACTTGGATTCCTACATGCAAGAAGTATTTCCCGCAATCGTATTTTCTGATCTCTTGAGTTTTTTTTTGGCATATTTGACAGCAAACAATATCTAAACTGACCAACGGTAACAATGAATGCGATTTCGAACAAAGCCTTTATTAATATCTATACGTTGAACTAATGTAATTAATTATATACAAGAAATATTTCACGGTTACATATACTTTTTTTCTATTTAAAATACTGATACTTGTAGTAAATTCTAGTCAATACAAAAATCAAGAGGAATTTGTGGTAATTACAATTGCTCTATGACAGATGTGTGGAGGTAATATAATTGTTATCTGTTCCAATGCCGCATGGAGTTATATACAAGTGGAGGGGGCTTACCTCTCAATAGCCCAGGGCAGGCAGCCATTTTGAAGTGCACCTTTTATCAGTATGTTAACCTCTTATCAGTTCAATTTTTGGTTTCCTAGGCTTTATACTGCTGTTATTTTATTTTAGTGATTTATTTACTTTAGTGATTTACTTATTTTATTTATTACGAACCCTTTCAATTCCCCTAGCCCAATGGAATGCAAGTCGCCAGTTGGGCATAGTGGGCATGGCCAGTTAGTGTTTTGGTCTCGCCCCCTTCTCTATATGAGAAGGGCCTCTCCATAGTTATAACTCCATGCAATTCCGCTTCATGTATTCCTATTCGCCAGACCTTATAAGGATAAGTTTGTCTCGCCCATAACTAGGGAAGTTCAAACCATATGGTTATTGAGCTTATTCAGCTGTTCCTCATGCTTCGTTATTTCAGTGATTTCAGTATGAATTTGTACTATCTTGAATGTTCTTATCGCTTCTTTAGACTGATACTGCAGTAGACTTTCTTTCGTTTAACAAAACTTGTAAACGCTGATAAGAGCCAATATCCGGAAAAGGACCACATTGTGGTTTTCTTGTATCTTGAGCGAAGTCAACAAGGCAACAGCTGTAAACCAGTAGTTCGGGTTTCTATGAAGACGATCCGTGTGAAATATTTTAATTATTTTTATAACTATATATTTTATTAGCGTCTGTATTGCTATAATGACAATCCACAAATGTGAATGAATACGTAAATGAAAAGATAAACAATGACACGTGAGACATTATGGAGACCCAGTTTGACACGTTCTTTTGACTTGATTTCAAAGTTGTTTTTTTACAAATATGCTCTCTAAGCACTTTGTTTAACATGTTTTAAGTTATTCATCATTTTATTAGATTTTCCTCAAGAATTTCGATTGATCTAAGTGATCACGGTTCCGTTCAAGTAAAACTATACAACCCATGCTCTAAAACATGTACATATAATACATGTTTAACAGTATGCTTGCAGTCGTAAAATATTCTTTAAGATGCTGTTATTTGTTGGGGTTTAAGGTCCTTATGTATTCAAATTACAGCTGGAAGGACTGGGTATCTACCGTTTACTATAATATTTTGCCGTAGTGGAAAGATTAAGATTCATTCCATGGTTCCGCCACGAAATAAATTTCGACCCAGACAGGTGGGATTCGAACTCAAGACCTTCTGTATAAGACACTCTAGAAACCTCACCCCAACGCACTCGGACACCGAGACCCAACTGGGAGGTTGTATGAAATTTGTCAAATTATATGATAACATAAAAAAAAAGGAAATCCTCTGGAGACTCAGCCACTGTTGCTGCCCTAAAATTCCTTTTCAACGATCAAACCTGCAATCCAGTTTGATTGCGATGTTCCGTTACAAGTTTACAGGTGCACAATCATCGGTAGCCTCTCGATCGGACGAACGAAGCCTGATTCTGAATCAGATCCCCAAATAATAATTAATTGGATATACAAAAGGTCAGAAGCAGAGGAAGACTCCTTCTGAGATGGATGGACGGCATAGTGGAGGATGCAGGGAGAATTCTAGGAGTTGGGGATTGGAGGAGAGCATCTCAATGACTTACTAACTGGCGGAAGTTATCGAGGATGCCAGGGACCAGTAATGGTCTTTTGAGCAACTGGAAGAAAAAGAGGAAGCATATGTATAATATGAAATAGACTTAGTAATAAGTCTATTTCATATTATACATATTTAGGTAGATCATAGCGATTAACGCTCGCTAGCTGCGCTCTCTCTCTCTAGAGATAAATGAAACCTTATACTTAACTGGAAAATTAACATTTTTCACAAATGATGGTAGAATCAATATCGTAATAATGATTATAAACATTGCAGCGTGATTTAGCACAATCTTGATTTAATGGTCTCCCCAGTGCAGAGCAAGAAGTGATCTGCAGTCTTCGGTACTTTGCACTGCGGACAGAGGTGGTCAACTTCTCTTCTTCCATGTTTCCGAAGTTTCGCTTTGAAATAAAGGTCAAGTGTAACGTATTCAGTCGTTGAATAAATAATTAAAGAAAACTATACATGTTAGGTTTGGGAAAAAATCTATCGCAATATCGATATGAATTGGATAGTGGACCGATATGAAGATGGGTTGTAGGTTTGACCATCATAGGCACCCAAAAATTACGTTTCCAGAATGGAATCCAGATTTTCATGAATCTTATTTTTCATCTCTTAAAGGTGGAAAAGGTGAAACAAGAACATCTATGTAAATAAATCGATGGTTGTTCCTTATCAGTGATAAGAGTAAAGCGGGTTCCGTAAATGTTGAACTCCCAATGTATATTGTTACCATCATGATTATTTACATTGATTTTTTAGGCCATTTGGGGAAATAAAGCGAACTGTACATAATACTTTCCTGAATTCTCAACATAGCCAGCTTGCCTTTCCTCCCGCACGAATATCCTTATCACTAATTATTAACCTTTAAGTGATATTTTCTCAGGCTTATTGGCTTATGGGAATTTGCAGTTTCTCTCCTTCCCCCATTATACACACCTAATGACATAAGTTTGGGAGTATGTACTTTAAATTTTCTTATATTTTAAAATCCACCACCGTTTTTAGCAAAAACTACCGTATATATATATATATATATACATGTATATAGAAGAAGAGAATGAACTTTATTCTGGGACTACTTGTCCCCTAAGAATAACATATGATTACAGTACATAGGACAATCATCTGGCTTTCATAATTAATTATAATAAATAATAACAATAGATAATAATAAAAATTGATAAAGAATTAATTATATGTTACAAGATAACTGTGACATCTTGTAAAATGATACATCTTATGTATACTATTATAATGTATATTACATAAATGTTCACGTTTTACATTAGCTCGGAAGATTGAAGATCCAGGAGGTAAAGGAATAAATGATGTTTAAAGGAAGTAAGAGTGGATATTTTTCGAATTGTGATGGGCAATGAATTCCATAACGAGGAAGCACGGATAATAAAGGATTTCTCGAAGGATGCAGTTCGATGCGCCGGAGTGTATAGGTTGATGGGTTGGGTTCTAGTATTTAAGAGGTGAATGGAGGAGCGCAGAGTAAGGAGGTCATGGATATAGGTGGGTTTTTTGGTTTTCAAGGTTTGAAATATGAGAACACCCAGGAAGTATTGACGTAGAAAACCGGGGTACAGCCACCCGATTTCAGAATACCTGTGAGATATGTGAGAACGTCTGGAGATCCCGAAAATAAATCTAATAAAACAGTTCATTACTCTTTTACATCTCATCTCGAGCTCATCAGACAGTCCTCCATATACTACGCATCCATAGTCAAAGTTAGGAAAAATAAGTGATGATACTAAAAGTTTTCGAGTACTTAATGGTAATGAATCACGGTAATATGAAAGTTGCTTAAGAATAAAAATAGATTTTCTCGTGATTTGAGAGATATGGCTGGCTATTCCATGCAAGATGTTTATCGAAAGTTATTCCCAGATTTTTAATGGAATTTTGGAAATGAATTGGACGGTTTTTGAGGAAAAGCAGTGGATACTAGGAAAGAGCTTTTAGGTGAGGTTTTGACCCAATGAGGATAGCCTTTGTTTTTTCTGGATTTAGACTTAATTTATTCTCCACTGCCCAAAGGTTAATGCTATCTATGTCTTTCTGTAGCTTACAAGTCGCCTCTAGCATATTTGAAGGATGAAAGGATAAATATATTTGCAAGTCGTCAGCATAAAGATGATATTGGGAGTAGTGGATGCGATTCGGCAAGTCATTAATATAAATAGAAAATAGGGTAGGTGAAAGAGAAGATCCCTGGGGTACTCCTCGCGAGAGTGGTAGTGAAGATGAGTGAGGTTTTCCAGGTATAATCACTGTTTGGGAACGGTTGGATAAAAAAGAATGAAGCCAGCTTAACGCACTATTAGATATTGAGAGGTTATGGAGTTTGGAGAGGAGGATTGTATGGTCAACAGAATCAAAAGCTTTTGAAAAATCAAAAAGGATCAGGATCGTAATATTCTGTTGGTCTAAGGAGTAGTAAAGGTCTTGAGTAATTTTTACCAAAGCAGACTGCGTGGAGTATTCGGATCGGAATCCTGATTGAAAAAGGATTAAGGAGAGTTTTATAGTCAAGAAAGGAGGTGAGTTGGGTATGTGCTAATCTTTCTAATGGTTTAGATAAATTTGATAGGATTGATATAGGTCGAAAGTGGGAAACTGAGGAAGGAGAAGGAACTTTATTTAATGGACGGACAAGGACTTTTTTCCAAGCTGTAGGGAAAATAGAGTTTTGTAAGGAGAAATTATATATGTGGAGCAGGGCAGGTAAGATAACAGGAAGGCAGAGTTTGATTATTTTTAGAGGTATTTGATCCAAACCATGGTCATTGGTACGAGATTTAAAAACTGAATCAATTGGGTCATTAGGGGAAATATTAAGAAAATAAAAGTTATTAGAATTAAAAGGGGTTTGAGGAATAGAATAGGATAAGGTGTTTACAGGGAGTTCATTAGGGTGGGGGTCAGCAAAGTAGGAATTAAGTTCATCTGGAGTGAATGGATAATTGTTATCAGATGTGGAACTGGGTACTGCAAATTTTCTCAAAAATTTCCCATTTAGATTTAGGGTCAGGTGCTTGGGATAGGATATTTTGAAAATACTGTGCTTTAGCACGGCGTAAAGAGGTCTGGGTGAGGTTTCTAAGAAGCTTAAACGATGAATAATCATCTGAATGTCTAGTACGCCTAAAACGTCTCCTGGCAGCATCTCTTCGCTTCATCAGATTTCTAATGTCAGGGTTAATCCATGGAGCTGGTAGTCGTCGGATAATTGAGGTTTTGAGAGGGGCAAGATGATTAAGGACAGTATAAAGATTCGATGTTAGGCATTCCACCATTTCGTCAATTGAGGGGGAAGAATATATGGATTCCAAGGAATGGGATAGTGCGTCAAGTAAGGATTCTATTCTATCTGGGTTATATGGTCAAGATTTCTCCAAGATATTTTCTTAGGAATAAGGATAGGAACAGATATGTCATAGGAGATTTGGATGAGATCGTGGCATGATCGCTCAAACATAAAAATAAATATCTGATATTAGTATCCAGCTAGGTTATTAACTTTTATAGTTTTACTATTGTTGACATTATATATATTCCCTCACTCCTTATTAGTTTTTGCAATCTTATCATTCTCACAACTTGTCATTTATTTATGACTTTCTCAGGGTTTTTAATATCGTCATTTTATTACAAATTGACGTTCGTTTCATTTAGGGGCTGTTTATAAAAAAATAATGAACTCTATAATGAACATATCAATTTGTTTTCTGGCTATTTTTGACTCAGCTATGTATATTAATTAGATGGCATAATTAGATGAAGAAGAAGAAGAAGGGTTTTGTGACATTTTCCTGCTAATGGAATATGAAAAAAATTACTAAAAACATAAATTACTCCAAATTGTGTTTTGTTACATTAATTGATTTATTTAATATAATAAATTTGTTATGGACATTACTTATAGTTGTAGTAATATATGTTTATTTGTAATTAGTGTTATTCATTTTTTATCAGTATAGATCGGGTAGTAGGGATAATTCATGCTAATAATCATTTTAATAACACAGTTTCAAGAAATGAAATTGATACAGGTTTTCAATTTTGTTTATTGGGTAATTATTTTACAATAATAATTTATCAATTTAAAATTATAAATAAAAAACTACTAATCTAATTTTATAACCTAATACCATGCAAAAATATTTACAGTTCCATGTGTTCCAGTTATTGCACACAAATTTTAAACATTTTTCGATTATTTTATGATATAAATTTTATTATCATTTGTAGCTTTGATTTATGATTAACAAAAAAACTATTTTCCTGTGTTCTTGATTGATGTTGAATATAAATATGAATGGAATTTAAATAACAAGAATGAGCAGTACTTAAAATAAAACTACACTAATTTTGAACAGTTCTCTTGAACAATTCTATTCAGTTATTTTACTATTCAGTACCTAAATCCAAGGATTGCTTAATTTCATGAATCACAGGTCACCAATACAATAGCTAAGTCACAGTTATAAAACATAATTTGTATAATACAACATAATTATAAAAGTAGATACAGTTAATTTGTTACTATATCTATGCAAATAAGAACCTTTAATTTCAAATTCTTACCTGTACTTATTTATATGTACACACATGGTATTCATGTTTAAAACCATAGCAAGCTTGTTTGCAACAAATAGAACACAATCTTAATTGTAATTAATAATGTTTTGAGCACGCGTTGGATCTCTTATTAACAAGTTTGTGATTAAATATATATTTAAGAGTTTAATATTACTTTTGGTTTTTGCAATATTTGGTAGAATTTGTATTTGAACTTCTATTTAATGAATGATCTTTACAAAATAACAAGAAAAACAAATGAATTGATAGAATTATTGTCTGTAGATGAAACAGGCAATTATCCTAATGTATATTAGTCTTAAATCTCAGCATGTTTCTTTAAGGATTGTTGATTATAACACTGATTAATTGTTAGAACTAAATTTGGTGTTCATCATTTATAGTTAATTTTTGATGTATGAATAATTTAGAAATGTATCTTAGTTAATTATTTTCTTCTCCATTCATCTTAACAGTCAACTATAACTAACTTTTATCATTAATTATTTTAATTTTCCTAGATGTTATCATTTGTTCATTTACATTTTTTACATCAACATTCAGATCAGATATTGAAGATGAACATAAAAAATAACATATTAACATTAAAATTACATTATTAATGAGTGTTTGACATTCTTATTGATGAAAATGCATTAGTTAGAACTTAGATAGAAATATTGCTATTAATACATATTTAAAGCAATAGTTCTTCTCTACCAAAATTCATCTTTTACATGTTGATCTAAAACATCTTAATTTCAATAAACCTTACTTGATAAATTTATCATATGTATATACATTCATATTATTTATTTATTGATAAAATATTAAATATATTATAAAGAATCCCCAATTGATTATGAGGATTAGATTCTACATGTAAAGCTTTTACCATTTATTTTGTCTTAGCTAACTATCACACATATTCGTTTCTTATTCACATGATTACATGATACAATTAATTAATATCTACTATTAAAAAAAAAGAAAAAAAGGGGTTTAAAAAAGTTTCAAAATCGCCATTACTTCAGATTTCATTGCTCATTTTTATATGTAATGAACTAGAACATACTGACTGGATACAGGCATTATGTATCCTCTTTAGTTATTTACATAATTTGAGCATATATTATTTGTTCCTGCATCTAATTTTGCAGAATTTTGATATTTTGTTTCTTCTACATTTTTCCTTACGTTCAAATTCTTTTCAATCAATTTACACCTCTTTTCCCTCCCCTGTTTTAAAAATCCAAATCAGTAGTCCTAAAATAACAAAGAAATTGTCTGTTGATTTTTTTTCATTGTTATAGTTTTAGTAATGTATCCCAGATTATCTTTGAATTCTGTACTACCTCATTGACATTGAATTTTCTTTTTCTTCTCCTGGAGGATAAGCAATATAGAATGGTTGGGAAGGTGGAGGATACCTTCCAAGAGTTGAATAAGATGCTCTTAGTGGAGGTGACACTGAGGCTAACCTTTTACCTGGGAGGGTGGCATAAGGCATCGGTAAAATGACTTTTGGACAAGGGCATGCTGGGCTATTACAATGAGGTACAGGCCCACGATATCTTTCACCACCCCATCGCACTCTAGCCAAACAAGTAATAATTATAAGAACAGCAATGAAGGCTACAACACTTCCTACAATACTAATGATAAGTGTGTCATCATTTGTTACTGTGGGTGTCATTGCCTTAGCAGGGAGCCGGTGAGTTGTTGGTACAGACCAAATAATGTCAGGTTCTGTTGGTCCATGGGTGATATGACTCATCCTAGTCGATGTGGTTGGAGCTTCGGTAGTTGTTGAAGTACGATCACATGTCAAGTCATCATCTCCTATTTCTGCTAAAAGCCGTCCATCAAGATGAGCAGGTTTCGAACAGACTACACCTGCTACTAATCCTGATCTCCGAAGGGCTCTGGCATTACAGTCACAAACAATTGGATTATCAGCTAAACCTACAAGTACAAGATCTCCTCTACGATCATCTAATGCAGATAAAAATTGTCTACTAATTGTTGTTAGTTGGTTTCCTCCTACATCAAGCCTAACCTTGGATGATCTGGGTAGTGGGATCAGCAAAGCTGGTGGTAATGATGTCAGTGAAGTTCCCTTTATGAAGACATTGATGTTTGGAACTTTCAAACCAGCCAACGTGCTTGAACTGACACTATGCACCCTCGAGCCACGAATGCCAAGTGTGGCTAATCGTGGATTCATTGCAGCTGATAACTGCTCTCCTCCTACAGCTGCATCTTTTACTTCTACATCAAGAAGTTCTAATGAAGGAAGGCTGTGGAGTAGTCCTGTAATGTCGAGGTATCCCAATCTTGGATATCCATAAGCTTCAAGCTCTGCCAAGTTGACAAGTGATTTAAAAGCCATCTTCTCAATTCGAGTACATTCTTCTAAACCTGATATATTTAATCTTATGAGAGATTCTAGGCCATCAAGATCACCTTGAACAATACTTTTGATAGGATTTGAGGATAAATCAACAGTATGAAGGTTTTTCAGCTTTGACCAAACTTGAGAAAGTGTTCCACTAATGTCACCAATTTTATTAAAAGACAAATCTATTACTTTCAAGAGTGTTGGTCTTTCGAAAACTTTTTCAGGAATATCAGAAATTTGGTTGTGTGAGATAGGTTCAGATGGTAGAGAAATGGACTTTCCAACCGTGTGATATGAGTGATTCCAGTTCCAGCCAGGTTTAATTCCCTGACAGTTTTAGGTTCTCCTAGTATACTGGCGATAGATTCTGGAGTTAATGGATTGAATGAAAGATCTAATTTTTTAATGTTTACCATAATGCTGTAATCAGGAGGAATATCTGTGAGTTTATTATTAGATAAATTGACAGAAGCTAAAAAGAAGTATTGCCTTTGTAAAGCTTTTAATGGTGGTACATCAAACAGATTATTAGAAAGGTCAATATTTTCCAACATACGAAGCCGTGATCTTTCAAATATTGAATCTGGTAGCTCACTCAATAGATTGTCACTCAAGTCCAAGAGCTTGAGCCTTCCCAAACCTTGAAATGTTCTTTCACCTAATCGCTCCAACTTATTCCCAGATAAATCAATTATTTGCAATTGAGTTGAATTATGGAAAGCTGTTTCACTGATTGAGTCTAGTTGGTTTTTATTGAGCTTTAGTAAATTAAGCCGTGGTAAGCGCCCAAAGTCAAAGTCTTCTAAGCTTTTTAGTAAATTTTCTCCCAAGTCAATGTCTTGTAAATAGTTTAGCCCAACAATTAATTCAGCAGGAAAAAAACTAAAACGATTTCTTGCTGCAGATAGTTTTTGAAGTCTTGGATGTACTCTAAAAGAAGAGGGAAATAAATAACTAAGATCGTTATCAGAGAGGTCAATTTCCTCAAGCTGGGTTCCATTGCTTCTCCTTGTAACAAAGAACTCACCTTTGAACGACGACAACTTATTTCCACTGAGGTCAAGCCTCTTCAGCGATAGGAGTGCAGAAAAGCAACCTGGACGTATATTTGTAATGTGGTTGTGAGACAGATCTAAAACTGTCAAGTTTCTGAGATTCTGAAATGCTGATTCTGTAAGTTCTTGTAAGACATTATGTGAGAATGAAGCCCATCTCAAAGCAGGCAATTTCATAAGTAATTCTGGACTGAGAACTTTAATGTTGTTATAGCTAAGGTCGAGTACTTCAAGCTTCCCAAGAGAGTGGAAAGTACTTGAGGGAATAGTCGTGAGAGAATTTTGGCTTATATTTAGAGCTAGGAGAGATGTCATCATAAGGAAAGCTGTTCGGGCCACCTCAGTGATGTGGTTATGAGAAACATCAAGAGTTACAAGTTTCGGAAGAGGGAGTGGTTTCGCTGAAAATGCTGAAAGCCTGTTTCCCCGTAGGCTTAGAGACTCAAGATTTTCTTCCAGGCCCGTAAATGAAGATGTTTCTATGGTGAGAAGTAGATTTCCAGAAAGATCAAGATGTTTCATTTTGTTGAAACCCTAAAAAAAATAAATACAAAATAATTTAATAAACTTGTGATGTAAATTTATTTAGTTTATTTATCTGCTACCAATGGGCAGTTAGTTTACAAGCAATTGATGCGTCATTTTTAGCCTTATCATCACATTTATTTGATGTGTTTTATTTTTATATTGTATACAGTTGTAAATTTAAATAAATAGCTATGAAAAAAATAAATATAGTTTAAAAAGTATATTTCTCACAATTACTCAGTAAATTTTACTGCTTGAAATGTATGATTTAAAGGTATAATAAAACAAAATCCACATTATTAAAAAAATATTAAGAAAATCCTTAAAATAAAAATTACCTGGAAAGCATCAGGGGGTAGCTCTCTAACAACATTCCTTGCCAGGCTGAGAGTGTCCACACGATCCGCAACTGCTCCGAGTATATCATGGTCTAAGGCAGCAACTCTATTCCAGCCTAGCTGAAGACGTGAGAGTCTGGGAAGCCTGCCTAAGGCCGAAGCAGGTACTAAAAGGATGTTATTGTCTTCCAAAGAGAGCCTCTCTAGGCTATCCAAGCCCTCAAAGGCATCGTCTTCTACCTAGAGGAAAATCATTGGATATAATTTAAAAAAAAAAAATCTTTATTAATTGAAATATTGTTTCACTTATAAAGAAATAGAAAAAAAAATTATTAAACTTTTTATGAATTTTAAACATTCAGAATATATAAATATTATTTTTTAAATTTATTACTTACAGTCCGTAGTGTATTAACACTCAAGTCTAGGTGTTTTAACTGCCTCAAACCTAGAAATGTTCCTGGGGCTATGTTACCAATGTTATTTCTGCTCAGATCCAATAATTCCAGGTCTTTTACCGGTGAAAGCAATGTGTTTGTCAGTTTCTAAAAAACAGATAACTTGTTGTGTTAATAAAGTTATGTATAGATATTCTATGTATATTCCTTTCTATATATTTTATATTCTATATATTCCTGACAAAAGGGTACTGAAAAATTGTACATAGTATTTTTTAGTTAAAATAAAATGAATACTCAACATACCTGTGAGAAACCGAATTTTTATGAAATTGCATATATCATATTTTTTTTTAGGATTTTTAAATGCATAAAGATCTAATTCCTGTTAAAAAACCATATATGTTTTATAAGTAACATATATGAATATGAATAAATGGATCATATATTCAATAAATAAATCATATTAAAAAATTAAATCATTCCTCAGTAAAGAAGGGGCAACCTATAGTTATCATAATTTTCTGGTAATATGGTGTATAGTGGTCACCCATATCTCATATTAATAATACTTAATAACCTTAGTTGAATATTGATATCTGAGAGAAACCGAATTTTTATGAAATTGCATATATCATATTTTTTTTAAGGATTTTTAAATGCATAAAGATCTAATTCCTGTTAAAAAACCATATATGTTTTATAAGTAACATATATGAATATAAATAAATGGATCATATATTCAATAAATAAATCATATTAAAAAATTAAATCATTCCTCAGTAAAGATGGGGCAACCTATAGTTATCATAATTTTCTGGTAATGTGGTGTATAGTGGTCACCCATATCTCATATTAATAATACTTAATAACCTTAGTTGAATATTGATACCAGTCCAATGGTAATAATCACTAGCCTGTGTGTGTCACATTTTAACCAAATCCTTCGAAATGCCATAGATTTTCTTAAAATTAAACCTTATATATTTTTAGTAATTACAAAAATTTACATTAAATTGATTTTTATGGAAATAAAAAAAAAAGAAAGTCTAAAATATTAGAGCATTTCTCCTTACCTCTATCAAATTAGCTGACAGGTTTAAGTATTTGAGTGATGTAAACTGCTTTAACGCCACTGCTGGAAACTCTGACAGAAAATTCTCTGATATATCAAGTTCTTGTACATTTTCAGCTCCTGTTAATAAAACACTAGAATTAAGCAATTTTAGAAGTTTTTTTAAACTAAAAGCACTGTTGATTTGTTTATAACTGTTTTAAAAACTGCTAGATGACAGTATAGACAGGCAGGTTCAGTAATTTTAGAAAGATAAGTAAATGACTAAAACGAAAAAGGAATGAACATAGCCTTTGTACTGGCTGGAAAAATGTTGAAAATGTTCAAGCCCTTTGTTTTTATTATTTTACTTCTAGCAGTAACCCTTTTGGAAGGGATTTTGTTTATTCCTGTGCACATCATACTTAAATATATATAATGTACATTTAATGTTCTAATTTTCTTTTGTTTATTATTTTATACATACAAATTACGTGTATTGTAAATTGAATATAAAAGAATAAAACAAGAAACAAAATAAAATTTAGTACAAGAAGATACAAAAATTAAACATACAATAGGGAAAAACTAAGCAATGAAGTTATTGTAACATAATAATTACTTCAATAGTATTTTATAAAGAATAATTTATGAAATATAAGAAATTTGGAGATGTTAAAGGTATTTCAAATTAATTTCTGTAATTTTTTGAATAGAATTTTTAAAAAATATCTTGAGGTCCCCAAACATATTGTTCAGTGAACATTGTCCATTCACCGGTCAATATACTTGTTTCTGTCTGTAGTATAGTTCTGTAGTCAGAGAGTAGTCTGCATTCATATATAAGGTAGGGTATATTTTGTTCTTGTGTGGAGCTACAAATATACGAGACTGAGTCTTTTATTTTAAATCTACAAAAGTAACTATTTAATGCAGCATGCTGTATGATTCCTTGTATAGTGTAGAAGTCAGTCCATGAGTCTAATTTATGTAAGTCCATAAGTCAGGAATGAAATGTTGCAGATGTCTTCCATTGTGTGCTGCATTTTACTGAGTCTGCACCCTGTCCAAGGCATGTATGTGTAACAAGTGTATTAGGTGTTCCTTTGAGATGAGCATATGTGACATAGGAAGTGAAGTGTCGTTTTGATGTGGCTTGTAGAGCCTGCTAGATTCTTTTCCATGTCTATCGCTTAAGAAAGTCTCTATTTACTTTCAATTAGGGATTTTCTATCCATGCTTATTTATCTTCATTCCTGTTCAGCCATAAGAACATCCGCCTGTTATAGGCGGATGATGTTCTATTGATCGTTAATACAAAAGAAAGGTTGCCGGTTGCTGTAAGTGAATGGGATGAAGAGCTCTGAGGAAAGTGAATGAAAATAAATCTGGAAAAGAGAAGGTTATGTTCATTGTTAGAGGAGATAAGGAAGAGGAGCTCATCCACATTGCATGTAATGCCAAGAAATGAGAGAAGGCAGGTACCTGTCTGTACCTTGGTATGATTTTCAGTAGAGGAGGTAAGATAGATCAGGAAGTGCTTCAGAGAGTCTGAAAAGTGAAAGGTGTATTCTAATCCTTATGCTCCACAATTATTGGCAAGCAGCAAATAAGGAGGGATTCAAAAATAATAATATTCAGAACAGTGTTTCTAGCTATTCTCTTATATGGTGCAGAGAGTTGGACGGTTCTCGACAAACATCTCAGCCAAGTGACAACCACAGATATGAGGTATCTTAGAAAAGTTATTGGCAAAACAAGAAGAGATTGTTTTAGGAACCAAAGAGTTTGAGAGGGGCTCGGTGTAAGGCCACTGAAGCATATTATAGAAGAACGACAGCTTATATGTTATGGTCTCATGTGCCACATGGGTGATGACTGGAAGGCTAGGTGGTATCTTGAAGCCAAACATGAAGGAAGACGACCCAGAGGAAAGCCCAGACTTATGTTCAAAGAGTATATAGAAAGAGTGGGGAGAGCTAGAGGGAGCACCGTGCAAGAGGTAGGAAGAAGATTGCAGGACAGAGACCAATGGGTGAGATGGGCTGAGGCTGTTCCTCCATGGTAAATGGCAGATTAGGAGTTAGTGAAAGAAGAAGCTTATTTCATTCATGTTTCAGTTTCATCTCTATGCAAATGGATATCTTTATATCACAAAGATTTATTTTTTCATCATTACATTAGTTCTTATTAAGTGGACCTGAACATAATATTTCTAGATATTAGCTAAAAAATTCAAGAACCTGTATTGTTCCTAAATTTTATTGAAAAGATAATACAAATTTGCAATTTTTTTTACTTATTTTTATTTTTTGCTTACTTGCAAGGAAGAGAGGTCGTCCACCGACAGAATGGGACAAGGAAATGAAGAAGAGCTGCGGAGGGGCAACCTGGAAGAGAGTAGCAATGGATAGGAAAGAGTGGAAACGGATGGGACTAGTGCATTATTTAGTGTGGTTGTAAGAATAATCAAATTTAAATCCTCAACTAAAAGTTGATCTTTTTCATACTTAATATAGTATGAATAGGTATCGAAAAAATAGAAAGTTTTGGTTTATTTTATTATATTTTATGAACAAATAAAGTTTATTATCATTATTACTTGCAAACATTTTATTTATAAATTATTTTTTAAAATTCTTAAAATATTCCTTCTTCCTCATAAAAAAATTGCAATTATTTCTTTGGATGTAGATTATATAATACTTTTTCTAAAAATGTTCTTATCTGAGATATGTGTACCTTAGATTAGACAGACAGATAAATTGTAATAATAGTTGAAAGAGACAGGAATTTTTAATAAGTGATGTACCATTAAAACATATTTATGATTATGTATATATATATGATTAGCCACTGCCTAAATCTCTATTAAAATTAACAATTATGAGTTTAATGAAGAAACAAGAGCAAGTTACCGACCTGAGAAGACTTCGGAGTTGAACCTGGCTAGCCTATTCCTGGCGAGGTCTAGCCGCCTCAAGGAAGTCATAGATACGAAGGCTCCTTCTTCGATGGAAGCCAACCTGTTATTACTCAGATCAAGCCGCTCTAAATCAGGCTGGTTGATGAAACTTCTGTCTCGTAGAGTGCCTAGAGAATACAGGATGGATTAATAACATAATCAGCCATGATGCTTTGGATAAAATAATATTTGTTACATAGTATTTTTTAAACTTTACAACTTTTTGGAAGAAATATTCATTTTCTCTGACATTGTGTTTCTTAACTTGTTTGCCAAATATTAAGGAAATTACTAAAATCTATATTGGAATATTATTAAATAATTTTATGGATTACACCAAAAATATAACAGGTATTGGTCATTTAGAAATTATGTCCAATTTTTCTTTGTGTAACTAGTGGTTCACCCTGCTTAACCCTCTTCTTTTTAAAACATTATTATTTTATGAAGAATTATACATTGAAAACTTCTTTTATTTGTTTTTTGATGTGATTTCCTATCTAAATGTGTAAAATGCTTTATAAGATAGTAACAGAAAACTATATCAATTAATGAATCAACTTCAAGATCATTAAGTGTTAGGAATGAAGAGCACTTTACTATATTTCATGCTTGTATTATTGACATAAATACTGCTTTGGGCATTATCGTCAATTGGTTGTTTTTATTTATTCTTATTTTTATTTTTTATATGAACATTTGTTCTTGTCCATATCAATATTTCATGTCATATTTCTGCAATCAAATTATTGAATTTTAAGAATTTGAACACGGATTCAATAGATGAACTATTGTCTCTGAGTGCAAATGATTGTTAAACATATCCACATTGAATTTCTAATTCAAAGGAATCTGGTGTGAGGTGGTTGGAGGGAGTGTGGCCCACCACATTGTACACAATCTTACTAATGGTGAGAGAGTGGTTTATATATATATATATATATATATTTTTTTTTTTTTTGTCTTGGCTCAACAGACCTTATAGATCCTTGGCCTCCTCAACTAGCCTGCTCAACCTCTGCATATCTTGGGCCATTGCTTCCGCTTCGTGTCTTGTTTGTCTAGTATCTTAAAGAAGGGATCCGTTTTTTTTTTTGTTTTTTTTTAATCACAGATTTTCTGTGGCTGATTAAGGTTTCGTAATGGTAGGGTTTTACAGGATAGGGTTATTAGTCCTATGCCCAACCCCCAACCTGGAGGACCAGGAGCTATGTCAGGCACAGAGGTCGCTCACCTCCCTGTGACTTCCAGGGTGAGGACAGTGTACTGCCCCCAGGTGGGAATCGAACCCACGCCGTATTAGCCTGAGTATCTGGTCTTATCAGTGCTTAACTTTTATTATCTACTGCACTTGTCTCAGTCTACTCGGCTACCCCGGCCCCATATATATATATATATATGTGTGTGTGTGTGTGTGGATTAATTTCTTGGCTGATACTATTAAATGTTTAGTAAGGTTCTTGAGGTTCAGTTGATAAATAAAAACAACTATTTTGGTGACATTTCGAGACTATATTGTACTCATAATTATGCCCTACAGTGAAAAAACGGGTTACAATAAAATTATATAAGTTATACAAGTTATTTCAAAACATTAAGTTAGCTACAGTACAAGTATATAACATGTGTTAGAATAATAAATTTAAATATAATCACAGAATATAGTGGAGTATGAAGCTACTCACAATGTTACTAGTGGATATGGAATAGACATACTAAATTCTAACAATTCTAGTACAACAACTAACCTAGAGGAATACCATCTTGGGAATACCACCCATTCCTTTTAACTTAATTTATCCTAGGGATTTCCCCACAACCTTTGGAACTGTCTGTTCAAAAATTCCCCTAGGTTAGTTGCTGTATTAAAATTGTTAGAATTTAGTTAGTCTATTCCATATCCACTAGTAACATTGTAAGTAGCTTTATACTCCTCTATATTCTGTAATTATATATATTATTATTATTCTAACATATGTTTTTATATACTTGTACTGTAGCTAACTTTATATTTTGAAATATAACTTATATAATTTTGAAGTATAACTTATATAATTTTATTGTAATCTGTTTTTTCACTGTAGGGCATGGTTATGAGAACAATATGGTCTCGAAACTTCGCCAAAATAGTTGTTTTTTATTTATTGACTGTACCTCAAGAACCTTACTAAACACACACACACACACACACATATATATATATATATATATATATATATATATATATATATATATATAAGAAAAAAAATAGATATGAGGCTATGATATGTTTCTAATGTTTATATGTTCGTACATATTATCCCTAAAACTGCAAAGTATCCAATGTGAAAAAACAAATTTTTGGATAAGTTTATCAATTGGTTTAGGACTAATATAGATTTTTGCGAATTTTCAAATCTGGATTCACTCTGTAAAGGGGAGAAATGACACTGTCAAAGGATCGATGATACAAACTATTTGATTATGCCAAATCAATGTAACGAATAGCTAAAGATCAAATGCAAAAACCGCGTATTTTCACATTCCATACTTTGCAGTATCGACATGTGTCTCTGCAGTTGTAGGGACGATATATATATATATATATATATATATAAACATAAATAACAAAATAAATTGTGTTTTTATTTTTTGTTTGTGTTTATTGTATTTTTATTTGTTTAAATTTTTTATGATTCATCTTGTGCATTAAAGTTTTTAACTTTTTTCTTTTTCCTATATCATGATTTTTCTTTTATTCTAATTGATTAGTTGTTATATATATAATTCCTTATAAATAATTAATGTACGATTTAGAAGATCAGAATTAATTTTTACTCTTGATTGTGGGAGACTGTATTTTTTTTTTGTTTCATCAATGTAAATAATAAAAATAGAATAGTTACAATGTAAATTGAGTTTTCATTGCTATGTTATCGTATAAATCACTAAAAGAACTAACTGTGCATTATAATTCACATTTAGGTTGGGTATAAATGCTATTCTAAAGGCTTTCTCACACTTTCACGCGTATCCTCATCTCTGTAACTAGTTCTAGCCAAGTTGTAAATCAGTTAAATTTGCGTATAGTATAACCTTAATAGTACTACCAATTTATCTAACACGATAAACCGACTTATTAAACTAGGAAATAAACTAGGTCACCTCGACCTTAGCTTGCTGTGGAAAGACATCGCAGCAGGAAAATAATTTAGTTCTGAATTAAAAAAATAGACTTTTTCAATATGACGTTGCGCCCATTCGCGAATATTTCATCTTCCAAACAGCTTTATGAGACAGCATTTACTGAATGAAGTAAGTTTTTAAGCGTATTTCCAGGCCCGGGGCACGGGGAGGGGCACCACATTTTATATAGCGTATGCACATAAAAATGAAGATATAATTTATACTCAAACTGCTAATTTAAAAAACGTTATTTCTTAATTAATTTATTGAATAAATCATACGTAAATTGGTATAGTGAACATACTATTGTGTTCAACATTTCAACATCTTTCATATGCACATAAACAACCCTTATAAATGCCTTGGAAAAAGTCAATAGAAGAACTTAAAGCTTAGCTGCGAATATAAAATATTTACTATACGAGGTGTGATAAAAAAGTTCCAGGACTGAATTTTTATACATTTATTCATACAACATACAGGTTATTCAAATTTGTCTCCTTCGAAGTACTCCCCTTGGGAAGCTACACACTTTTCCCACCGGTGTTTCCACTGATCAAAGGCCCCAGAAAACTCTTCTTTTGTAAAGGTGTTTAGCAGCTCCGTTGTTTTTTTTTTTCTTTAATTTCGCCAACTGTTTGAAATATTCGTCCTTTCAGGTGTCTCTTGAGCTTCGGGAAAAGAAAAAAGTCGGCTGGAGCCAGGTCAGGTGAGTAGGGGGGGAGGAATGACAGTCATTGCGTTTTTTACACAAAAGTTACGGATAACTAATGCAGAGTGAACAGGAGCATTGTCATGGTGAAGGACCCAATCACCACTTTGCCACAGCTCAGGTCTCTTTCTTCTCACAGCATTACGCAATTTTCTGAGGGTTTCAAGATAAGCAAAACGATTAATTGTTTGACCTTGTGGAAGGAATTCATAGTAGACAACACCTTTACAGTCAAAGAAAACCGTAAGCATGACCTTCACATTTGATTTGACTTGGCGTGCTTTCTTGGGTCTTGGAGAACCTTTTGATGTCCATTGTGATGATTGGGCTTTTGTTTCCACATCGTAACCAAAAACCCATGTTTCGTCTCCCGTAATGACATGTTTCAAGAAGCTTTCGTCGTCATTTGCCTTTTGAAGAAGTTCCTTAGATACATGAGTTCGGTGTTGTTTTTGGTCTTCAGTCAACAGTTTTGGCACAAACTTTGCTGCAACACGACGCATTTGAAGTTTTTCAGTTAAAATTTCCTGACATGACCCAAATGAAATGTTACACTCTTCTGCCGTTTCACGGATTGTTAGTCGACGGTCTGATCGTACGAGAGCGTTCACTTTAGCAACATTGTCATCATTGATTGACGTTGAAGGGCGTCCGGAACGAGCATCGTCGTCTGTGGATGTTGGGCCATCTTTAAACCTCTTGAACCACTGATGGCAGCATGATCGGCTTAGACATTCTTTACCAAAAGCCTCTTGTAACATCGAAAAGGTTTGAGAAAACGTTTTGTTCAGTTTCACACAAAACTTCTCACAAACACGTTGCTCTTCTTTCACATTCATTTTCATAAAATAGCCAAACTCTATAAAACTAACCTCAAACAAACTGTGCTAATGTTACTTTCAGTGATGTTATGATTGATCTGCAAACACAGCTGTGTTCCTGTTGAGTCAGGCAATACAATGCTGCCAACCGCATCGCTGTGAGACATTGCATTCCCATAGTATATAAAAAGTCCTGGAACTTTTTGATCACACCTCGTATTACATCTGAATTATTTTTTCTAAAAAATATTGTAAGCTAATGCATTTCGGATTATTTTGGTCCTTTCCAGTAGAATGACCCAAAAACATTTTCAAATTAATAATATCGTAATCAATATTGTTTAATTTTTTATAATAATTTATAAATTCTAATATCCTGTATACCAAATTAATTCTTACAAGACGCATATTTTAACAGTTGGGGACAGAGGAGGGAGGGGGTGGATGGGAACTGTAAACTGATCTTTGCCCCTCTAACAAATCTCCTAGTTCTGGCCATGCTTATTTCCAAACTATTTGATTATTCAAGTTATTTGAAGTCATATTTAAATAAGCATTGATTAAATAATATTAAAAAAAACAAAACAATAATTGTTATATATTAAACTAAAAAAAAAAAAAAAAAAATGAAAGTGTTACACTATAAATCAACTGAACTGTGAAAATCGACGAAATGTTATGAGTTCTTTACCTGTCACTGGCTGCTTGAAATAATTGTCGATTGTTAGAAGACTTTAATAATTTTGGAAATAGAGAATTATATATTGTGAGTGAGGTGGTATAGGCTATCGACAAAATGAGCGAATATTATTTTAATTTTAATATTGATTGCTGTTCAGTTAACTCCGCTAAGATTGATTCTACACCTGTTGTTGATTGTCTACGCATCAATCATCGAGTTGTCACATGAAAGCAATATGAAAGCTACGATATCAGCGTTGTATGTTCAAAGGTTGAACTTTGCTGCTACCACCCAACTCCCCAAAATTAAAAAAATATTTTTATGTAGGAGAAAGTATTATCAGAGTATAGCCGAATATGTATCAGAGTTAGGCAATATGTAGTTATAACTACAAATTACTGATTATGCCTAAATTATTATAGTTGTAGTTTCAGCTATTGACTACATTGTAATTATAACCTAAAAATTTGCACAATCTTGTTTTTCTACTAATAGTTTGTCGTTAAAATTTACCTACCACCGACAACTAACTAAATGAAAGTAGTTAGATGTTTTTAACTTTTAACTACAAATGTAGTTGTAGTTAGAAGTTGAAAACGTCTTACTTTAATTTATTTTATTGTCGAAATACCCTAATGGACATAATTATATATTATAATGGACATAATGAATACAATTCATTTTTTTTTTAATTTAGAATTTGAATTTTCCCAATTAAACTGCTATATATATAACTCATTACTGTAATTTACCCGTTCTCATTACCATGTAATTTTAAGGAAAATTTAACTATATTAAATTGAATTCGACCAGTTATCAAAACTTTACCTTTTTGATTATAATTGAGGTTCCATCTCAACTCTATGGCATACTTTTCTAATGAACTAATTATTTCTTATAAGATCGCTAATATAAATAACAAATATATATATTTTTTATATTGTTATGGTTTTATAGTTATTAGGCTAAGTATAAGATATTCCATAAATTAAACTATATATTAAAAATGTATGATGAGGTTGGTTTAGGATGCGTTCAGGAGTAATAAAATACACGTTCAGGTTTATATGAAAAGCCGAAGTTTCGACCTTCCTTGCAGTTTTTCTTCAGGGCTAAAATAACAAAAGCTGAGTGTGACCGATGATATCAAAAAAACAAAACAAATGAATTCAATTGCTTTACAAAAGAATACCTGAAGTTGTAATTACATAATTAAGTATGAAATGGAATTAAGATTAATTATTTGATATTATCTCATAAATTTCGTGATACTATCTCATGCCTTAATATGTAATTACAACTTTAGGCATTCTTTTGTAATTTAATCTAGTTTATTTGTTTTTTGTTATCATTCCGTCACATCCAGTTTTTGTTATTACAGCCCTGAAGAAGACTTCCAAAGGAGGTCGAAACATTGGCACTCCATATTAAGCCTTTTAAACTTTAAGGAATTTTACTATTCCTGACTGCATCCTAGCCACCTTTTTCATAAATTATATCCTACAGTCAACCGCATTATTTTTATTATAAATTTAAAAATAGCAAGGCTTTCTTCACAAGTGTTAATAAGAATGTAGAAAAGCTTAATTTACTTATTTTTTACAGCTATCCTTTCACTTACTAATTCTATTGTCTCTCAGCGACAATAATCTAAGAGATCTTGGCCCATTTAGGGAAGATGAAGGAACTTCCGTGAGGCTGTTACCGTCCAGCCAAAGCTCCTGAAATAAAAAAAAAAAATTTTTATAGTAAATAAAATATATAATAATACTTATTATAAAGTATAAATTAATATGATAGACCAAAGAATTATTAAATGTTAGAAGTTGTGTTATTTTTATTAATATCGCTTTAATTGACTTAAAGATTATTTAAAATTCTTGTATTTTTATTTTAAAATGCATTCTTCGGCAACTTATCTAAATAAATAAAGTGGAGATTAGCTGCCGCACTGAGTTATACCTGTATTTTTGTATTTGTTTATAAATTCTAAAGAAATACTATCCTATAAGAATGAACTATTCTATGAGCAGTCGTGAAAAAAGTTGAAATTTTTGCTAAACATGGATTTCGAATTGTCGTTCACGTACCATATAGACTAAATTATAGCTGAAAAATGTACTCTTATTTTACATAAACTGCAAAAATTAGCTATGTAGAGTACGACTCCGCGCTTGTTTTGAGTAAATAAAATACATTTGCTTCTAAACAAAATGAAAGAATTATTTTTTAAAATTATGCTCCTTCTGCAGTTACATCCTTCGACAACGATTTACGTAATATACGGATTCCTTACATGAAGATGTCTAAGTCTTTAGTGATTCAATTATTATGCCAAATTTTGATGCTTTCTTAAGAAGTTTGTTGCTCCTCCATAGGATTGCTACGACCGGAAAAAGTGGTAATCGGAAAGAGTGAAGTCTGTCGAATATGGCGGGTAGAGTAGCACTTTTCCGACCTGTCCATTTATACTTGTAAATGTTTTAGCACTGTTTTACTTTTTTCCTGACAATACTGATTGAGTTAAATAATATCTTCAGCCTGTAATTCTTCAGATTCAGCGTCTTTAGTCTTCAGTGTCATAATCATCACTTTTAGATTGTCGAAACATCCTTTGTCATTTGCATTTGATGGAGAGTACTCGCCATAAATATCCATAAGCAAACTATAAGTTTCTGCGGCACTATTCTTTGCGATCAAACTTCCCACAAATTATGATTATTTGTAATAAAGCTATGCATTTTAAAAGCGATAAAATTACTAGTGGTTTAAACTTTAATCTTATCTCATTTAGTAGCAACTTCACTGAATTTAGTAGCAGACACAAATTACTGTCAAATATAAATATCGACATTTCAAAGTCCACACCTAAGCTGTGATACTAGTGAATCCATAACATAAAAAACGGAAACATATACTCAAGGTCGCCTCCTCTTTCACAAACTATTTTGTCACTAATAATAGGATAGTTAAAATAAAATAACGCAATTTACCATTTCAATCTAAAGGACACATCTGTTCCTTCTTTCTTTTAAACCTTGGTAAAAAATTTGCAGGTTTCAGATTTAGTAATTACTTATTTTAAATTTTGTTTTTACAAATAAAATGTTGATCTCAATTGTTCATGAAATATCATTATTATGATTATAAACATTTCTTCGGTTCTTTGTAGCACTGTTTTTATCGTCACCGTTAAGATTATGTATTATGAGACCATCCATAATGTTATAATTGTTTTAGCTTTTATTAAATAATATTATTTTATTTACTAAAACTTTTAAATCTTGCTTTCGGTCTCATACGGAACTAGGCCACTATAAATACTCCCAACAATACGCAGCATGAACTTGCTGAAAAGGAGTTGGATGAGGGATCTCTTCAAGTAACAAATAACCTAAAATAGAGTTAGGAAGAGGTTTCAATTGGTACTGGTCTTCCTTTTGTTTAACATGCCATCTTCCTATTTATTCCTATTCAGTACATTCGCTGATTTAATTCAGCTTGAGGACAGATCGCTTTATAACATAAAACCAATACTGTGTAGTGAGAAAAAAATTGGGAATCTATTCAAGAATTTCTCGAACACTTGGGCCTTTTAATATAATATGCTTAACATGATATGCATAACGATATATACGTTCAAAATAGAAAGCATGTACTAATAATAGTGAAAAGGGGAATAATATATGTAGAAAATAAACTTTTTTGTGAAACTGATACCACAACTTCCTATACATTTACGCCACCTGCAGGAGAAAGCCTTACGGTGCAGTTACCCGCAGAGCTGATAATGGTTAGTGAAAACGAGGATGATTCCCTTCCTGTTCAGGAACACCTAGCTCCTTCTACACATCGGAACACTGATGAGGAGTTTCTATTATGCTTCAACCTACTTTGGGTTTAGGTAAACTCATGATGTTATTCTGTAATTCGCATTAGAAAATACCTGTTTCCTTCATAACTCAAGGGGAAATATAAAAAAATTGTGAATTTGGGTTTCGATGAGTTGGGAAGGAAATAGGAAATTTCAGTAATAACTTTTCATGCGGAGTGCTATGGAATGAGAAATCATGTTCCTGAGAGAAAAATGTTTTCGCATTTTCTAAAAAAAACAGCAGAAATGTGAACGGTATTTTTTAATGGTATCAGTGTTAATTTCAATAAAAAAACACCCTCTCTTTCTTAATCTTGCCAGTGAGAATGCCTTTTTTGATTCGAGAAGGAGGTGTTCAAAAGTACCTCATTATGCACAATGCCTATCCTGGAAGGCACATCTCAACCAGAAATTGAAATTTTAAATATTTTGATATTTATTTGTCATGATAAATAAATTATGGAATGTTATGAAATTTAATCCTGAGGTTTAGTTTAAATGAAAAATACATTTTGTGGAAAAATGTAATGAATAGAAAAGTCATTCAAGAAAGAATGTTACCAGTATCACTGCCTTAAAAAATAACTGCCCAACAATTCTTTGGAATTCTATTCTTCCTCATATCAGACAAACAAAATTGTCTAAAACATTTAAATACTTCTATTTTCAGGACCACACTATTATATGTGGCGCTTAGATTTTACTTAATCAATTTTTTTTTTACTCTGAATAGAACATTTATATACTTTTATTGTATTTGTTTCTTGAAAGAGGTTCTCAGAAGGGCATGAATCAAACAAAGTAACGGACTTTGTACGTGCTTTCTTCTCATTTTTGAAAACCTAACAAGTCATGCGTTTTGCGGAGCACTGGGTTAGTGTTGAAATAGTCGTCTTACGAAGATGCTTTTAACTGTTATGATAAATGTTATACTATTGAAACATAAACACCGACTAGTGAAAGTCTTCGCGTTGTCATCTTAACTCAAATCCCATTGAGATATTTCATAATTTTGTTCATGACTCGAGTTTCTTCTTACGCATTACACATTCGGCTCGTTGTGAAGCCCTTAGCGGTAACGCTTGAGAAGTGAGAACGTGCTTTGGGAATAGTCGTGCTGTTGCGACACCAGCTCCAGGATTGTGAAAAGACTCGTCACGACGGGAAGAGCTCCTCCGGCTACTCAAAACAGGAAATGGTCCTTGACATCGCCATCGCTGTCTGCTCGGTGGTTGTTAGTGCAGAAGACTTTGGAATGCAGCAGTAGTGATTAATTAACTTAGCTTCCGAATTACAGAATGGCAGTCACAAATAAAAACATTTGTATGTATTACAGTGACACACTTTGAAATATGAATTTAAAATTAAGTCGGTCTATCTCTCGTTTGTATATTATTATTATTATTTAAAAAAAAAATGTTTTTCCCGAAAACTAGATGAGTGGAATTACCTCATTTTTACAGCCAACTATGAAATTGCTATTTTCATTTCTTATCTTTGTAAAGACCTTTTTCATGAAATTATATTACATAATTTAAATAATACATCGCATAGAAATAGCTTAAAATTATGAATCATTAAAAATAATAAATTCATTCTAAATCAATACCAATGTTTCTTTTTGGAATATAACAAAAAATAAAACAACCAGTCATAGGAAAAACCTTAAGGATCCATTTATCTAGCCTATCTCTTCGCCTCATTCACTCGGTCCGCTCTAGATCCTGATGTATTTCAGAAGCTCTTTTCATTCTCAGGTGAGTTTAATTTTTTGTCTTACATTTTTTTAAGAATTTTAATATTTATAATTTATGCTGCATTTTTAAAATATGTTTTTAGAACTGATTATAAATGTTCAAAACTAGTCTTAAAAAAATAAAAATGCAATAGAAATGGCATATTGGAATGAAATGGCTAATAATTAATTAATCCTTTCAATAACTTATAAAGATAAATAGAAATATATGGATAATATATTTTTTTTAATGTACACAGTGAAAAAAACTAAACAAAAATCCTAATTAATCTTTTATATATCCTTCTTCTAATGGATCAACAGAAGTATGGAGTTATTCCTAGCTTGTTCAACAATTAGGTTCTATAAAATTCTATTCTTTGCTAAGTAATTACTAAACTCTAGCTTTTGTAGGCCACTACTAAAATTGTTCCGCCATTTAAAAAAACAAAACATCTTTTAACGATTTATATAACAAATGCGAAAAGCATTGGCAAGGTAAAGCTTCTAAATATCAACCAGCAAAAATTGGTAATGCATATAATTTGTATTTTCCCCTATGTTTTAAAATAAAAGTTTGATTAAATCCTGTAAACATCCACGGCAAAACGCTATGTGTATGTTTTGGAAATATACGACAATGTTCAGTGGGCTGGCCTGGTTATTTCAAACTTCATGTATAGATTAAAATAGCAAATGTATCCAGCTTTGAGATGAAAGAGAGAAATTTGGAATAGGACAAATAAAGTCGGATTTATAGCGAAAAATGTGCCAAAAAAAACTTGGATTTCACAACAGTTCGTGGTTCTTTCTCAACAGCGTTCTGGAATGGGTATTTCACGGGATTTAATCATATATGATCTGGTAGAAAATTTAAGCAGCTTTGAGATGGAAAAACTATATTTGGGATAGCAGAAATATTTTTGAAGTTATAACGAGAAATGTGCCAGAAAAAATGATTTGAGAAACAGAGGTTCTCAGTGTGATGGTATATGTGGTTTAATGGTAAGTTTATCCAACTTTAACTTTAACCAACCGCAAGTCAGCCAACCTCTTCTATTTTTCTTCCCTCACTGCTCTAAAGCTATTGATCTAGGAAAATAATGGATTGAAATAAATTTGATTAGCTTTATTAATAATGTATGGGACACAAAATGTGCTAAAAATAACGGTTTCAGAGTAATTTGATCAAATAGCTAAGGACATACGAATTTCACCCCTTTTTCCCGCCCAAACCCGGCACTATTTCGAGGAAAACTTTTTACCACATTTCGAGCTGAGGGTGGTAAACAATGTCCAGCAGTCAGACCTTTTTATTTCCCGAGTTCAAAGTTAGATGCTAATTTCCCTGTACTATAAGAATTGCGTTGTCAGAACAGTGCTCCTACCATTAACCGTCCAAATAAATCTCTGTATACATAAATAAAAAAAAATAAAAAAAATCTGTAATACTACAACGCATGAAGGGTCTTGTATAATTGGTAAGGAAGTATAGTTTTGTGACCAACGGTTGTACAAGAAGGAGATGTGCTCAGCAATCACACTCAACCCTTTCTATAATTTAAGGGTACCCACTTTACAAAGGCTGGATGTGCCCCTGAGTTAAAATACACCCTTTACGAACCTTTTCTTGTTAACAAAACAATCCTTTTTGTTATAAGAGTCTGATCCATCATAGAGTTTCCAACTTTTCCTTGAGGAGTATGAGAATTACCAATAATAAGGCTGAGGTATATTGCTAATGCGAAAGTGGCTTATACCTGAAGAAGCTAATTCCAGACAGACTCTTAGAAGATATTACTTAAGGCCGTTTTAGAAACGCTTTAAGTATAAGTAATCCTGCCCAGGTAAGAGAAAGCTATAGATGTTTAAGGTGGAGGAATGTCGACTCGGAGGTCGTACCTTGGAGAAAATTCTAAACGAGTACACGCGGGCTGCAAGATCCGCAAAGTGCCTTGTCCTTGGAAGTAATGTTGAATAACAAAGCATATTTCTTATTCCTTTGCTAAAGTATTAAAAGAAAATGTCCATATTCAAGGTCCAAAAATTATAAGTATATTTAGATAGAGTAGGTTGTTGAGAGGAATCAGTCATAAAAAATTAGGCAATTTGGCATTAACAAACATATTGATACCAATATTTATACCAAACTTTTTCGAATCTCGATACCTGTACTGGTACTAAAAATCCATATGAGAGCTAGAATAGCAAACCAAACCTAATATATAAAAAAAAAAAATTATATGTAATTATTCTTTTTAAAACAGCAGACAGCTAAAATTTATTGTTTAATATATAAGTTAATTACAATTCCGTTAATGCACAAAAGAAATAATTCATTTTACACATTAATATTTCAGTTTTTAATACTGATCATTATTCTAGGATGGTAAAAATCCTCTCAAAACAATTAAGTATATTAAAATGGTATTATTGTCTAGGTGCAGTTTTATCGTTAACGCTTCAGTAGTTTGAAGTTGTAATCGTATTTCGTCATTTTAAAATAATAAATACATATCTTCAACAATTCCATGTTATGCAGTAGCAATGGTTGATTTTTGACGAAGATTGCTTTCAAAACTCAATACCCGATAATCCTTCCAGACGTCTGAAAAGAAGATGGCGAGAGACTTTAATGTAGCACGTTTATTATATATAATATATATTGGACTCCTAAAGCTCAACTCCTTTCATTAAAATGGGTTTAATTATTGTCATGTAAATAAATATTTTTTAAAAATCTTGTTATTTAAATTTATTATATAAAAAGATTTGTTGATGCTTCCTTACACTATTAAACATGCCAAAATTTTAATGACTTACGATAAGAGCGTCACAGCCTTTGAGAAGTCCCTCTTCCAAAGCCTTGATAGAATTATGCCTGAGATCAAGAAGCCTCAGCCCCGTGAGGCCATGGAACTGGGAGGTGCTGAAGATGGGATTGAGGGAATCGCCAAGAAGATTTCCAGCCAACCGAACCTCTTCCAGGGTTTCCTGGAGCCCGCCGCTGAAGACCCGCTCCCTCAGCCGGCGAATGGTGTTGTCCGTGAGGTCCAGGCGTCGAAGAGGAACTCCTAAGGTAGAGGTAACATTAGTCATATACTTAGGAAATGTCTAACTTACTTAATAATTAAAGTTATAAATAAGTTGATTTGACTTATATAAAACTTTGAATCATTAGAGGGTTGTAACAGTTGAACTCGACTAGTGAATAATTTATTAAGGCAGAAATAATACATGTGCAAGAATATCCCAATTTTATAATTGTTATTTAAACCTTCTAATTTTTAGGATTGATTACTTATCTATAGCCTATATCTATACTATTATATAAAAGGGCAAGCCATTTTTCGTTTGTGATTACTAACCACAAAAGCTACTCAACAAATCTGGACCAAATTTTAACCACATCATCCTTATAGTTCCAGGAAGGTTTAGCAATAATAAAATCTATTGGTTTTCTATGGATCTATTATTAAAAAAGCAATGATAAGTGGATAACTGTGAAGTTTTATAATTGACCTATAGATGGCGAGCACTATTCAAGATGAGAGGTTATATTAAAGGTACGGTATTATATATAGCTTGAAATTGATGAAAAAAAAATTAGTTGCATTTAATTAAATTATTAAAAACAGATTTAAATAGGTGGTGCGACAAGTGAATTCCAGTCAAGTTTGAAAATCGACTGATATGTGGCTTGAAAGCAGAGTTTGCAATAGTACTATTAAATCTATTTCTTATCAAATTTTAACTACATCTTCATAGTTTTAGGAAGGTTTACAATGGTGAATTTTGCTATAATGATAACTTACATGTACAGTGTTGAGTGACAGAAAAGAGGTTTGCCACACTGTCATTATGTGGTTAGAAATTTATATCCGACCAGATGAATTCGATAAAATGATTCCAGCCTGACTATATTAATGCCTAATTAAAATACCGATCCCTTACTTTTTGATATTATTATAAAGTACTGATATATTTAAAAAAATCATTGAAGAAATAATGCTCAGTTACATACTTCAATACACGATTATCGATAAGCAAAGAAAACTTCAATGATTAGTTAAAAGTTTTTTACTTCTAAGTCCCGGCGAAGCCGCGACGGGGAATACTAGTATTGTATAAAATGATAAGCAATTTTTCGTATGTGATCACTAACCGCGAAAACTAATGAAGCAATCTGTACCAAATTTTAACTGGATTATCTTCATAGTTCAAGGAAGATTTAGTAATAATAAAATTTACTGAATTTCTATTAGATTTTTATTAAAAATGCGATAAATATGTGTTGCGCAGTGAAGTTCGAAAATCGACCGACAGGTGGCGAGCACCATTCAAGAGAGGTTACAAAGGTACGGTGTTAAATGGAGCTAGAAATTGATAATAAAATGTTCTTAATTTCAATTATATTATTATAAAAAAAAATTATAAATAAATATGTGGTGTGACGTGTGAATCCCAGTGGAGTTTAAATATCGACTGATATCTGGCTAGCGTCATTCTGCAACAGACTTTGCAATGGCAAAACTATATAACCCATCTGTTATAAAAGTTTAATCTTTATAGTTCTAGGAATGTTTTAAATATTAAAGTTTACTTTAATAACAATTTAAATTTACAGTGTTGAGTGGCAGAAACGAGGTTTACCACACTGCCATATGCTTTTATGGTTAGAATTGAATATAACCTAAAATATAACCTGTTGAAATCAATAAAATTATTACTGCCGAATAAAAATTATTAGAAAATGAAAATGTCGATCCATGGATCTTCAGTTGTAAGCACTGATAATGTATTCGATAACAGTTTCTTAATAATCTCTGTCCATCTAGATTACCAACTTACACATTTAAATCTTAAAATGGATGTCATATTACGTAATCTTCAACCACCTAATCATACAATTTTAACCAGGTTAAATTTACTTATATACTTGAAAATATGATTGAAGAAGTAATGATCAATTGCAAATCTCAATACAAGATGTTGTATCGATAAACGAATAAAACTTATTAGTAAAATTATTGATGTTATTTTCTTATGAGGGCGGGCGAAGCCGCAACAGGGGATTGTAGTCCATATAAAACCGCCTATTGGAATTTTTTATTTAATGACTAATTTCAAATGCTAAACATTCATCATCATTTCTAAAAATTGACTAACTATAGGGAAATCTATTGGGTCATCTATTTGCCTGATTATTTAGATGACTACCCCAACCCCCTATTATTTCTATCCTCTCTCGGTTTACCCTTGGACCTGCTTTAAGAATCACCTGCGTATAAAGATTTCTCGATTCCATCGATTCTTGAGAAAAGAATTGGTAACGAGAATTATTGAACCAATATCGAATCCTAAGAACCGATGGATAAGGGCTACGACTTTGGTGATTGTCTTGAGATAACTAACTATGTAATTATTATTATTACATTTTTCTCTACTTATATTATTAGATTTTTCATCTTTAATGTATGAAATAGATCAAAACATTTTGGTATAGAAATTAAAACAATTTTCTTAAAAAATCAGATTCATGATATGTATTTTGTATTGGAAAATGTAGGCGTAGGATTGCAATTTCAAAGTGCCGAAGCTGATACGAAATAAATGCACCCAACAACAGTAACATTTTACTAAAATCTTTCGTTATTCTTTGTCTTCTAGAATACAGGTTACTTTTCATTTCATTAAATGGTCATTCTGGTATTTATTTACACAATTAAAACAACATATAGAGGAATATGGACGTCCTTCCATTATGAAAAGTTTTAATTACATTTATGATTCCTTAAGTGATAAATGAAACCCAGAACATTTGGAATATCTTATAGATAAATAGAATTTTTAAAATGAATAATTTTTTTTATTCTTTTTTATACATTGAATAGTAATTATATTAAATATTATTATTAGCTTAAATAATTTTTCGATTATATTTTTTTTTATTATAAATTTGGTATACTTTTTTAGTTCTTCCATGGATCAATCTTGTCTTACATTTTAAAATTAATATAAAAAATAGATTCTGTTTATGAAACTGTTGCTGTTTTCATTTTTGAATGTTTTTAGAACTGATGATGAATGTTTAACATTCCAAAATAGTTTTCAAACAAAAAATTCTAATAGAAATGACAAATTTTTCATCAATCCTGATTTATTGAACCTTCTATACCATCATGCGTACCTAATTGGAATTTAAATTTCACAACTGTCACTTTCATAAACATATGTTATATTCATTATATGAAGGGTGTTAGACTAGAAGGGGAAATGTCCATTAACCATAGTTCCGAATAAATCCCTAATGAAAATTATAAAGTCTGTATTCTTTCTTATTGGGAACTGGGATTTTGACTGCAAAACATGTTACAATCCTCTTTCTAGCCTCCGTGAGACCACTTTAAGTGATAGTACATGGCAAAAGCTAACAGTTGACGATGAAATTTTAGTTTATATTTTTTGAACTAAGATACAGTAGAAGCAACTAAGTCTAGCGACGATAAGTATTATAGACAGTATAAGAGTCAGGAACTTCTGGAATCCTGCTCAACCTTACACCTTATGCAGTTAGGTAGGGTCCTAAGACTAAGCGTAAATAATGTAATGTGTTATTAAAAAATTGATTTTAATTATTTTATGTATATCTATTTTATAATTGTTTTTTGTTTGTAGTAACATTGTTTTCTTTAGTATATTAATTATTTGATTTGATTGTAAATATGTGATGAATATATACTTAGATCTCTATTGCTACATTACTAATATTATTATTACAAAAAAATATATATATATATATATTTTGGCTGAATGAAAATAAGTTAATTTACATTATTTTTAGTTTTTTAGGTTCAAAATGTCTAAGTGAATTGTTAGATCCCTCAATTCTGCGGTGGTCACAATTAGCAATGTTAATGAAGAGAACTACTAATTAAGAGTTAAGATATTGTAGGCTGTGTTGTCAAAGCATTTATTGTTACATATTTGGACTGGAACATGGATCCATCTTATGAATATAAATGAATGTTGAATATTGAATCATCTGCATTGTTGATTCGTGCCTGGATTCTTTGTTTGAAAAGCTTAATCCACGTTCTTACCATTGATTGAATTCAAAGTGTATTAAAAACTATTAAATTTAATTTTTATAACAGCCCGTCCCTTTAAAAAAGTAATTAAATGAACTGTCGTGTTTGAGTATGGAAAGCCAATATTTTTTATCAGCAACCTGCCTGGCAGGATAATATAGACTTAAAAGTTCCTTTATTTAAATTTAAAAAAAAAATGATATTATCCCACAGGTTTTTGTTAATTTTTTTTTATTTTTTTTTTTTTTACCATTAGAAGTAAACATATGTTATTCTACATTTTTGAAGTTTTTTTGTAGGTAGTATTTTTTTGTTAACATTCTCGAAATTTTAAAAGAAAAAATCAACTTTAAAAATTATATTAATTAGAATTATTTACGTTGAAAATGTAAGAAATTGAAAAACTATGAATACAATTTATTTAATATTTTTTATGTCCCTTGATACCTAAAAATTTACTTTTTTGGTCAAATGATCTCGTTTTGTTTTATAGCAGTCAGCTCGATGTCTTGACGAGTACAAGATTTTTTTTTAAAGAAGGAGAAAGGTGAAATAAGCAAACAGGCGGAATTTTTATAATTTAATGATGAGAGTGTTTACTCGATCTAACTTCGCGTGCGTTTGAAGTTAAAAAAAAAAAAAAAATGTGGAAATCAGACTTTGAAAAAGTTACTTTTTTATGATCATCAAATCGCGATCAAATCGAAATGACCCATTTTTCTTGGCTCGGAGCTTTCTACCCCAGCTCCTTTGGTTTATATTAAGGTCAACCCGCTTACATCAGTACCCTTCCTTTCAAAAAGTCAGGATCGGGCATTGAGTAGGTTAGGAGAGAATATAATGCTCTGTGATGTGTTTCAGTTGTTGTTGTTCAACTAAAAGGTGGTAAAGGAATATGATTCTAAGCATTACAGAATCCAAGTACCTCCCCTCTCAGCCACTTTCTAAACTTGTCACTATACTTGGCCAACAGCGTGTCAAGGTTAGATATAAGAAATGTTAGAAAATATGATGTTATATTGATATTTATGTTTATAATAAGATATTGGGGAAGTTTTTATTAAACAAAAAACTATAAGAAAAAATTAAGGAAGAAAGATTTCATGGGTCCAAAATAAAAAACAGTGCTTTACCCGAAACAATACAATTTCTAAATAACTGTAAATATTCCATCATACCTACTGATAACTAATGCTTTGATACGGTAGATAATGTATATATATATATATATATATATATATATATATATATATATATATATATATATATATATATACACCCTATCTTAAAAATTAGAAAAAAAATATTTAAATAGAAAATATATTTTTTTATACAAATCCTACAACTCAACTGTGTAAAAGTACTTTCTATTCTGTCCGTACTATATAAGATATTCATAGGGTGTCAATAACTGATTCCATTTTGTTTGTTGTCTTTGTCTTGTAAAATACTTCCATGAATAATGTTTGGTGTGAACTTTCGTGTTTAGCTTAATGTAAAGTAATTAAGAAAAAATAACTATGAATTTCAAATTTATTGAACTATACTTTCTACAATTATAGTATGAATATTTCCGAATATTTCCTTAAAGGTGTCAATAGCTGTCTGGCTTACCTATATTAGTCGACCTTTAAAAAAATGTATACTATTTCAAAAAACAAATATTTTTATTTTTTTTTACCTAGGGCTGTGTAGTCACATGCCATACATTTGCCTGTCAAGATACTGAGAGTTCTTTCCTACTACTATTTTCTCTCACAATTCTGACAATTTATATGGTTATTTAATTTTGCACTAAGCATTGCTGATCTAGATTTTGAAAAATTCTTAAAATGCAAGGGCTTGTTACAATGGCTAACTTGGTTAAAAATTAAATTGCTATCATTATGAATAATACAAATGAGAAATAAAAATAAAGAACCTATAATTATTGATTAAATTAGTTATTAATGAGCTAATAGAATTTATTATCTTCAAAATACAATATGTAAACAACTTAGTAACAATTAAGAAGACATACAAAGAAAAATAAATCCATTTTCTGTGTTCTTACTTAAGAAGATACTGTGAGCAGCAAACGTTTTCGTACTCCTACTAAATTCAGTAAAACACGATTCTTTCTAATCTCGTTGTAGGAAAATATTTTTTTTTTTAAATTTTATATTCAGAGGAAGAACATGAAATCGTAAAAAAAATTATGTTTCTACGACGCGAACGTTTTCTGAAAGTAGTTTGTATTGTGTATTAGGGCTCAAAAAACTGTATGAGCTTGTAAAGAATGAAGAATAAGTAAAACAAAATAGTGACACTGTTGGGCTGCATTTATTTCGTTAGTGCTTCAGCTTCGGCAGTTTGAAATATGAATCCTTAATCTTCATTTTCCAATAGTGAATATTTATCTACAGTGATTTAACGTTTAGCAAACAGTTACAATGTTAAATTTTCAAAGAGAATTTTTTTAAATTTTGTAGCAAACTGAAGTATGGGTTTATAGATGTATTAGGCTTGGCATATGTCATATATAGGGTGAGTATCTCTTAGTTTAAAAAAAAAAATTGGGTGAAACTAGATCAAAAATGTAACAAAATGCCGCAGACCTCACCTTTCTGTTCCAAACCGTTGCAGATATAACATAAATCAAAGACTTTTTTAAGGGAAACCACGTTTTTTCCCTTAAAAGCTGTAATATCTCCATTTTGTTTAAATATTTCTCAAATTTTAACCACATTTTCGGATTTAGCATTAAATTTTCTATAATAGCAGAGTACCTTAGAGTAACAGCTTGATTTCACCTTATTTGGGGAAGTCACAATGTCTTAATAACTTCAACGCTTACCGTTTTTCGAAAAAACTATCCACAAAACGTCAAATCTCACAAAAGAAATTTACTTTTGAAACAGAAAAAACATGGTGTTCCCAATTGGCATACAAATCACTTACTTGTGTTACAGATACTCTGCTCTTAAACAAAATTGCTAAATCCGAAAATGTGGTAAAAATTTGAAAAATATTTAAACGAAATGGAGATATTACAGCTTTTATGGAAAAAAATGTGGTTTCCTCAAAAAAGTCTTTGATTTATCGTATATCTGCAACGGATTGGAATAGAAAGGTGAGGCCTGCGGTATTTTGCTACATTTTTGATCTAGTTTCACCTATTTTTTTTTTTACACTAAGAGATACTCACCCTGTATATTGAGTTATGATACTAAGTATATGTTGCTTAGTGACGTCTTACGATGTTACGCCTTTGAACCTTTAAATTCTTTGTAGAATCTTAAGAACTATCACAATCCTTTGACTCGATTCCTATCAGGCTTTTACTCGCACTTACTATGCCACAGAAAGTAGCTAAAGCCTCCAAAAAAATGTTTAAAGGAGACACAGTGGCTCTATAGGTATGACATTATATGAACTACCTTTTTTATACGGATTTGAATTTGGTTGCTGGCAAAATATCTATTCTGTTATTCCAGTGTCACTTAACATTGGCCTAGAAACAACCTTAACATAGATCTCAACCCAAGACTTTAGTTGTAGTGGTACAGTTTTTTTTTTTCATGAACGACTTTTCAAAGCAGATTCAAAATAAGTATTTTAATTTATTTCTCTGATTTTCCAAGACATTTACCTATAAACCGTTCCAAATAAAATCCATCAGCAAACAACACTGGCACCAATGTTCCCTTTCCATAAGAAGCGACGAGTGCGTGCTGCTACATCAACTCTTATATAATAATTGAATATTATAGCGCGTAATTCAGCTCGTTACGCACGTATTTTACGGCCACGAAGACTGTCTCCTGTCGAGAAGTATACGGATAATAATTTTTTTTTTTTTTTACTTCTAATCTGGAGTTACCCGTTCTTGACAGCCTCACAAAAAATGTACAGTAACGCTGAGAATGTTTTTTTTATTGTAAATGAAACGTAAAATAACACCCTCCCCCAAAAAAGAAAAAAATATCAGCATGGTCGAAACACAAAAACAAGACTTTTATATGTATAAAAACTATATTTTAAACTCCAACAGTTAATTTCATGAAATTAAAACTTTTGCTCGTTGGTTTTTCTTCAGCATCATCTAAACTACAATAGTTATTAGTTTTAATATTAATGCAAAAAGATAGGAGAGGAAATATAAGAGAGATTTCAACTGACTCGCAGAAAAGATCTATCACTCGCTCAGTTAAAATAATTATCTCTTTTTATCAGTTCATGAGTGGATCGTTCTACCTCAGCCCTGAAGATGGCATAAATTATTTGACTGAAACCTTGGATATCTCAGTAAAATGAATGAAATTTCTACTTTTATCTTTGTCTTCTCAAATTTATTTCATGTTTCTTATCGTTTATTGAAATAATTAATGTCTTAAAAAATTTCCATTTCTAGCTCTTAAACGTCATAGCTCATCATCAGTCTCCCCTAAATAAATTTACTGGGATATGTGTTTTTGCTGGGGGTCTATCCTTTTTTGGTGCAACTTTTTTTTACTCTCAAAAATTTAAAATTTTTAGTATTCTGGTGGAGTGAATTTCTAACTGGAAGAGCCTTCATGGTACAGAGTCACTGGTTCATGGTGACTCATCCTGGTCACATGACAAGTCCACCTGAGCCGACCAACTCTGATAAGACGCACGACACCGCAATCGTTGATCAACTTAGATATCTCCGAATTTGTCCTTATTACTCGTTGGTACTGAAAATTGCTCCGAAAATTCTTCTGTTCTTTCCCTCCAAACTCTCTGACCCGTGTGTAATTACCGGTCTCTATACAAGGTTTTTTTTACGTTGTGCGAGACAATGTACAGCTCATCATCAGTCGCACTATCCCGAAATAACTAATTGATGATTAATTTAATTCAATTATTAATTTAAGTAATTTGATCTTTTTAATTCTAAAATGTAAATCGGAAAATGCAGTATATTATAGATAGACATATCCATGCTCTATTGTTTTTCCCCAGTAAGGGTGGAATGGAGTTTTTTTTTTAAATAATATTCTGGGAACTAATTTATGACATAATAAATATATTATTGATTTCTTTTTTTGAGATGGCCAAGCGTTAAATAGAATTCAAAATGTTAAACAATATACTAATATAAATTGAGAAAAACAATCATGAAAACTTGAAGATTTTCCCGTTCATACATCAAGCTACCAGTACATTACTGTAGGGCACTATATCTTAATCATTGAGCGTAATAATAAAAAGTTGATCCTATTAAAATTTTTAAAAAATTTATATTCTATAAAAATATGATAACACTTATTTGTCAGTAAACAATCAAAAGTCTGCAGTTCTCTATTGCTATTTTTATCAATGAGCATGCATGAAAATCGCACTTATACTAAAATTTATTTACTATCGACGTTTCGTTAGGTAAAAGTACCTTCTAAATTGTACTTTAAATTAATAAATGATTTCTTAACCCTAAAATTTAAAATATTTATCCATCGAGCTAAAATTTTAAATTTATGTCTTTAAATATCTATAATGACTTTACCTAATTCTTTTACATAAACCGCATAAAGGTTTGTCATCGTTACATAAGTAGCAAGGAAATCCAAAAGCATTCAATGAGTGTCACTCAGTCGTGCAAACAGTTAAACAGCGATTAAGGCCTTCATAGAATGCATTATCATCGCATTGTTGTAAAATTTTGACAAGCATAAAATCTGCCATTAAATCCTCTATCTTATAAATACGATAACAGCTATTATTTTTTTCTGTTATGCCAGAGATCGGCCTAATTGTTTGTTCGTCCAGATCTGTCCATATTTCTAATTAAAATTTGTATAATTACAAAAAAAAAAAGACTATGATAAGTTTTGAGTCTTATTTTAGCTTCCCGATGTTTTGTAACCACCTCCTTTCCTTAATGCACCTTGCCCATTTAGTTGTGGTTTAGTTTAATGCAATATTTGAATGCCTCAGATTGAATAGATATTAATTGTTTTTTATTCAAATAACCGTAGGGCTATTCACATTTATATATAAATATCATGGCGTAATGAACTGACCTTTTCCTGACCATCGAAGCAAGTAATACTTTGCTTCCACCTTATATCATCTTACAGTCCCATTATCCTCTAATTTTTATCTCCTAACTGCAATTACCAATCTTTATAAACTTCCCATTGTTATCTTAATCTTTAATATTCCTTTCTTTTCTATTGGTATTTTAATAAGTTGTTTGGTAGAATCCAACCCCTATTTTTGTATTGAACCGGACCTATGCTCCAATAATTTTAATTAAGAAAGTATGAATTTATTTTCTTGACTGCTACTATTATATATTTAATAAAGTTCTTGAGATTCAATCAATAAAATAACTTATTTTGGCGAAGTTTCGAGACTATATTGTTCTCATAATCGTGCCCTACAGTGAAAAAAATAGGTTACAATAAAATCATATGAGTTAAACAAGTTATTTCAAAACATGAAATTAGCAACAATATAAATATATATAAAAATATGCGTTAGAAAATTTAACTACATATAATTATAAAGTATGGAGGAGTATGAATTATAACATATTATGTTATAATATTATAACAATTCTAGTACACAACTGATCTGGGAAAATTTTCTGAAAAAAAGGTAAAGGATGGGAATTTCCAAACTAGTGGTATTCCCAGATACATGTAGAAGGGATTTCCGTATTGCTGTGTTGTATATAAATGGATAAATGATTTATATGATGTATATGAATATAAATGTATATTATTAGTCAGAATATATTAAATTGAAATAACCTGTGTTGAGATTTCGAACGTCTGCTTTTTTGTTAATTGCGCAGTTTTTGAAAATTTCCTATGGTAATATTTCTTTAATATTGAATTTAAAATTATTTTGTTCATGGTGAATAATTTAGGGGGAATCCAATTGAAAAGAAGGTTTTTTATTTGCCTGTAATGTGTGGTGAGAGCTGTTTGGTTTGGTTTATTCGGGCTGTTAGTTATAGAACTGCAACTGTATTTATATTGATAAGCACGTCGTTTCAGATATCGTTCCGATGTACCGAAATAAGATTTTCCTCAACTATCTTCACACAGTATTCCGTAAACTATATTAAACTGTAATTCCAATTTATTTATATCAGATCATCGATAGTTGATTACAAACAAGTTGAGTTAATATTGCTTGATTAAATAACAAACTGTAAAGATGAATCTTAAATAAAAAAATATAATCAATATGGCCTTTTTTTCATTTCAATCAACCAAATTTTAAGCCTAGAATTGTAAATGAATAAACCGGCCGATTATTCGGCGGTTTTGACTGACTTGTCGTCGATTAGAAAAGCAGTCGGCCCATCTCTAATAATTATATACAAAGCTCAGCAACCCTTTTGTTCTATTTCTATTATTGATTCTGGGCGAACTATTCGGAAGCAATATGACATTTTTTATATATTCTTCAAACGGGATAAAAAGACCCATAATTATTCAAATTCATGTCTAATCATATTAGATCTGCGGAAATGCAGGACTATCCTACATGTTCTAGGCCAACTAGCATTCCGACAGGAGGCTTACAGGAGATGTAACCGCAATTAGGATGCGGCCTTTCAAACCGCGCTAACAGCGACAGTTGATTAAGAGAGGATGCTGATTGGTCTCTTATGATGAAGAGAGGATGGTGATTGGTCTCTTTTGATGAAGGCGTGTCCATCAGCGGCTCATCATAACGGTTGCGCAATACCGCTGCGTAACTGTTCACCGCCCTTGGTTGCAATTACACAGGACTTGATAGCTTGTCCCGGCGACAAAGCCTATTGTTCATTGAAATTTATTCCGGTTCTCATGTAACATCAACATGCTGTTTAGAATTATGTATAATACTGATATTCTATACTGTCCGCAATACTCTTTTATAATTGCTTGTTCAAAGAAAAGCCTTATTACTTACAAATATTTCCATCCATAAGTCATATTATTGTAATACACTCATTCATAGTTTTTTTAAAGAAATGAATCAAAGAAATAACAAAATAAAGGCATATCCATGAAACAATAGATAATGATGAGATATCAATCGAAACAAAAAAAAACATTCTTATTTAGTTACGATATTTACACTCAAGTTGAAGATACCTAAACCAACTCCAACATGTAAGGTTAAAGTAAAGCTCCAGAAGATCCCCTCTATTGCTTTGTCAATGGTAAGTAAGCCAACTGCTTACGCAGAAAGCAGCTGCTAATATTTCAATTATGAAAGAAGAAACTGGCCGTTACTATCCCACTGTCGAATTTTAAGGCTCTGAAGTTTTAGTCTGAGGAAGCGTCAAAGGAATGATGAATTGAGAAAGGATTGAGCCAACGGATTGGGATAGTTAGAAAGGTTTTAGGGTTGATAAAGCATTTGCATAATATATTCCATTATTATTATTTTTTTTTTTTTATTCAAAGACTAGTAGTCAGTGTCAAGCATTCATGGTTTGTTCTAAGTAGGCAAATCGAAAGGGTTTATTGATCTATCAGTTCCTAGAGTAAATTGGGCTTTACTTAGAACTGAAGATGAATTTAAACGTTCGAAACTAGTCTCTCAATAAAAAATTTCAACTGAAGTGGCAAAGAATTCATCAATTCTAATCATATAGATCCTTCTATATCATCATGCGTACCTCAAGCAGAAAGATTTTGATAAAATTTCGAAAATTATAGTCAAGGACACGAGGAATATGTAATATGTAAGGTCATGATGTAAGGTGTTGCTGTGAGATTAAACTAGTATTTTTACGTTGACAAATGCAATGTAATTCATTAATATGGATATTAATTCTCAACTTTACTTTAATTGTCCACTAGTACAGGTCCTGTTATTACTGGGTTGAACAACCTCCAATAAATGGTTCATCCCATCGGTGCTTCCTGTCATCCTTTGGGTACCTATTACCTTAAAGTTTCAATCTCATTAAGAATGTTAAAATTAATTTTGCAATACCGCTAGGAAATTAACAGGCCCATTGAGCCAGACTACCTGTAGAAATCGAACTTGCTATCTTTGTAACGTTCATGAGCTGAATAATTTTTTCTTGTGTTAATTGATTTTTCGCTGTGTTTAGACATCAAGTTTATTTTTTTTTGTTTTACCATTCAAGTACTAATCTATTTCACTTATAGTTGAGGAAAAAAGAGATTAGTAAGCTATAATTTGATACAGGTACTCTTCACTAACCTGCTTGGACGAAGGCCTGGGTAGGAACATGCTGGATTCCCGATGACCTCTGGGAGAAGGATACAATGGGCGCTCCGACTGGCAGTGTCGGGAAGTCTGCACCCAGAATGATCCTGTCGCAGTCGAGATAGATCTCACCCTCGGAGTTGGTCCTGCAGGAGCAGGGGTAGCCGACAGCCCGCTGCACTTCCTCGCATCCAGGAGTTCCCGAGGCCAGGTGCACCACGGCGATCAACAGCCACCACCGACTAAAACAAAATATTGTCCAGTAAATAAGGAGATAGTATTCCTTTTTATAGAGTAGAATAGAAAAAAAAAAACTTGCCAACTTGAGCATGTCGGCTAAAGAAAGAACAACATGGAACTTGTTTTAGGGGTTGGTTCCTTGACCGTCAATGATATCTCTGTGAAATTGTCAATTCCTTTATGTGCATTTTTTCTATTTAGGTTTTTTTTGCAGATTTAAAATGAAATCCCTCGTCTAATGTGAAAACCCAAATTCAACTCAGGTTTTGACAAAACACTTTTGTGATTTTAGCCCAAAAAATAATTACACAAAAGCTTATTTTGTATATAATATCATAGAAGGTGCTAAAATGCACATAGCTGAATTGACAATTTCACCGACCACATGTTTTCTATTCTTTTTTTTTCGCTTACCTGTATGATGAGGTTAACATTTTTATTTCCAAAAGAGGATAATTTTTTATACACAACAGCCGAGAGGGATCGAGCAAGATCAATCAAATCCAAAATTTTTATTTCGTTTTAGGAGAAACAAAGTCAAAAAAAGCCCACTCATTAGTGAACTAGTGTTTTATAATAAAACTAGAGTTGAGCTCTATTCTCTTAATATTAAACTATTAAACTACGCGAAACGTCCATGTGTTTCCCAAAAACGTATCGCTTTTAACCAATCAGGTCACCGGTAAAACATGTTCTATATAAAAAAACTTTATTCTAGGCTTACGTTGGAGAATATTTTTTTATTTCTTTTCCTTTATTTAATAGCAGTTTTATATAGTCTAATAATAAAATGAAAATATTTAATATTTCGTTTGTTAATCGAACAGCGTATCCAACCAAGAAAATGTATTAAAGCAAGATCAAGGAACATACGTAATAATAATATAGATCGAGTCATACCGTAATTCGGATGTCCATCTGCGTTTGATAGACCTACTGAGGTAGAAATGCATGAAAAAGATGAGAAGTAAACAAACATAGAAAGGACACCTGTAGCATTCAAGGTGAACCTGATCTTGTGCGCATCGGGGCCTCCTGTGTAGTTGCAGCTATTAACTTGGGATAAATGTAGATTATGAAATGCGTTGGTCTTTGATTTAATGTATATTAATACATAGATTTAACATTATACGTTAGGATAAACAAAAAAAAAAAAAAAAAAAAAGGAAATTTAACCCAAATGTGAGTCTTTGAGGAAAATATTATTATTATCAATATGATTTTATATAATATTATTGGTGATGATGCAATTATAGTTATATGTTAAGAATATATGAAGAAGATCAGAAAGGCAGTAAGAAATAAATAAAACCTCCAAGAAAAAAAAAAATATATATGTTGGAGTGCCGGTCTGTCTTACAGTTTTTCGAAAGAGCAAAATGAAAAAAAAAAAAAAATAGATATAACAAAAAATAACAGACAGAAGAGCTAAAGACTAATGGATGTACATAATAGTTAAAATATAACAAAGAATGGCATTAAGGCTATAGAAAAGAACAGATACATAAATCAGCGGTAATACAAGGAAACAAGGCAAAGATAAGGACAAAAAAACTATTTTTTTTACTTGAATGTTTACTACTTTTTGACTCCATCCCAGATCATCTTCTTATTATATAATATTATTGATATCTCCAGTAATGTTCAGTGCGTTGTATGTCTGTAAGCAGTTAATTTGTTTCAGATTATTTTTATTTTTTTTTTCAGATTTTTATAAGTTTTCTACCAAACATTTCCAATTCGTTTATTTAGTTAGTTGCGACAGATACGTAGAAATAGAAAAAAGACATTGGATATTCAAAGTTAAGGTGGTTAATTTTTTCAAGTTTTTAAATAATTGAATCTAATATCTTTCAGACAGCTTTTGATTTACATAATTAAGATATAATTTATTTTTATGTTATTATTATTATTATATGGTCGTAAATCCGCGACTTTCTGTCTTACAATATCCTTTAATAATATTCCACTAATTAGAGTTGAACAGATCCGCTATCTAAGACTAACATCTAAAAACATTTTACTCGGGAACTAAACCTAAGACCAAAAAACAAGAAACTGTTCTTTGTTATAGACTCCTCCAACATTTTCTAGACAAACGTTTCAATCTTCCAATAAATTAAAGAAGACAAATTTATTTGACAGTATTTAGACCTATTTGGGCATAAGGTGTTGAGCCTTGGGGTAAATTCTTCTCGTATCCAGTCCTATCAGTCCAAAATTCATTGTAAAGGGCTTCATTCTCCTTATTATGTTAAAATAAACTTATAATGTCCATATTGTTGCTGATTTGGCTTAAACCAGATAGGTACATATCCTTTCACATAAAGCCTCATACCCAATCGAATCCCTTAGTTTCCATTCGATTCTAGATAATCCTATGAAAAGAAAAAGCCTAAAATACCTTTTAATTTTAAGAGTGCTACCAACGGGTAGTTGCTTTACAAGCTATTGCTCTAATTTTTCCACACGCTTGCTTAAGGTGTTTATTTTATACAGTATTAAATATCGATTATTTTTTATTTATTGAAATTTAAAACAGTACACATTACAAATAAAACACAATAAGCAAATGTGATGATAATACTAAGAATGGCATGCCAATTGCTTGTAAAGCAACTACCCATGGGTAGCACTTATAAAAGTTTTATATAATACTTTTTAGTTTATATTTTATAAACTATTATACTTTATATGATATAATACTATAATACTACATTAGAAGGTCCCGAGACTCTATACTACATTCAAGCGGCTCTGAGGGACATCTGGAATAGAATGTGAAGCAAGTTGTGATAGTAATGGATTTGAATGTTTATGGAGTTTGCTATGAATGGATAGGTATCTGGTTTGGGTTAAGCTACAAACATGAGGAACATTAAGATCTTTGTGTCATAAGTCGGTTTATGAAAAAGTAAGGAGCATTAAGGATATTTCTAACCAATAAATTTATTTTAAAATAAAATAGGAAATAGATCAGTTGCCTATAAGATGGTTTAGACGTTTATAAACATAACTAAGGCATAATTTTGTCATTTTATCCCTTATAGACCAATTTTGATGAATAGTGCAAGAACATGATGAAGTGCGTAAGTATCTGTTCTACCGGATAGGCGATATGATCTAAATAGGTAAAAACCTATGAGATTTTACAGTTACTAGCTATATCGTTCATGACTGCTTGATGTATGTTGATTACAATATTTAACTATTACTTTAGCCTAAATTTTGAGAGATGCTTGGCTTCACGGCAAATGTCTAAAGAAAACAACTACCAGCAGACAAATCAAAACTGAAGTATTCAGTTTTCTCTCTTTCATTTTTGATATGTGATGCGTTAGTTCTTTACGCATAACTATATATATATATACATGTAATCCAGATCACTGCCCACACACAATACCTTCGGGTTGCCACCCCTACCTTCTAAAACTGAAGCCCTATTAACGGGTAATGGCCGGTACCGTTGGCTCCGATAACTCGTTTGCCCGTTACCCGCTTCGATGGAAACTTGATCCTGGTAACTTCTTGTAGCTTGCCAAGGGTTGGGTTCGATTACTGCCAGTAGTGGGTTCGGGGTACCCCGGTCGTCAAAGAAAAAAATAAGATTCAGTGTGGTTTAAATACATGCTTTTATTGACGATTCATACCGAAACCAACTAAAAGAAAAAAATTGTAATAAAAAAAAAAGTTAACGACATCGAACCACAGCTCCCACCCAAAATACCTATTTATCGCTTGTTTGGGGCTCCACTAAACCTTCCAATTCTTCTCGTATTCAATCTTTACAATCCAAAATCCTTCGTAAAATTCTCAATGCTCCTTATCATGTTACAAACAAACTTATCCATAAAGATATCAATGTTCTATATTTTGCTGATTTGGCCTAAGCTAGATACCTGTCCTTTCATAATAAATTCTATAACCACTCGAATCCACTAGTTTTCCATCTTGCTTCACACTCAATTCCCGATAATCCTCCGAGGATTGTGAAAAGGAGATGGCCAAGAGACCTTCTAATGTAGAACTTTTATTGAAGTGCTGCTAGTGAGTAGTTCTTTACATGTTATTGTTATCATTTTCCTCAAATTTAATTTTTGTATATAATGTACACAGTTTTATATTTCAATAAATTGTTAAAAAATATATAAAAACCTTCTCATATTAAATAAGTGAAAATAAGAAAATATTAAACTACATAAATAAATTCTCTTTATTTTTTTTATATATTTTTTTATTTTTAGATAGAAGCGTTTTATTGAATTAAAATTACAATCTGCCTCATGTTAGAGCAGTAAGTAGTATAGATGATAAAGAATCAATTTCCACTATAAGTAAAATAAAAATTTCTCTTATTAAAGAAGTGGAAAATATTAATTTATAAATCACTAAATCCATAAAGAAAGTAATGTTATCTTGTGTTAAAATGTCTCCTATTAGTGAACATTAAGTAAGAAAACATCAATATATTAAACAACAAATCAATGTTGAAACAGATAACTTCTGTTACACTTTATTTTATTACATTTGAGAACATGAAATAATAAAATATCAATATAGATACATATCCTTTTATAGGAAACTATATTACCATTCAAATCCAATAGTATCACAACTTGCTTCACATTCTATTCCAGATTACCCTCCGAAGGGCCTGAACATCAAATCTATGTTGAAACTGCTAACTTCTGTTGCACATTTATTATTATATTACATTGTAAAAGACAAAATAAGAAAATATCAATGTAACATATTAAATAATACAATCCAGATTGAAACGATTGAAATTAAAGTTTATAGATGAGGATGTATGTCAGACCTATCGATAAATGTTAAACTCGAAATGAAGAATCGGAATCGATCTGCAAGAATGTGGATTTGACGACTTTGGTGGAGTGATCGATCAACAAAAAACTACTCAACGAATTTTGGTTGCCTGTAATTCTGTTTAATCCGAAACTTCCAAAAGCTCCGTACTAGCTCATTACATTCTGAGCTATTCTTAATGAATATATCAAAAGAAGAACTTTAATTAGAGCATTAAGAAGTCATTATTCCGAGCTGGCGAAGAACGGTTGCGGAGAATGAGATGAGCCCGGAAGCTGATAGAGGCATTAGACCCCCCACAATAGATCCATTGTTTTTTATAATTTCACTTCTCGTCTTGCCTTGTCTCATTTCGCTTTCTAGCCTCGTGCTCACAGTGTTAGCAATAGTGTCGCTGCTGTACCGTTAACATATTAGGTGATACTTCGCTTGATAGAAATGTTACACACTTCACATGTAACCACGACCAAACATTAAAATGCAAATGAGAAGAGAAAATTATTGTTATAAATATATCTACATGATATATACATATCGTATTTTCGTATGGTGGTTTTACGACGTCTCAGACAAAATTAGTAAGAGCTTTTTAGTTAATTTAATTCAAACAGAGAAATTTTCTAAAAATATTTAAAATAGAAATAATGTTGGATGGTTTTTAGAGATGAATTCGACAGTTTAATCCAGATCCTAAGTTCAACTCCGTATGTCCAAATAGTTCTTATTGTAAATGAGTCTTATCTAATTAATTTGTAACAAATCATCAGTTCTTAAATAAAAACGACAACTGTGTATGACTAATTTATAAGTAGTGTAAACCAGGCAGTTATTGAAACCTTATCTTAAAAAGTAGAGAGAGAAAAATATTTAGCCAAAAAAACAACTGTGTAAAAGTACTTTCAATTCTGTCCGTATTTTAAAAGATATTCATAGGATGTCAATTACTGATTTTACATTATTTATTGTCACTATCTTGTAAAATACATTCCAGGAATATCTCTTGCTTAGCTTAAACTATAGTAATTAAGGAAAAATGACTGCAAATTTCAACTTATAGGACTATTCTTTCTATAATTTTAGTTTGAATATTTCCTTAACGGTGTCAATAACTGTCTGGTTTACCCTACCATGTCAACTTTAAAATATGATATAAAAATCTTTCATTTGATGATCATTTGGGAAACGATGGCTGATTGAAGAACAGGAATGTGATCAATTAACCAAGTAATAAAGAAGTTATTTCCAGACAAAGATTTTAACTTTTTGGAGACAATTAAGGCAAATTTGCTAAAGAATTAACAGTAAAAAAGTTGAAACATTTATAACGAAGAGATTTAATAACATGATACTTATTAACATTATGAAAATCTACATAGATTGGGACATGACAGTATACATACGTCATACATACATACATTTTGATAATATATAACATAAAAGAAACCATCTGCCAAATTTTTTTTTTTTTTTTTTAAATCAAAGTAATTAATTATTATCTCCATTGCGAGCTAATGCAAGAATAATTTTTTTTTTTTTTTTTTAAATCATATTAGGTACACAGTTGTTCTTGTATATCTTGGTAGTTGTTGTTTGGATCCAATAATTTTCAAAGAATACTATTATTATATATTTTTTTTATAATATCTGAACTTGGGTGAAATTATTAGCTGAGCAAGGGTACGTGAAAAACGAAATGAAACTCAAATCGACTAAACTTAATATATAATTTATGAAGCGATTTTTAGTAAAACAGGAACATTAAAGTCATTAATAAATAATATGGCCGTATAATACAGAAAACTGTATAGGTATTAATAATTTTATTAAGGACAATGAAAACGAACTTATTCCACTATTTGAGCGTGATTCACCGCTGTGAATAAATAGGTTAGGTAATGAATAATCTTAAGTATATACGAATAAATAAATGTACGTACATAGTGATATTAATCAAGATCATTAAAGGAAACAGTAAATTATTAAATGAAAATTAAAAATGCATTTCCTCTCTGATTGCCAACAGAATCTTAATACTAATATGGAACTAAATGGCGAAACGTTTCGAAACCAGCTTCAGCGTGAGAAATTATTCGGTGATTGTAACGCGATTAATTAATCAAAGCTTACCAGTAAAAGTATTATTACGCAAAGTATTGAAAATTTGATCATTAATCTTAAATTTTAAACATTTTCTGTTAGTATGTATTTTTTGTTTGTTTCTTGATTTCCCTCTTAAAGTAGGCTTGCAAGAAGGGCGTGTAATTAAACATTTGTTCATACACTATGCATCCCAGCATATTACATGTACCTAACATGTTATGTATTTTACAAAATATAGAAAATTTAGAAGTAATTTACAATTTTTTAAAGATAATTATTGAATCGATAACATTAGGAAAAAATAATTGGAAATTTCCTAATACAACATAGGACTTAGTTAAGTCAACCAAACAAAATTCCTAATAGTCATGACTGCACAAAAAAACATATTTTCTACTGGGGTTGGTAACTTCCATAATTTACCTATTTGAGATTAAATATAGATGGAGATTTAAAACATGAGACTATGGTTTATTTGTTAAGTATAAGTCGTATTTGGTTGTTTTTTTGTGGCGATACGTCCTTACGTACGCAGACTAGGGAAGGATGGGCGGGTTATCCTTCAGGCTACCAGCCTATTCTGTTCAAGGTGGGAAGGTCGAGATTTATTTTGTGGGACCACCACGAAATAGATATTAACCCACCAGGTGGGATTCAAAGTTAGTAATACTCTATAATATTTCTTACTGCCGATTTTATAGCAAATCTTGAGCAGCTTGAATCGAATCCGGCCCAAGATATCTAATGACTTGTTCCAACTTATAACAATTACTTATAATTGTTAGTTGTTCACTAATTAACCAATAGTTAATTAAGAGACAGATAACTAATTCAGAAGCCAGGTCGGCGACCTCTGAAGACCGCTACCTCTGCTCCTTCGGCCTGACCGCCCGCCTATTGTTGCTGTCCTCGATGCTCGCTCTCCTGTGAAGTGGTCATCGACGGCTTATAGGTCGTTGATGGTCTGCGGCTTCTTATGCTGCGAGTTCTACTTTCTCCGAAGATGGAGATAATGTTATTTATTTAATAAATGGATACACGCCAGTAGAATTTCTCTTCTAATCATAGAAATCATCTGAATTTAGAAAAAAAAGTAGAAATTAAATTGTTTTTATTTCTTTATTTTATGATGGTACGCTATTGAAAGAACTTATAAAATAAATTGATTGCCGATCGAAAGGTGCTTCCTCTATTCATAACCTTGGCTTTCTCTGCAATCATCGTCATCATGCAATCAATTCAGTCCTTCGTATGCTACTTCTTTCCACCTGAGTTTGGAAGGTTAAATGCATTTAATGATTTGGTATATAAAATAAGTATTCAATATAGTAAATTGTTATGAACTTTGCGAATTATTGAACATTTAAACAAGACATTTAAAGGATCAGACGTGGTCCATTTTATGAAACTCGGTAGGTTGATATGGGTCGGTGACCTGCCAAAGAAAATAATGACAGAGGTGATGTATGGAACAAAGCGCAGAGGAAGACCTTTTAATAAAAAATTAAAAGGCTTAGCGAACCCAAAGGTTCGGTGCCCATAACACCAACCTCTGACCATACATCTTCCTCTAACCCACCTCATCAAAATCCAAATCCCGAAGATAATTCCATATGCAATGCTCCCATATGTCTTGGTCTACCCCTTCGTCGTTAAACGATTGCTCAAAATTGATCTATTTTGGAATTCGGTCATTACTAAATCAAACGACTTTAAATACCCATTGTCGCACTACTATTACCAGAACTATATTTACCCGATGAAACTCCCGCAGTTCCGCATTGTGGAACCTTCTAAATTCTCCCGTTTGTTCATTACTTTTTTTGCCAAATATTCTAAGCAGTACTTTACAATTGAACATTTTACAACTACTAATATAATTCTAATTCCTATAACATCATAGCTCCCACTTATTGGTATATGTTCTATTTGATATGTGGACTACTTTTCTTAAAGGTTTCGGGTTTACCAATTCAGCCATATTATCTATAAAATATACTACTTTAAATTTACTTATAGTCTAGCACACAATTTTTTTTTTTTCATTTTAAAAACTGACAACTGGTTACATAGGACGTATTAGTTACGGTCTATGATAGATGTTCTCCTGGTATTTCTTAATCGCCAACCATACCACTGCCTTCCAAATTAATTTAAAAAAATCTTTCTTCATCGGGACTTGGTTCTTCTCTGCCTCCTGATGCTTCTCTCCTTCCTCCAAAGCCTCTCTAACACTACTTCAGACTTCCTTAATCCAAAAACTCAATTTTTCCATGTTGGCTCTATATACAACTGTCCCCTCTCTTTTCTCATTTAACTTGTTAATGTTTACGGTCGGTAAACTTAGTCACCAAGGTGTGCTACTGGCCCTTTTCCCATTAATCAGGTAACAACTTGAAACACAACGTTCATAATCAACAAAACAAAACAAAAACTCTTCCCCCTAACATTTATTTTAAACTTTTAGTGTATATTAATTGGTAGCAAGCCAAATACTTTGCAGATTCAAATACATATATGATCCCTTCTAAGAATTTCTACCACCCGAGTTATTTTTGAGAACTGCGTTTTATTTTATAATGTTTTAAAATTTGTCAATCACAACGGTAAGTGAAAAGGTATATAATTCATTGTAACTAAACATAGGAAATAATTCTTTGTTTTGCATTGAACTAATGAATGATCTTAGCGTTCCTGCTTTGCGTTTCTTCCGAGGTCCCTGATTGGAAGTAATTCCGCCATTTCCTCCATTTTCCACTTCATGGGCTCTTTTAATGGCAAATTACATTATGTAATCTCATTGAAAATTTCTTTTATTGATTCCGCATTCAACGATAATAATTCCATCTCATCGTTGGTTTTCTCATATTGCTTATTGCTGGTTAAAGTGATTTAATGATTTACAAGGATTTCTGGAACCAATGAAAAAAAAAAAAATTTATTCCTGACAGGGAAAAATAATATATCATAGATAAGTCTATCTATAATGTACTATTTTGCCCAATTCACAATTTAGAATTGAAAGGATTAAATTACTTCAACCAATAATTAAATTAAATTACCGATCAATGATTGTTCGAAATTAACAAAGTTGAGAGAAAATATAGGTTTCAAACGTGACTTTATTCATTTAAACCATTATAGCTCCTACACGATAAGTCCTAGCGATAATTGTTACAGAATAAAAAATATTTTTCATTAAATTTGTGACTGGGCGATTGTTGGCAAATTTTAGATTCTAGAAAATCTAGCAGCTATAGCTCCGTTAGCTTTTCTTGAAAAAGAAATGTCAATATTTTTTTCACATTTGACACATTTCTTGAAAATGTGTCAAAATGATACATTCTTGACTATAAAAATATGTTACGCATTTAAGGGTGAAAAAAACCCGTTAAAACGTAATTTTTTTCAATCAAACTAAAATAGCTCCTAAACGATCGGTCTTAGAGACAATTGTTATAAAACAAAATGCTTAGGGAATTTTCGGCAAATTTCGATCCGAACAACAACATATAAGCTAGAGCATGTCAAAATATTACATTTTTGACTGTGAAAAAAAACCTTACACTAAAAGAGTATAAACCCCAGCTAAAATCAATATCCATGTCAATACTTTTTCAGCTAAAAATTGCTTAATGCTTTTTGTAGCTTTGGAAGATATTTCTGAATTTAATAATTTTTTTTTCCAATAATTCCAGCGTCGGAGAACAAGCCTTCTTGAGATAGCTTAGCCTACCCAGTCACATAGATTTCTCAGCCCAGATTCCGCAGTGAAAGGACACTGCTCCTATATCGATAGAAGGAACACGCTCTGATCTCCTTAGCATATTGGTCGTGGCTGGCCCACTTCGACCACAATAGCCTAAAGTAGGTTGCAACAGTGTTCTCGCAGGAAAACATTGTTCCATCTGTTTGCAGAATTTATATTCACTTGACGCCATTAGGGAATCTAACAACAACAAGTCCTGACGGACCCGTTTGTTCGATAACGATAACGATCTCTGCCTAAAAGCATCCCACAATACTCTAAATTCTAGATCAGATCCTTATATATTAATAAATATAATTCCGGTCTTCTACGTCTATATCTTCTCTTTGGATGTCAAACACTTTTTCAAATCTGTGCAATTAACAACATATATTTGACGGCTAAATTTTCTTTTATTTTCAAAACCATCATCTACTAGATAATCTAATTGTTGTAAATATATAAGATAGGTAAATGACTTGTTAATTAAATATATAATTTACATGTGGTTTTTTTTTAACTCTTTATTGATATTATATACAACAAGTAAAGTTGAAAATAATGATTACAATGCCATGCCAATATCATCTTAAGAACTACTCACTAGTAGCACTTCAATAAAAACTCTACATTAGAAGGTCTCTTGGCCATTTTTTTTTCAGACCCCTCGGAGTATTATTGGGAATTGAGGGTGAAGCAAGTTGGGAACCTAGTTAATTGGAATGGATAGATATCTTGTTTGGGCCAAATCAGCTACATATGGTACATTAAGTTTTATTTGTCACATAATAAGGAGCATTGAGGATTCTACGAAGAATTTTGCATTGTAAGGATTGTATAAGGTGAAGTGCGATTATGGGGCAAGTGCATTAATCAGCCATAATTTCTATTGCCATTTTGTTACATCAACTGTGATCAGTTGTATGTAAAGAGAAACCTCCAAACCTAACATACTAGAGTGCTCTACTGTAAAAGATAAACTCACTATGAAATTTCATAGTTCAACCTGTTGATCTAGGTATTGTGCAAAGTTGAAGGAGTTAGAATTATAAAATTGTATAACCTTTGAAAATTCATTGCTGTTATTCTACCAAGGTAAGTTATTTTGTTATGTAGTTTTTCTTTGTGTACATAATTAAAAAATCATTTTATCTCTTTTTATGAGGGACTTAAGCCCTATGATGCACTTCCCCCAAACATTTTTCGACAAGGGGTAAGTGCGTTATAAAACCTGGGGAACTGCATCATATCCTGCACTTTTCCCTCCTGGGGAAGGGCATCTCAGCACAAGATGAGATCAGTTCAATTGATTTTCCACTGCCTAAGATCGGTTGTCGAGGAGAAGCAATTTTTAATTTACAATTTTCAGGCTACAGCCTTTGTTGAATTACGCAGTTTCTCTATTTATGCCTTGTTAATTAATTATATACCCACTTAATAAATGTTGTGATATATCTAAATGCTTACTGTCGTTATCGAATTATTTTATATTAATTTATTGTAAATTAATCGTAATATATATATATATATATATATATATATATATATATATATATATATATATATATATATATATATATATATATATATATATATATATATATATATATATATATATATATATATATATATATATATATATATATTTACTGTGTTTTTTTGATTATTTTCTCCATTTATTGTAAATTAATTACATATTGAATAATATTTTTGGTAATGCAAAACTCAATAATTCAGTGACTTTTTCTTTAATTTTTTAATTTCAAGGAGAAAAATGAGTTGCTTATTTATGCACTTACCCCATCAAAGAATCAATTCACTGCTAAGGAGTTTACAAGCTATTTATGCACTTACCCCGTGAAGGTGGGGCAAGTGCATAAATGGGACTTAATATCAATTTTCTTTCGTACTGATAATAATTTTTAGGACATCAGGGAAATCAACTATATTATTGAAAAGAGTAAAGCTCAACGTTTGCAATGGAATAAGGAATATTATCCTAGTATAAATAGCTGATTTTTTATGTTAAGTTAAAGTTGAACTTTGCACTCCATATGACGCACTTGCCCTACTTCACCTTACGAGAAGAATTGGAAGGCTTAGTAAAGCCCCAAATCTCAACGCCGTATGTCTAAATTGATCTAATTACTGTAATGTATATACGTTTTTTTTGTAATATATTGGGAGCTTTGAACGCTAAGATAGTGCATGTTGGAGTAGTCGGAACATGTGGATTCAAATTGGAATAAATCGAACTAGTTTAGGAATCTAGGCTTCAACAAGGAAAATGACCATTCTTTACAACATACTACATTAAATTAAAAATAGGTAGATATACATCAGTTCTGTCTGAACATAAAAGCGGCATATTTATCATTAATAATTTTTATTGAGGCCTAACTTTAATAATAGATAATAATATTTTCACATCAATTTTACATGATATTGGAAATCAAAGCTATGCCAGTGCCTTCTTCACCTAATAAAATCATAAAACCCAAAAAATTGAGCAGCGAATGTTAATATTTACTGTTATACGAGATGTGGCAACGTATAGAAGTGTGTGTTTCGTTGTGTCTCGGGAGAGTGTTGTGATCTTGAGCATTTTACAAATAAAGATCCTATGAACAATATTCGGTCTGATAAATAACCTTGGAGATTATAGAATAAAAACAAATATTGAACTCGAACATCAGTTTGGTGGGTCTGATATAGCGGATATAATTAAAGAGGGAAGATTTAAATGGCTCGGTCACTTGCAAATGATGCCGAATGATAGGCTGCCAAAAAAGATGATGTACGGCAGGCGGGCGGAATATGATTGAGTGGGAGACTGAGGTGGCTGGACAACGTCCAGGGCCTCTGGGAGTGAGAGGTTGGTATGGTTCATGGTGAGGTCAAGGCTCAACTAGGACTACAGCGCTATATAAATAAAAAAATATTTTCAAAATATATTTGACCGTCATCGATTGGAGATCCTTCTGCCGGAAAAGACTTCCATATTTCCAATTTCTTTGATTTCCTACCCCCATATTCGCATCTACATCTTTTTCATTCCTCCTGATGGACAATAATCCTACAAGTATTGCGTGACAATACGGAACTTGGACCAAAATATCCTCTGTGGTTGCCTCTGTTACGGCACGGACCCATTGAGGTGTTACAGCAAACTTTCTAGCCACCCCCGATCCTTCCGCAACGCTATGCGATGGGTGAGCATGCTCATTGCTGATTGTATGCTAACGGGTTTTGGATTTCCCTAAACGTTTGTCATGCACGTCCTATAAACAACAGCGTAACTGTAACCGTCGTAGCTCTGGAAGAGATTATTTTTTTTTGTTTTTAACAGTTTTCCTTCAGTCAAGTAAAATAAAGCGTGCTAAATCAAACATCAACGTCGAATCATTTGATAAATAGGAATATTAACAATCAATGCAAATATTGTTCTTTCACTATTGTAAACAATTATTTGTAAAATACATTCAACAAGTACCGTTTTAAATAGACAGCCAGGATATATATTGCCGCCGATTAGTTATGTGTTTTCTGAGGTCTTCTGAGTAGTACTTGGATGGAGGAGCAGGGAGCGATTCCCTATTAAAGAACAACTTTAAGGGTTAAGAATACAAAACATGTTCAAAAAAATAGAAAAATAAAATTATATTGACAGACATCTTAATCAGAAAAATCACATATACGAAACGAAAATCGTTGGCTATTCAGAACTTTTAATTTTAAATTTAATGACTTTGATAATAGCATTTACCCATACAATGAACACAAATACAAAGTTTAAAAAAAAAATCCCCTCAAAAATTTTTAATTACTTATGAATGAAGGCGTTTTGATACATTCGAAGAAACATTGATTGAATCGCAATTTTGAATAGTAACCTCATTGAGATCAAAAATGCAAGAGGAACAGCATTTTTCCAAAGCTGAGTCATAATCTCTGTTTGTCATTGATCAATATCTTAATCATAGTATGTTATTTACTAGTATAAATAATGATTTTTTTTATTTTATGTGCCTTGATGTTCTTGAGCTCAAGTGATTTTAAAGGATCAGATCCAGGACGGAAGAAATTATTAGTTTAATGACAGTTTCTTAGGAGAAATATATGAGAAAACAATATTAAAGGTCAAAATTTCATTTCTATTACTAAAAAGTTAAAAAAAAAAAAGTATATAAAGTAAACTAAATTCAAATGGATATTAATATGCGATAACAAGTGAATTTAAAAAATATATATAAGTATATATTTTTTGTGTTTGTTAAAGACGATTTTGTCACACAGAGAGACGGAAGTTAGTGATTGTTCTGCTTATTTTTCCCATTTTTATAACGACAGACCAATATCAGGATTGATGGGTAAATCGACTGCCCAGACACTCCAATTCCATATCATAAACCTTAAAGAATGGTGTCAAAAATAATAATACCTTTTTATTGTACTGTTATCTTATTCATATGGGACAAGGTGTCCCAGAATAAAGATTACTTTCCTTTCCTTTCTTCTTTAAAAAATGGAGAATTAAAATAAATCCTAAGAAATCTCAGCTTAAAACCTTTACCCATCGTCGTAAACCTACTTCCAGTCCTTCAGTTTCCTATAATGATATTCTACTAATCTATGTTGAACACATCCGCTACTTACGATTCCATCAGAACAAACTTCTTACTTGGAACCCACATACAAGACTAAAACGACAAGAAACAGCTCTTCGTTTTCGAATCCTTCAACCTTCACTTGACAAACTTTCAAACCTTCCGATTGATTGCAAAAGACTCATTTACATAACAGTAATTAGACATATTTGGACATATAGAGTTGAGCTTTGGGGCTCCACTAAGCCATTCAATTTATGTCGTATTCAATTTATGCAATCCAAAATCCTTAGAAAATCCTCAATGTTTCTTACTTTTTTACATGCAAATCTATCCTTTGATAATAAAATCTATAACCATTCAAATCTCCTAGTATCTCTACTCACTTCCCACTTTATTCCAGATAACCCCCTAGGTGTCTGAAAAGAAGATGGCCTCGAGACCTTCTAATATAAAACGTATTAAAGTGCAATGGTTAGTTGCTTTACAAGCAATTGACATGTTATTACGAGCATTATCATCTCATTTACTAGATGTATTTGTATTTTATTTTGTACAATTGTAAATTTCAATAAATAGCTAAAATGAAATAAAATAATCGGGTGAATAGACGAATGGGTAACTTCAGAATATGGACATAGAAAGAGTTCTAAATTCAAAATATTATAATTTATGATACAGCTGCTAAAACTTCAAACCATCTAAGGGACCTTAGCTTCCAGTTTATTTATTAAATATTATAGTTTTCAAGAACGTATATATTTAACTTTACAAGATTGTACAAATAACAAAATACTTGCTGATAAAATATTATATATTCACATTCAATGTGTCTCAAAAACATTTTCAAACATGTTACTCCCGTTATTAAAAATAAAGTTAAAGTAATATCTATCACGAAATACTAGTTTTTGTTTATAACAATATGTACTTAAATATAATTAATATTTTTTTGGGTTTAATAAAAAAAGTATTTTACTCTTTAAATGTGCCCTTTAAAAATAAACAACGGAAACTATTTCACCATAAATTCTTTTGCGTCCGAGCATTAAATATATATTACTTTTGTGGTTGTTTTTATATTTTAAGCATTGATTTTTTATCTCTATCGTTTTCTAAATCTTATGTTTTTTTCTTTGATGACCCAGCGTTCGCAGAAGCTTCCTAATCGGGATTGAACTGAAGATCATTGTCAATGGAAGGAAGTAGTTTGCTGTTTCGGGTCTACCCTTCCGCCTTCCTGCCACTGCCTTGCATATCAAACCATACAATTAGAATAATGACAACGGACCTAGGAAGTGACGTGCATTTTTATTATTACATCACTTCAAATATGGCAGTATGTTGTCCGCATGGACTCCAAAAAAGCAATAATAAAAATATGATCTTGCTAATTTGTTTTAAAATGATGTATTCATGTATCGATTCATGTCGCTCATTTTCAGCTGAATGGTGATCATATGACATCAGATACGTTATTTTTATCTTAATATTGTATGATTATTCTAATATCTTCTTTCCTTCTTTTCATTTTTTTTTTCTAGGCATAAATCCTTTTATATAGCGCTAAAGTTGCATTTTAAGAGAGATCTAAGGATAAAGTGTTGCAGTACACGGCACCTTAAAATAAATAAATAAATAAGGATAACAGTGGTTCAGAAAATAAATCATTATTAGTCACTATTCTGTGATGGGGCACACTAGGGTTTTGGGTTGAAGGAAAAATAAAAGTTATAACTTAGTTCAAACTGAAATATTTTTTTATTTTATTTTAAGGTGCCGTGTACTGACTGCAACAAGGCCAGAGGCACCAAATTCTGATTTCTTGTTTATCTAAATGGTATTAAAGATTCTGCAATTCCTCAGGAACTTCAGAACATCTGGTTGATAGTTTTTGAACATTGTACCCAGGTCTTTGTTGAAGATGGGTGTTTCCAGCTAGTAGACTGCAATTACTAAATATGTGCTCTACTGATAGAGGAACATGGCACCTTGAGCACATGGGCTGTGAAGTACCTTGAAGTAGGTGTTGGTGTGTGAGTCTGTGTGTCCGATGCGCAGCCTAGTCATCACCACTTGTTCCCTCCTAGAGCCGTTTAGCAGTGGCCATGGTTGGTGACCATTACGGCAAATCATTTTAAGTTTGTTACTATCCGGAATCCTGTTCCAATAATAAATCCACGCAGCCTTGCACTTCTGTTGAATATATATTTGATAGTCGCTGAGGACAATTGGTAAGTTGGGTACCGGAAACATATTTCTCGCCTCTTTAGCAGCTGCATCAGCCAATTCATTTCCAGGTATTCCAACATGACTGGGTACCCAAAGAAAGTGTATTAGTTTATTAATTGTAGCTGTTTTATTATTGTGTGTGAAATTGGATTGTTAGAATAGTTTTGTAAGTTTTTTAAAGCCGAAAAAGAGTCTGTACAAATTACTATTTCGTTGCTACCTAAAAATTTAACTATAGCAAGCGCTAATTGGATAGCAAATAATTCACTCGAGAAAACCGAGTATAGTTCAGAAAGGCAATATCTAACTGTCGTTCCGGAAAATGTTACCGCGCAACCTGTGTCTTTGTTTTCCTTGGAGGCATCAGTATAAACAAAAAGGAAATTTTTATATTTTGATTTAGACTTCATGAAAAAGTTTTTGTATGGAATCTTGCGGATAAGTAATTTTATTGTATGAGAAAAGTGAGAAGTCGAAGGAGGCATTGATTGCTTTCCATGGGGGCATAGAATAGGGATGAGCTAAGTAGATATTTGGAATCTGGAATAGGTCTGATAGAAGTGGATAAGTAGAAATTCGGGGAGGTATTTTATATCTACTTAATTCGAAAAAATCTTTGCTCGACTTAAGGCGCCCTAAGAATTTTAATTGTAAGTAGTGCCTACGGACCTCTAGAGGCCATTCTTCAGGCTCACACAGCACGCTTGATATGGGACTGGTTCTGAACGCTCCTGTTGTTCTACGTATCATTTTGTGGTGAATGGAGTCTAGTTTCTTGAGGATATTTTTAGCTGCATCACCATATACAAACTGAAATAGCTGACTTATTTTTGCTACGTCTATGGTTTTCCTGTCGTTTTCAGTGTGTTAAATAAGGGCTTTGTCGAGTCTCAAACGCTGTCGTAAATTATAAATCACTAATTTTAATTTGTGATATGTAACAATGTATTATATTAAATATTATGCTATTTATTCATTTAAAATCCCTGGGGACACACACCGTATATGCTGGTTTTAGTGACTTTGTTCACAATTGAAACAAATTTGGTAAAATATATTTGCATCACCCCCATACACTATTTATTTAAATAAAAATAAAATTGTGTTCATTGAAAGGTTTTTTAATACTGATGGTACTATAGCGCTCTCACTCAGCCTCCCCTGGGATTACACCAGCGACGCAGCTGAGAGAGAAGGGCTGGGACCTCTCTATGCCTGGCTTGTCCCTCCATAATTGGAAGGAGGGGTTTAGCTGGGGGTCCCTACGATGTGTATTGTAAATAAAGTACGATTGTGTTTTAAGTTATAATTTAATTTTGTTTTATTTTTTATTATTACTATTTATTTACTTTTATTTACTCAATGTTTTATTTTTTTTTAATTTAATATTTCATTTTATTTTTATGTATATTGGTTATGTATAGGAAGTTCTTTCTGTTATCTTTTTATTTATTTTATTTTCTATATATAATTTTTTTTTTCTCTTTGTACATAATGTGTGAATGTAATCATATGCCATCTATATTACTTATTGCCCACATTTGTGGCAGATTGTAATAATTACTCAATAAAAGTTCTTTAAAAAAAAAAAAATACTGATGGTAGCATCTTTGAAACCAAAAGAAACAAATTTAAATCAGAAAGTGTTTATTAATTGACATAATATTGGTATCCACAAATCTCGATAAATGTTGAATATATGGTAGAATTAAAAAAAAAAAAAAAAGAATTGGTCCCTATAATGGTAATTGACTTTAAAAATTTAGTTTCTTGGTATTACGTAAATATTTGTATTTAGCTGTTTTAATTTGATATTACGTTTGCGAATTTCCCATAAATACTTTAAGCCCTATATTTTACAAATATTTAAAGAATAATAAACTATTTTGTTGTCCTATTTTCGCAAATCCTAACCATGATTATGATAGCTCCTAACTTTTATTTATTTCATTATTATTTTTTTTGTTGTAATTTTAAAAGGTTATAAGATCGTTTAGCAGGAAAAAGGATTTTATTTTTGTATATGAAGCCAACTGGAGCGAGACAGCCACTGTAACGATAATTATTACGCTTTACGAAACCTGTTAATACATTAAACATCTCTAACAATGTTTCTTCAAACAGAAACAAATAATTTTCTAACTAATATATCCTTTGTGAATCTTTGAATCATTTTTTTTTTTTTTTTGAGAGATAAGAATTTTATTTTAAATAAAAGCTTATAATAACTGGGACTCGCCTTAACTAGTATTGAATTTACATAGGCTGTACTAAATAAATTATAAATCTATTGTAAATTGTCTGGTAAAATCAACAGTAGAAAAAAACAACAACAGGTATATTTGAGTTGAAAAACCAGCTGATTCCAATTTCCAGGATTTTTTATTTTATTTTTTCTATTGAATAGTTTTTCTACTGGACTATTCCTAGTTGAAAAATTTTCTATAAATAGTTAAATCATATTGAAAACGGCCATACTACAAATAATTGTCCTTCCTTATCCAGTGTGACCTTTAACTTTATACCAGCTGTGAAAAATTTAAAAAAATAGACTTTTAGTTTTGGATTTCTACGCTTCGTTTAGTAATATATATTTTATAAAATAAAATAATGGTAAATAATATTGTTTACAGAGAAACATGTTTAGTTTAGTTCTTTTGTACTTACATATTCGGGTTGTAAATTTTGAATAATTATATATTAATAAGTGGATTCCAAAAATTTGGGCAAGAATTAAGGATTGTATGAGTTAATTTATATATGAAGTTTTGTATGTAAGACAAGTTTCTGGGTGTGCATTTCAGATATTTTGGTATAGTAGGAATAATTACCTCTCATTCGTAGGCATTTATTCTGAAATATGTGAAGCTCATTAATATCTTTTAATACGCTTTTATTAACTTCAACTGTATTTAACGGACGGAATCTTTCTTCAAAATTTTCACAAATTTCGATCAATCTGATGAACTTGAAAATTTACACACGTTTCAAGGACCAATGACAATACAATAATTTTACACTCTGAATATACAATGTTCTCACTTAGTTTAGTTAAATTACATGTGGCGTTACATGTCGAAGAATTTTGACAACTTTAAAAAGTTAGTTTTGGTCATGTTTAAGAGTCTATAACGCAGAAATGGCTAATTTAATAAAAAAATGTTACATACTAAAAGTTGTAGATCATTAAATTTTGTGCAGGATAGGATTTCTAAAGTAAAAAATTTGCCGATTCCTACTCTGAGATATGTCAAAAAATCCAAAATTGTTGGTTGATTTTGGTTAATCTGTGTTAAAAATGCAAACAATTCACGAATAGTACAGGGAAATTAGCTTCGAACCTTGAACTAAAAAAAATTAAAAGGTCTGACTGCTGAAAATTGTTCACCACCCTTAGCTTTTTAGTTACATTTGTTATTAAAGCATTATTTTCTATTTTTTTTTAACTATAATTTTTTGAACTAGTACAGCTCCAGCTAAGACAAGATATTGTTAAAATCAGCTTTAAAGCTGTTTTGTAAAGAATTAATTTGTTTTTGGGATATAATCTATATAATCATAAACATATCATAATATCTCAATCATTATTGTAGTTCATATATTGAAGTGTTAACAACGAATCATCAAAAAAATTTAATATTACCGTTATTTACGTTCTTAGAATTAGATTGCGAACAGCGTTTTCTATTCCCTCGATGATAAAGATGATATGCTGACGAGGTGTTGAAAAGAGCCAGCTCTTTTTGAAAGAAGCGGTTTTTGATCAGAGAAGATGGAGTTGCATCTCTTAAAAGTAGATGAGTGAGTATATCAACCACCTCTTCCCACGTTATCTCTAATCATGAGTTGTCTAGAGTTGGCTCTTTATCATGAACCAGATCATCCCTCGCTGATAACTTTATTACTGAATTAAAGCAAGCTGTGTTAAATTAAATTTACTAATTCTTTAAAGCGGAAAAAAACTCGATCGGCCGAGTGAATTTCAAATATAAGTTCGTTTGTGCTTGTTATAATCAAACCTAAGTATTTAAATCTCTCGTTATATAAGTTTATTGCTATCTTTTCTTAATAACAATTAAATCTAGCTAGCATTCATAACAGCGACCAAAGAAAGATATGTAGACTTCTTAATAGTACCAGTTCATCGGCAAACACGAACATATTAATCTTATTACCCGTTCATTTTATAACTCTTACAGGTTGTATGAGGATTGTAAAACAGAAGAGCGAGATATTTTCTACTCGGTTCTAAATTGTACAATATTCAACTGCGTTAGCAACGCATTTAATCTTAAAAACAGTTAGTAAATCATCTAATATTTCAAAACAGTATCCTTATGGACAACAATGGCGGAATATCCTTCGGATAACTTAAAAACCATTAAATCGAAGAACATATTATCCTGGCAGATCTGAAAAACAGTAATATACAATATGTTCAATTTTATCATAGAAGATCATTTGTAAATGTAATGGGTTTATTTTGATCATGAACTTTGGTTTTACATTGGAAATGCTATTTTGTTTTATTGTAGGATAGATTTCTTGTGCTTTATTCACGTAAATGTTCGTGACTCCTTTAATCTAAACCTCAGAGCTTTGAAGAATTTACAATATATTTTTTAATTTGCTTTCTATTTTCCATTTATTAATTGATATTTACAAAATATACATCAAGTAAATGTTTCAAAATATGATTACAATAACTTGTTAAGAAACTAATAATTCTGTCGCTCTTCAGGAAAATCTACATTAAAAGATGCTTAGACCATCTTGTTTTTTTAAAATTCCTCGGAGAATTATCGGTGATAAGCTACGATATGAAGTAAGATGCAAGATGGGAGACTAGTGGATTAGAGTGGGTAAGGAGCTTATCTAGTCCTAATTAATTCAGCGACATATGGGAAGTTTTGATCATTATGGATTAGTTTCTTTTTGGCATAATGAGGAAATACTCTATATTTTACGAAGGAATTTGGGTTGTAAGGATTAGATACGAGAATGATTGGAATGTTTATTGTAGTCCCCAAACACAATTCCGTATGTCGATAAAGATCTATTATTGTCATGTAAATGAAGATTTTATGATTAATTGGAAGCTGTAAACCTTTGTCTAGTAAACGTTGAAGTATTTTCGTAGCAGTTTCTTGTCGTTTTATTCTTGTATGTGGATTACAAAACGTTTGTTCAGATGGAGTACTAGGATCTATTCAGCATGGCTAAGTGGAATATTATTGGGATTACTGGAAAACAATGACCTTCTTTTTTTTCGTTTGTCTTGGTTTATACAACAACCGGAACATAAACAAATTCCAAATTACAAGTTGTCAAAAGAAACCATCGATTTATTCAGGATTGAGTCCGTCGTTTAATATATAATTTCGGAGTTCATTGAACCTTGAAATGTTGGGAACTGTCAGCTGTCAGGGCATAATATAAGTGTCTAGTGATGAGAACTAGTTGGAGCGACCTTCAACTGTTATACTTTTTTGTTCACTAAGAAAAACCAAAAAAAAAATTAAAATAATTATCATTGCTGATTAGTTATTTTCGTATTCTAATTGTTTCTTAATGCCAATGTATATTTTAAAACAGTAGTTTAATGCAGTTGTTCAGTTGCTAATGCTACGATTCCACAATAAAGTATGGGTACTTGGAATAATGTACTTTATGGTGACCTAAAAAATACAAGTACAGTTACCATCCGACATCACCCAACATGTTAATATTGGCCAACGTGGTTTCACGGTACAGTAACTAGGTTGTGGTCTGGTATTCACATAGGTCTTTTCTGCCTGAAGAACAAGCTTGGAACTTGCAACTGTTAAGTACGTTATGAGTTCAACATTGAGGGAAAATAACTCCTCAGTTTGTATAACTTTACAGGACAATTTTATTAGAAATTACTATAAAAATTAATGGGCATTGTAAAATGAAGTTTTTAATAAATCGACACTTTGTACTCAATCAACCGATTATCGATCAACTGAGACTTAAATTTTTTTTAATTTAATTTTATTATATGTTATTTTTTTTTCTAAAAACATTCTATTGGTGGACAAAACATTAGGCAATCTGTACTATGAAAACGCTGGAGTAAGAGGAGCACGGTACATTAGGAAACGAGTTGTCATTATTAATAATAAACGTTTATTACAAATAATAAAAGTTGATCATTAACAATGGTTTGGTGTGTTGGAGAAGGCACTTCAATGTCTGGAATGGCAGGATTGATGCAACATTTTTCTGTTTGATGGTTTTTATACGATAAAGTGATTGTGTGGCTGGATATAAAATATCAGTAATTAAAAAAAACAAAAAAAATTAGTGGTTTTTTTCTAAGCTATAAACTTTTTGATTTACAAATGTAATGAAGTTACTTATTGCATATCTGATTTCTGTTTCTTTTTAAGTCGTTTAGAACGTTTTTAGGCTTTGTAACGAAAACTATAATTTTGATTGTTATATTCTAGAGTGGTTGTGTGGAAATGTATAAGTAATGATTTATAACTATCGTAATCAATCAATTCTGTCCTAAAAAAAACAATATTTGGCCGGCATAACGAGCCTCGTCTTTAAAGGTTTCTCGATACCAGCAAGAAATATCGCAAACTAAACTACTTTCATAATATAGGAATATTGTGGACGGATCTCTTTTAGAAAGTTTATGGAGGCAACAAAACCACATTAAATATAAACTGGGCGCGGCTAACCTTTCCGATGGGAACTGATCAAAGGGAACTGGTTGCAGTACTTTGAGATAGCAAACACCTGCTATCGAAGGATTGCTCGTGAGTTGTAATAGGACAAGGCGTAGATAGCTGGTAATTATTCCCTCTATCGTACAATTGAAATCGACATGTTTCTCGGGCATGTTCTGATATAGTAATGTAATTAAGATGATCCGATACCAAGGGGGGCAAACGACCTGGTTGTCATTGTCCCGCAGGTTGGAGGATGATGCTGCAACATGTCCGGCAGCTGATACAGATCAGCACAGTCAGGATCCACTCTTTTCGTGTCCTGCCGCTTCTCACAGTTCCCTTGTGTCATCGGCCTAGCCATAATGGAAGGAGGATCCATGTGAATAGATGAGATAGCCTTCATGGAAAAAGAATTAGAAATAAAAAACTATTTGTTGAAACCCGAAAGAATCAGGTTTCATGGAGGAATTTTCATGGTATGACATCTGTGGATAGGTGGATAGCCTATGAGCTCTTACATTCGAGGTATGTAATTTTAATGGTTTGTCATATTTGAATTGGAGGTACAAATGGATTAAGGTGTGCTAAATCTTTTACCACCATCTGATTTATTTTGATAATAAAAGCATATTTATTCCTTATTGACTGAAGTTAGGTATTCTACACCAGTAAAGAGAGAAGCGCTGGGATCTCTTTGAACGTGGCTTGTCCCTCTAGAAGTGGAGAAACAACTGTGGATGGATCCCTAGGATGAGGATATTGTAAATAAAGTATGATGGTTTTTTTAAACTTTTAATGTAATTTTCCTTACTTTGTCACCAATAAACATTTCCATAAAGATCTTAATGATTCATATGTTCCTGATTTTGCCCAAACCAGATAGCTATCCTTTGATAGTAAGCTCCATAACTACTCAAATCCCCTAATTTCTCAACTTGCTTCCCTCACCATTCCGATAATCCTCTGTGGAGTCTGAAAAAAAGATGGCCTAGAGACCACCAGTGTAGAATTTTTATTGAAGTGCTACTGATGAGTAGTTCTTTTTGTTTTGTCACGTTATTGAAATAGTTATAAACACATTTACTTGATGTAAGTATATATTTTTTAGAGTTGTAAATTTCTATAAATTAATCTAATAAAAACAAATGTATTTTTGTTTTTTTTCACTATCATTCTTTGTTTTCGTTTTATTCTATTTTTTTGCATTTATATATTTCTTCTTACATATTGAATAGTATAAATATATCTTTATATATTGTATTGTTCTTTATTTAATTTATAATTTGTGTAGCTCTTTTACTGTTTGTTTTTTTCTTCTTTATCATTTATTACTTATTGTATATATTGCCTAAACTGATTTATAAAGCCATCCACTTTTGTGGTAGATTGTAATACTTACTCAATAAAATTAAAAAATAAATCGTGTGTTTCAAGCTATCTATTGTAGTTTAACTATGAATCCAAGATTATTAAAGTTACTAGACAGAAATAAAGAAATAACCCTATATTTTTGAACATAAAATCAGCTTTTAAAAATTTTCTGCGCGGCACCTTCATTCAAAAATGCTTTTAATAACCTCTTCGGTTCTGAATGTCATTCAGTCGTCTTTTTTTATTTATTTATTTTTTTTTATTTATTTATTTTTTTTTATCATAATTATTTTTTTTTATCGAGTGTAGTAAAATGAAAATAAATAATTAAGAATTAACACTAAGAGTAAGTCAATTCCTTCCTTAAAAACAATATTTGCCTAGCCCAAACTCTTTAAATATCTCCTCATCAACACTGAATTTGCAAACCAAAATCGGGCCTTCTGCTCAAGGGAGCATCTTTCTCAAATACGAAACATATTTTTCTAACAGCTTCACTATCTTTCAAAGTGTTCACTCTGAGAAAATTTATTCGAATATGAGTTTTCATCGGAATAATTTCGACCAAAGCTTTTGAACGACTCAAAATACTGGATTAAAATAATCCCTATTTTCATTAAATATTAACATCCATGTCTACGTTCGTGCAAGCTTGATTATTATTATATAAAAAAAAAAAAAAAAAAAAAAAAAATCGAATTATAAAAACTTTATTGTCTGTCTTTTTGAATTTCCTTGTAGTAAGATGATGACTTGTAAGTTGAATTTAGTTCTGTGTTCCCTTGAGTTGTCTTCAATTTTTTACGTTTCCCTTGTCCTTCAAACATGTAGTTTAAAAAAAAAAAATTGGATCATTAATGATGTTTCCTATTAACCAGAATAAAATTTTGAAGCAATGTAAATAGGACTTCATTGGTAACTAATTTTTATTCAGACACGGAAATACAAACGATTTAAAGATATCCTAAACACATTGTGCATATAAAATTCAGCTAGAACTTGATTTTGTGAGTCCAAATACTACATTATAAATTATTCTTTTTCGAAAAAAAATTGCAGTTTTTTATTATTCTTGAACTAATGATTTGCTTTTATTATAATCGGAGAGGAAATCTTTTCCAAGATCTCTTTAATGTTGTAATTTTTTTTTTTTTTTTTTTAATAGTGCTGCGTGGTATTCTGTTTGAAGAAATTTTTATTTTTATTGAAGGACAAAAAAAAAAAAAAAAAAAAAAAAAAAATATTCAATTAACTTTGAAAAATGGACATTAAAAATATATTAACGAAGAAACCTGTAAGACAGGTGAATCCAGCCGATTGGTGGTCTTGAAATCAGAATGTGAAAGGGTTTTAATCCTAATGGACGATTCACCAAGAAGTCAATATTTCCTAATTTGGTTCCAAGAAATATGTTTATTAAATGTTGCGCTGGTATTTGACTGCTGTTGATTTCAAATGATAATATTATTTATTTGTAATTCTATTACAAATACGTTTATGACTGTTATTGATTGAAAAACAAATAAATAATTCGTGATTATCAAATTATCAAAATAAAATCGAAGATAATCAAAGCATAAAGGTTTAAATTTTCCCGTCATTTTTCGTGTCAACACATATACATTTTTTTAAACTTATTTGAACCAAAAGTAAACATAAAATAAAAAATGAAGTGAGAGTTTTACCATATTTTTTCACCACCATATATATATATTGTCTTTTCATATATACATTTTATGGATCTTATCTCTACCATTGTCTTTTTTTAGATGTAAATCACCAAAATATTTGGATCAAGATCGGCGACCGACATTTGCTGAGGTTCGCTGGATAGTCAAGTCTTTGATATAACTAAAGATTTATCATAACTAAAACTTTTTATTCGTTTCCAGTTTTAAAAATAATGGGTTTTTTATGTGTCAGAGACTATAATTAATATAATTCAATATTTTTCCTTTATATGAATTGGTATGATAATTATTATGATATTATTATTGATTCATATCTTACTTTTGGATGGCTAACCATTTTAGGGTACGTTTGAAAGTTTTTTTACCTGAAACAACAATAAATACCATTAGAAACGCATTAATCACAATTCATTTTATTTAACCAATTTAAACTATAAACATACATACATACATACAATTAATTACTCCTAATCTATGTTGAGGAAACATACAATACAATACAAACATCATTATAGTAATGAAAAATTTTTTATCAAAGCCTACATAATTAGAAATATTAGTTGAGTACAGCTTTTCATTTAGGCTTTATAATATAGTACGAAGTTTGTTTTTGAATCATATAGTTATGATAATTATTTTCGTCTATAATTGGGCGTGAATTAAAAAAAATTAAAATAAAATAAAATGAAATAATCAAATTTAAAAAAAAAGGAATATTAAGTAGAAGTAAAAGCAAATATTATGATTAATTGTATAAAGAAAAAACAAATAATCTATAATAACTAAACTGCTTTTATACAAGTTTAGTTATTTATTTCATTAGTTTTTAAATTGATTATGCAGTGTGATGTATAACCCAATGAAACCTATTTTAAACTAATTTTCTTAATTTTTTTTCTTTTAAAGTGATGCCGCAATATTGTTTCTGAATTAACTAAGCACCTTAATAGACAATTTTGGAAAAATACAGAAGTGCCTGAATGATAAATAATTTCTTTGTTTTGAACTTATTGCAGGATGTAAAGGTATTTAAAATATTCTTTGTTGTAATCACAGACTAGAATAAAATATAAGAACATTTCAAAGATGTTTACCCTGAAAAATTAAATTAAAACGATTATTCTTATATTACGAATGTGATTCGATTGAATATTATATATGGTTTATAATATGGTATAATTATAGTAAATTTTGTTTAAAATGAATTGAAATTAAGAACCAACAAATATTTAATAACTACATCAGTATTATGTACAACTATATCTTCAATGGCTGAGAAACGGAATAAATGAGAAAAGAATAGACATTTATCTCAGATGACTGTAGTCTGGACGCTGTCTGGGATCTGAAGGTTCAGACAAAAACAGTTATGCAGTTTTTTGTCCGGACCTCATAACAGGTAGTCGTCTCGCCCCGCCTTCAGCAGCGCTCTGGAACCCGTCCGTTGACAGCGCTCTTTAAAATTGGAAGTCATCAAGTGCGTTTTCCGTATCAACGCACTGCGCAAGTTGAACGCACCTCCTTGCAGAACGCGATGAGAATACCAGCCGTTCCATATGAGGAGATTTCCGCTTCATCGTGTATTCGCTGCACAGCCGTCGTACGGCGACCTTCCGAAGTCGTTACCCTCGGGAAGTTCAACGTCGTCTAAGATCTATAACTGTAAACATCCTCCTCATCAACTGAAGTTAAAGCCCGGGACAGAAGTATGCTAGTGATCGATGTTTATGGTGTGAGTATGTTTATGTGCGTTTGAGATAAATATATTTTAAAAATCACATCCATACATAGCTGTGACTTAAAATGAAAAATAGCCGTTTTTAAGTTATTTTAAATCAAAGTAAAAAAATGCTATAAAGTTTATTATATTTAAGATTAGACCTCATATTTGAAATACCCAAGCCAGCCATTCTATAAATGTTTATGTTTTGGCAAAATATGACGATTTTGCTCCTTCTGCGCCCTCCCTTCCTGTTTCAAGCACCGAAAACTCCAGGACGTTTAGTATGTTAACTTCCTAACTACCCTGTACTTGCTCCCGAAGAAAAACGTTGGATTACAGAAAACACACTTTATAATCCTTTGTTGGCTGGACTAAATAGGGTAAACCAGATAGATATTGACACTCTTAAGCAATATTCATACTATAATTATAGAAAGAATAGTTCAAAAGTGTTAAAATTTAGTGTTATTTGTTCTTTTACTATACTTTAAGCTAAACAAGAAAGTTCACCCCAATATTATTAGTGGACTGTATTTTACAAGATAGTGGCAATAACTAATGTAAAATCAGTTATTGATACCCTAAGGATATTTTTAAAATACGGACAAAATTGAAAGTGTTTTTACACAGTTTAGGATTTAAAAGGAATTTTACTAAATTTATCTGTCTGATTTACCCTAATAGATGCTAATTATAAAAACTAAACCCTCATACTATTCTATAAAAATCTCTTTCAAGGAACGATGACTAATTCGTAACTAATCATGTAATTTGATAAACCTAAACCAAGAAGTATACCAGCTTTATGAAGAATTTAATTTTTATTAAGTTAATGGCGTTTAAACTGTTCCGAGAATGACCACATTATCGATGGCTAAACAACAGAAAAAAAAATTACAAATAAATGACCCGAATGGAACACGTTAAGAAGTAGACCCAAATGAGAATGGCGGAATAATGTTAGTATTAGTAATTTAGCGGAAGATATAACTCAATGGCTTCGACGTGCTGAGAAGGGCAGGCAGATTTTTTGTTTCTACAGATTTTCAGACTATATTGCGTATGTTTTGCCCATTAGGAGAAAAATTAATCTTATAAGCAGAAGAGCTTCTCAAGCATGTAATTTTTAAAAATCAATAAGATATTGAACTAACCGTCTGATTTATGTCTTTTAGCTAAGAGAAACGCATTGTAAATTCTGAAAAAAAACAACCCTCTAGTGTCATATATATAAAAAAAAAAACCCATAAAAAGGTTAGTTAGACCATAAAAAAGAGAACAAAAAATAATTTGAATAAAAGTGTATAAGGAAATACATAGGGTAAATGCTTCCTGAACGCTTCATTAAGAAAACTGCCTTCATTCACTACCTTCACAATACTTTTAAAAAGTTTATAAAAAAAAATTATGTAGATACTTTTGCAAAAAATGTGTCGAGAAATTGGCATTGAAAATTTCTGCATGAGTAACCAAAAACCGATGAATAGATATGAAGGCTCATTGCTATGCCACTTTCAAGATGTTTTTTTTTTCTAATAATTTCACTTGCTGCACTTTCCAACTGTAAGAAAGGGGATCAGAAACCTCGTCGTATGAATTATTTAAATAGGGTGAAAATCGAAACCTCGTGTGGCTGGGAGGTGATGAAAGTTGAACAGAACGATTAAGTTTTTCTTAATGTTATTTTATACTTCTTTTTTTTTTTTTAATTCAAGGCTGATTTAACATTACATATTAAATATTATAAGTTGAAAGACAGAATAATCATATAAAATATCATGGCGAAATAGTATGGTAAAAGAAGGAACCGAGGAAGCATTGTATAGTGAGAGAAGAATTTGGCATTAAAATTTCCATATTGTATATCGTCATTGACAAACAAATATCTGCTATGTACAATAAGTGTAACTGTAAGATATTGGGTAAAAACGTTGTCAATTTTCTTGGCCGATGTACATAGTATATTTTTTTTTAGTGACTACAGATCACCCTGTAATGGCTAGAATCACATAGCAGTCTTTTTTATGTGTAAATGTGGTTCTTTAACTAGTATAATAGTCAAAATACCAAAATTTCCAAAAAGTGCACATACCAGATATTGGTTCGACAACTACGATATATTTACAGGTTTAGAATTATAATTATCGAAGGAAAAAAAATAATACAATATTCTATTTTATTTTTTTAGTATCCTATTATTCTTGAAAACATATTTATTTAGATGAAACAAATTTATTTCCAAATATATATTAAAAAAAAAAAAAAATCTAATTTGTTCTAGAAAAAACTGAACCCTAAGAAAAAAATTAGGCTTGGAAATTTACTGAGGTTTTACATTATCTACAATTTTGTTGTGAGTCACAATGATAAGAGACAAGTCGAACCAATAAAAACCATTATTTATGTCCTTGAGTTTTAAAACCAGCGTTTCAAAAAAAAAAAAAAATAATAAAAAAGAGAAAATCTTATAAAGTAAGAAACCCTTTCCTAATTAGATTCAAGGTCTATGATTCGGATCTATGATGCTATAACCTGGGGGGAACTAGGAGATGTTGCTAGGCTAGTTTCCAAACAACTCCCTTCACCTTTTCATTGCCTAGGGCCCACTTACCTAGTTGATGTTCTCCTAGATATCTGGGATCAATGTAACGGGATTATTTTATGGGATCATCGGGTATAAAATCATCAGGGTTTCATCGGGGATTAGGAACTTTGTGTAAGTACATTTTAAAAAAAAAAGTAAGTGCCAAGTCTTGATAAATGAAGTAAGAAGATTTGTCAGCACAGAAAAAAATAATCACATAAATTACAAAAACTCATATAAAGCATACGAGTTTACTAAACTAAGGGCTTATACAAATTTAGACCAACTTACTAAAAACAAAGCAGAAACGTAGGGATTTTTTTTTTAGCTTTGCGATGGTATCGAATGTAACACTTCTTTACGGTATTGGAAACCTCACTGATTTTTCGATGAGGCTACAACATATGTGAATCCAATTTTTTTTAGATAGAATTCTATTCATGCATGGAAGACATAGTTTATATATAATAATTAACCTTCTTTAAAAATGTTTGTAATTTGTATTGCAAAATATGACCTGAGTTGAAAATTCTCTGTACCATACATCTCATTCTTCGGAAGCATTATGTCCTAAGATATTTTTATAAAAATATGTATGAATTTTATATTTTAGATGTATCTTAATTTATTGTTTTATAGTTACACGGAAAACGTAAATATTAAGAACTTTAATAAAGAAATCTTTATTTTCAAGATGTACTTGTTTTTATAAAACATAAAACTATGTTGGTTGAAGTAATTATGGTGTAGGTAAAGCTTTTCCAAAATATAAGAAATCCGATTACATAAAATATGTAAATATTTTTGGTATGTTAGATATACTATAAGAATTAAATAATTAACAATTATATGGTAGATATTGAAACCATTAGAATCTGTTTGGAAACATAATGGTGTGGCATTAAGCTATTATATCAGTACACAGAACTGACAAAAAATGAGCAACCATGAAGAAGTAACGAATCGCATTAGATCTAAACTATATAAACTGTCCTGCGTCCGAAATAGTTTATTTAGGCGATACAGTCCGATTGTTTAGAACTTGCTCTAAGAGCGCTTGTCACACCGCTAGCCCTCGACGAAAAGATTTCGCTGCCTAGACAAGTGGAAACGATAAAGATACTTATCGTACCAAATTAGCTATTTTATACAAGCTATAACAACAAAAAATTATAATTTTAATCATGAACCCACAAAAAAAAAAAAAAATATGGCTCCCTTGAGCCTTTAGGGTAAAGAAACAATAACATGGAACATGTTTTAGGGGTTACCCACTTAACCGTTACTGATAGTCATATCGTCGGTGAGGTTACCAATTTCGTAATGTGCATTTTTCAGGTTTCGTTATAAAATGAAATTCCGCGTCTAATGTAAAAAGCCGAATACACAAATTCAGTTTGGATGAGGTTTTGACGAAACACTTTTATGATTTTAACCAAAAAAATAATTACACATGTGCATCAAAGCACATTTTGTATATAATGCCATGAAATGTGCTAAAATGCACATGGTGGAATTGGAAATCTCGCCGACGATATTTTTTCTTCTTTTTTTTTTTGGTTACTTGTGATTCAGTTTTCTGTAGAAGATAAATATTTTATATTAAATATCTCAATAGCTCTATAGCTCTATACTCTTATGTTCTCTATTATTTCCATTTACCTGTTTGATTGTATTGTTTATTTCCAATTTATTAAAACTTTCATTTACTTAGTAAGAAATATAATTATTTTTTGTTTTCATGGAAATAATGAAGTATAAATTGTATTGAGACCTCAACAAATCTTAAGTTAAAGTTACTTTATCAAAGAAACAGCTAATCGGAAGAAACTTTGTACCGGTGTATCAAAAGATTTTACAGCGAAAAATCTGAAACTGGTATACATTCTTCCTGTTGGAGAAAGAAAAACTATATCCACGGAATTCCATAAGTGGAAAAATACCATATAGTGAAACCTGACAAGCGGAAGGAAGGGTCTTCAGTGTCATTTGGTTTTTACGTGCAGGATTGGAAAGAGGAACAAGAAAAAAAAATGGATATCATTTGAATTCATTTTTTAAATGTAGATACATAGAAATCTGATATATTTTATCATTCATAAACTAAAGAAAACATGGTCAATTATTCAATATGTAACGGACCAAAATTTTCTTCAGCAATAACATTAAAAAAAAAAAACAACTTTAATTTAGTGATGGAGGTGGTTATTTGAAAAATAAAATAATGGTAATATAGTGATGTTTTTTTGTGTTTATGTTTTCGTATGGAGTGTAATTTTTGAGTAGTTGCCAATGCTATTGGTAATTACTGGAATCAGATAATGCTGGTAAATAGAATAAAGTGTGTGATAATTTAGTAATTTAGACTTGTAAGTTTTTGTCATTCTTCCAAAGTTCATTCTGGCCATTTTAGTATAGTATTTGTAGTTTTTAAAATATTTGTTGAGCTAATAAAGCTTTCAGGCGGGACTTCTTTTGAGCCTGTGTAAGTGGTCTGTGTTAGCTCAGGTATATCGGTTGGTGTGTGTGTGTGTGTGTGTGTGTGTGTGTGTGTGTGTGTGTGTGTGTGTGTGTGTGTGTGTGTGTGTGTGTGTGTGTGTGTGTGTGTGTGTGTGTGTGTGTGTGTGTGTGTGTGTGTGTGTGTGTGTGTGTGTGTGTGTGTGTGAGAGAGAGAGAGAGAGAGAGAGAGAGAGAGAGAGAGAGAGAGAGAGAGAGAGAGAGAGAGAGAGAGAGAGAGAGAGAGAGAGAGAGAGAGAGAGAGAGAGAGAGAGAGAGAGAGAGAGAGAGAGAGAGAGAGAGAGAGAGAGAGAGAGAGAGAGAGAGAGAGAGAGAGAGAGAGAGAGAGAGAGAGAGAGAGAGAGAGAGAGAGAGAGAGAGAGAGAGAGAGAGAGAGAGAGAGAGAGAGAGAGAGAGAGAGAGAGAGAGAGAGAGAGAGAGAGAGAGAGAGAGAGAATATTTACAAGCATATTCATAACCCCAGCCAAGAGGGTTAGAATTGAAGGAAAGGTTTTGATGGAATTTTTTAATTAAGAAGTTTGAGGTCAAGGACAAAAGGTGTATCGAGGTCATTGTGTTGAGTTTTGTTGAAGACTTAATATGGATAATTTACAATAGTACGAAGGACTTGTTGGATTGGAAAGAGTGAATGCGTTTGATATTCGATTATTTTAAACTGCCTCCAACAGTTTAAGTATATAGGTCCAAATAGGTTTAATGATGATATTGAATATGGGAAGTTTGTTTTCAACGGAAATATGAGTTGTCCTATTTAATGTGCTATAGAATTATCTGAAGTATAGTGAAAGGATTACATGTAAATCTTTTATTAGAAACTACTTTTTTTTTGTCCGAGGTTAGTCAGTGGACGTTACACATTAGTTATTATAATAAACATAGACAAAATTGCTGAATGATTTACATCCATGATATTTAGTCCATACGATTTAGTTAAGCATTCAATTTCAGTTCTCAAAACATACAAGCATTCAAAACATTAGTAATTTCAAATACAAATTATATTTTTTCTGCTAATATAAACGTATTAGAAAATAAATCATAAGCATGACACTCAACAAGAGAAGGAAGAGACAAATAAGGACCAAGAAAGATGTGATATAATGTTTTCTCCTACTTTCCTCCAGAAAGCTTTGTGAGTGCAAACATGTATTTGAATTATTTTCTTACATTTTTACATTAGTAAAAACCGTTTGAAATTAATTGTTTCAATAAACTAAACATAATGGAAGTAGCAAACAATTCATCATTTCCTCTATTTTTTTTTCTATTATAAGCACCGATTTTTTTGGTTAAACCTCATTGATCTCCGACTAGAAACACCCAAGAAGATTATCAATGTATATGTGATATAATATACGTTCAAAAATACACATTCTACATTAATTCAACTAAATATTCAATCTTGATGGATTTTTTCAATTTGCTTGCATCCAGTTGCCGTCGTGAATTGGCCACCGCAAATTGTCCTCCATCGGTAAGAAATGCTAACGACCTCTTGCTAAACACACTTTCACCGAGAGTAAGCACCAGCTGCTATAAAAAAAGAAAAGAAAAAAGAAATGTGATATGACTGAAACTATAATTAAAAGTAACCAATAGGCCTTTTAAGTTTATTTTATTTTTTGCACTTAAATATATATTTATATTATATTTATTGAACTTTACAACTGTATTAGAAAAAAAATACATTTATTAAATGTAATTACAACGCTCATAATAACATGTCAATCCTTATGAAGTTACTATCCACTGGTAATACTTCAATGAAAGTTCTCAATAGAAAGTAGAGATCTTCTTTTCAGACGCCTCGGAGGGTTTTCGGGAATAGAATGGGTAGGAAGTAGAGAGAATAGTGGATTTGAATTATTATGGAGTTTGCTATGAAAGGATAGGTATCTGATTTGGGATAAATTAGCAAAATATGGAACATTAAGGTCTTTACGAATAAGATTTTTTGAGATAAAGTAAAGAGCATCAAGAATTTTTCAAAAGATTTTGGATCACAAGGAATGGATACGAGATGAATTGGATGGTTTAGTGGAGTCCCAAAGCTCAACTCCATAGTTAAAATAGGTCTGATTACTTTCATTTGAGTGAGTCTTTTGTATGATCGGAAACATTGATTTAGTAAATTTCGAAGAAGTCGAAAACGAAGAGCAGTTTTCTGTTGTTTTAATCTTGTATGGATGGATTCCAAGTTAAAGGTTCGAGTAGTCCTAGGTAGCTAGGACTGTTCAACAGGGATCAGTGGAATTTTATTAAAGGATACTGTAGGAGCACTTAAATATAGAATCAATAGAAGAAGATATAGAAGAAAAAAATAGGTTTCAGCTAACAAATACCTGAAGGTTACTTATGGTAAACAGCTCTCACCACACACTGTTTATCTTCCTTCAATGCCTTTTAATAACAGTGATGCAGCAAGAGGGAAGATATTTTCTTTAGCCCGGCTCTTTCACTTAAATAACATAATTTAAACTTATTTTAAAAAATATGCATATCCCGAAGTATAGTACCTATATATATCGGGTTCTTAATTTTTACTATGTTTTTATTTTACTCCTTTGTAATACATTAGATTATGTCACAATGAGACTGAAAAGAGGGTGGATGAGAGAGCTACTTTCCTTACATAAATGAATACCAAGGAATAATTACCACTGGGTAGTGGTCTGGGTAGACAGCTTGACATGTCACCTTTTCATCAAGCCAATAAATAAATAAAATGAAAAAGTCAACATGATTATGTTCAGAACAGTTATTTTTCCTCATATAACCTTATTATATTTTAATTTCGTAATACCTTCATGCACTAAATACATGTTATGGTTTGTTAATAATAACAAATGCGACTCTAATTTTCAACACTTTACGGCTGAATAAAGTTGTCTTTATTATTATTGTATTGGTTATATTTACTTGGAACTGACTGCTCCATTGATTCTTCGCTACACTATCAAAGTTATGAAAGAGTGGTATTCGACTGTGTAATACAATACTCAGTCGGACTCGGTCACGCCTTCAATGGGATAACCTACGTTCCCATACTTCATTGATAGCGTGGCTCCTTCATCGTTGTCTATTATGTTTAATTATCTACTATACTATACTACTGAAATGTTTAATTTTTTTTCTATTTTAAAACTATTACACTGAATAATTTGACTCTTTAAGATATATTTTGACCTTTTTTTTTTTAAAATTTTATTTTTTATTTTTTATTACTATGGAAGGGTAATAATATTTTAGCCTGTGTTCATGCTATACTAACTATTATACCCATTATTGCACAAATCCATTCAACTTTTCTTTTTTTTTTAAACTTATGAAACCATCTAATTTTTATATTAAGGTAATTTTAAATATCTGTTAATAAATTAATTGAATATAGGTAAATTTTATCATCAATTTCAAGTTCTATATACTACAGTAACATTGTATCCTCTCCATGTAGAATGGCGCCCGCCACCTATTGGTCAGTTTTCAAACTTCACTGTTATCCACATATTCTCATTTTTTTAATAATTAGTTTATTGAAAATCAGTAGATTTTTATTATTTATTAACCTTCGTGGAACTACAAAGATGGTGTAGTTAAAGTTTGGTACAGATTGGTTCAGTAGTTTTCGTGGTGAGTGATCACTAGGGTCCGGATTTACATGTATTTACATATTGTTTTTTGAACCTTTTATATCAATCTTCGATAGTTTATTTTACGTTTCATACAGTTTAAAATGTAATTAAAACATTTTTTTTTTTACATATTTGTACGATATTACATATTTTTATTCATATTTAGTTAACAATGAAAATAGAAAAAAAAAAAAAAAAAAAAAAAAAGAAAAATCAAGAAAATCAGAAGCAAAGTTTTATAAGTTTTTTTTTTATTTTAATTTTTTTTTTTATGAATTCAGTGAATTGTGGAGGGTTCCTGAGCCGAAAAATTCTATTCTAAAATTAAGTTTCGAAGAATGTATAAAAAGCTTTTCCCCTATCCATTTTTCTATCCCAAATTTGTTTCATTTCATGTCTCTCTAACGAAATTGCAGCGTTCAAATGGGCGCCTAATACTTTGGTAGACGTGGAGTGTTCATTTAGCAGATACAAAAATATTCTGCCTTCAGATCGAAGTAACTTTACTTTTGATCATTTAAAAAACTGAAACTTCTGATAGTTTTGAGGAATAAATCATTAATTTTTTTTTCTATTTCCTTCTCGACGATAACGTGAAATCACGATTTCTACATATATATTAAAATTATGTTAATTACCTTACTATAATAAAATAAATTAGTTTTTTTATATTAAATATTTGTTATTTTTACTGATATATTAATGAAAATGTAAATCCATATATATGTACATATTTCAAGTTTTATTTCACATATAAATCCGGTCCTTAGTGATCACAAACGAAAAATGGCTTCTCCTTTTTGTTTGTATGTGTGATATGTGTAAATGTATATATTAAATTGGAATAATATTAATTGATGAAATAGAAATAAAAAATGTAAGATAAAGAAAAAAAAAAAAAAAAAAAAGAAAAGAAATATGAGATTAAGTGAAAATCGAGGGTGAAATAAAATTTTAAAAATATATTTGAATTAATTAGCTTGTATTAGTATATTATACCTTGGGGCACAAATAAACCTCTCAATTCTTCACGCATCCAATCCTTACAACCTAAAATCCTTCGAAAAATCCTTAATGCTCCTTACTTTGTACCAAATAACCTTATCCATAAAGATCCTGTGTTCCATACCTTACTGATTTAGTCCAAACCAGTTACCTATCCTTTCGTAGTAAACTCCAAAACCATTCTAATCCACTAGTCTCTCAACTTGCTTCCTATTCTATTCCCGATAGTCCACCGCGGCGTCTGAAAAAGAAGAATACCTTCTTACGTAGATTTTTTTTTGTTTTTATTGAAGTATTACTAGTGAGTGGTTATTAACATGTTATTGACAAGTCATTTTAATAATTTCCTCTAATTTACTTATAGTACATATATGTATGCAGTTGTAAATATCAATAAATGGTTTTAAAAAAATAATTATACTTTCTTGATATTTACAACTGTATATTTAGTATACAGAGTATACAACCAGTAGATGTACGCTAAAATTATTACAATGTCAAGACAATAACTTGTGAAGAACTACACCCTCAATAACTGTTCTACATTAGAAAGTTCCAAGGCCATCTTCTTTTTAGACGCCTTGGAGGGTTATCCATGAATGGTGTGCGAAGCAAGTTGGGAGACTCGTGGGTTCGAGTAGGTATGTCATTGCATGTCATGCAAGGATTTTGTTACGAAGGTATTTTATCTGGGCCAAATCCACAACATATGGGACATCTAGATTGTTATGGATAAGTTAATTTTAGACATTATAAGTAGCACTGAGGATTTAACAAAGGATTTTGAATTGTAAGGATACGAGAAGAATTGGAAGGTTTGAAGATGGAGTCTCAAAGCTCAACTCTGTGTGCCCAAATGGGACTCTAATGAGAACTATACACAGCCAAATCATCTGCAACTGTAACTATCGATAGTTCATATGATTTCCTAACTATATAAGATGCATATTGTTTATTAAGATTGGTAACAGAAGCCTAATAAGGAGCTTTAAGAATTTGACTTAGAATTTAAATATTATATTATAAGGATTAAATAAAAAAGGATTTAGAGAGTCTCGGGATGCCTGCAAACTTGAACGCACAAATAATTCTAATTGTAATAATTTAAAGGAGTCGTTTCTAAATATTACTTTAAAATATTATTTGAATATTGAATTCAAAAATACATTGATGAACTCAAAACAATCAACGATAATAAACAGTAAATTATGTAAAAGTTAGAATTACACCAAATTAACCAGACAAAAAAATTCAAGTCGTATTATAAATTAGTGAGCTTTATTTTTTATTTTTTAACTCGTTTATTAAACTCAATTTTTCTAATAAGGTAACTTAAATAGTTATATAATATTACACTACACGTTAATTGATAAATTTTACAAAGCCTGTATTACTTATTTTCAGATATTTTTAAATAATGATAATTTTTTTAATAATTAAATGAATATATAAGACGTGAAACCGATATAACAGGTAATTAGATGTCATGTCATGGATGCCCAATAATATTTGTTTGTATTAATTGACACATTCATACTGTTGCCTTACTATTATTATTGTATTAATAATAAGAATTGCCCAGATTGTTAGTATATATATATATATATATATATATATATTTTTTTTTTTTTATGAAACTTTAGATGCTCATTTTTTTCATTATATTTCATTTTGTTTATCTTGAAATAAAGATTTGTTTCTTTTGTGCTTCCATTATTTGCAAAAACAACATTTGGAATCATATTTTACTACATTTTATCGAAATTTGTAAATTTTAGGTAGACCGTTGTTACGTTCCATTCTATACTAACAAAATCGAAAATGTCCCCTAGACCAACTATGAGAAGTGACGGACTATTCCTACTTCAAACCAACGGGATATGTGCCCTCATAAACTAGGACAGTCATATTATGTCAGCATTTTACCTGTCGGCCGAAGTTGTGATGAATTGCACGTGACAATGCATCTTGGACAATGAGGAAGGGGAAGAACGTGTAAGCATGCGTAACAGAATGATTACACGTGTGTAATGCACAAAATATTAGATCGATTATATATCCGACCTAATTCTGTATGATATTTAAAGCACTGAAGACATTCCAATAAATAACAGACAACAACATTTATAAATAGCAAATAAATTAAGAAAAATAAATATTTATTGTATATAATTCAAATTGGTATCGCAATAATTATCTATAAACTATAGATATAAGAGTTGTGCGGCCTCCTAAACTGATTAGAACACTCTTATGAATCATCATTATTCGGAAAAAAAAAAAAAAAAAAAAAAAATAAAACCGTGGCTACTCTATTGAGTGCTTCATAATCAGACTCCAGGGGACCGACAATTACTCTTTGTTTTCTCTGTGTTTTGTCATTGTTAGTCAAAAATATACATATGTTAATATTTAGAATTTATACGAACAATTGTAATTTACTTATGGTTTGACTGCATTAACCCTCCTAAAGCTATTACTTGCTGAGAAAATACATAACCAAATAGCAAAACATAGGCACTTCAAGTTTTATGATTCGTTAATTTCAACCTGAAATTCTTTTCTAACAGCATGACCCCTTCACCACTTCCTAAAACATAGTTAGCTAAATAGTTTAAGACTAGAATAAGGATATTCAATCACTGCAGTGAATGATTAGTTAAAGTGATTTTTTGTAACGGTACAAAAAAGAGAACCGACATCACTAGTTGTCGATCTATACCGTTTAATATCTATATATTAAAACTATAATTGGCAGTGAATCCAAATTATGGTATGCTATATTTATAAATAACATCTATATAATACATAGAGGATATAATACATAGAGGGTATAATACATAGAGGATATAATACATAGAGGATATTAGTTAATAACATCTATTTAAGGTTATATATAATATCTATAAATAAGATCTATACAAGATTACCAACTCGTTAGCTCCTAAACATCATGCTGTGTAATGCTGAGTAAAAAAAAAAATAAAAAAAATTAGAAAATTTAGAAAGAAGTATTACTGTAGGTACTTTCATCCTATCAAGTTTCACTTTTCAATTTGCCACTACATTCGGTAGAACATACTTGAAACTTTTTTCTTTGGCTGGTCTCGTATCATCAACCAGTTGTTAACATCTCCCTTTTTCTTGATACAAACATCATCTCGCCTGCTAGCCCGTGAAACATCACTAAGTCGTCTGCAATTTCACAGGATGTTAGCCAGGGATCAGGGTGTTAAAACTTTTTCGCCCTGTACTTTCTCTATCACAAAGGCAGTGAATAATAGTAGAAATCAGGGCCAAGGGTGCCTAGATAATTAGTTTTCAAGTTCGATGGAGAGTAGAAAATGTGTCGAGCTATTATTTTTTTTATAACATGTGTTTAGCGCAATCAAGAGGTAATGCAAGTAAGGCTGTTTGGGCAGGACCTAGCAGAGCAACTCTTCTTTTAAGATCACAGGAAATCACACTTTTCGAGCCATTTCATACATACTATTGGTTAACTTAAATATCTATTCCTTTTTAGGCACTAGATTGATTTGTTTATTGAATCGATTGTAGAAGTTAAGTTAAAGTTTTATTTACAAGTTACAAAATCTATTAAGAATAAATATTCCGGTATGTAAATCCTCAACATAATTGATCACTTTTTTAAACAATGGACAGTTGTTTATTTAAAAAACTACCTATTGTTTTATGAAATAGTAGGTAAATTAAGAACAAAACACATAAAAATAAATAACAGATGAACTAATATAGGAGGTTAGTACATGTTTTGTTATTTGTAAGTGTATCGTTTATGGAGTTTATGATTGTAACTAATGGAGTTTTTGGATGAAGGGGTTTTCCGAATTTTTGATTTTGGTTTAGTTATAAATATAGATTAGATAAAATAAAGAGAAGTCGTGCAGTTAACAAGATTTATTACAAGTCGTGTAGCATTTTTGCATATTGATAGTGATCGCTGATGGCCCTCATTTTTATTTTATCTGTTTATTTGATTATATATTCTGTTAACATTAAAGATCTGTTCAGCTTTAAACCAAGATATTTTAGACTAATTTAGAGGAAGGAATATCTCTTCGATTAAAATATGCTGAACAACAAATGACATTATTTTTTACTTTACGTTGTTTTTTTCACACGAAAATCGATCGAAGGCTGTGTTAAACCTATGCTAAACTGGATACATTATTGTAATTCATTAATATTGGGTTAATCATATACCATGTTAATCCCTTAACTGCAATAGATGATATTGAAGAATAATAAAGAAATGTATAAAGATAAAATAATAAAGAAGAACTTCAAGAATAAAAGAAATTTTTAAGTAGCTTTGAAAAGCAGCTAATAATTGGCCATTTAAGAACTGATTTCACAATTTAAATTGAACATGTATAACTTTTAATTTGTCTTTAAAAATATACATTTCAATCATGGCCTAAACTTTTTATTGTTTTCTGTTTTCTTTTTTATATAGATTTCGTAAATATAGAAAATCCTCAATACTAATTTTAACTAGATTTAAATTAATAAAAAAAGTGGATTTTTTAATATAATAATTCAAAAGTCTTTATGAAAGTTCTTTTTATTTCATAATTTTTAAAATTTAATGAAGATTGCGTTGTTTAAGAAGATTATGCAACAAACATTATCTTCTTGGATAACTTGTGGCACACGGAGTTGTCCAGGTAAGAACAGACAAAGATGACGTGTATCACGAAGAGCTGTGAATGATGGTCCAACTCCGATTAATTACAAGATAATACAATTACAGCCAATTATACTCTTACTTCAATTATATAACTATCTAGTTAAAGAGTGTTATTATCGGTTGCTCAAAAGATATTGTGATTTTAGTTTAAAATATCTAATATAGCATTATGTATTTTTTTTAAATTTATAAATTCATATAATTTATTTACAATTATCTTACTACAAAGACGGAGAACTATCTGGTGAGCTTAAAATGAGGCTGAAGAGATTAATGAATTCCTTTATAAGATTCATTTCTGGGATCCCCAGGCGTTCTCACATTACTTACTTACTGAGTTAATGTTAAACTTATCCAAGTTTTCGACGATACTTCCTTGATACCTGTCTATTCAAATCTTTAGAGTCCAAAAAATATACGTACATTTATTATATCCTTTCCCTTCTTGTTTTATCTTATTTTAGAATACTAGATCTCAGCCAGTTGATTTCGATATCCCTTCTAAACTGCCTTCTTAGAAAAATGCTTAATTCTTTGTGCAGCCCTATTTTGGAATTCCTTCATTAACATCATCTTCCCAAGCTCTACAATCATGGCTGCCTCAAGATTTTCTTTCCTTTTTTTTCTCTATCTCAGGCGGTTTTCTTGATGTTCTTGATTCCAAGAATCAGCGCTCGCTCCATCGTTCGAAATTCCTTATCCATCTCGATCCGCAATCTACACTTTTCATCGGTACCTACAGGTGTTAGAACACAAGTTTCTTAATACTTGTTATCGATTCTAGATAAAAACCGTTTAAAAATATTTTTCTATTTAGATTATAATAACTGATTATTATTTGCATATATATTCTACTAGCATCCCCCGTCACAGCTTCGCCTGCTCTCATAATAAAAGAACATAGATAATTTGAAGTATGCAATTGAACATTATTTCTTGAATGCTACTATCACACAATTATAGAAAGAATTATTAACCTGGTGAAAATTGCACTGATTAGGTGTTGGAAGATTAAATACAAGTATAATTAGACATCTAATTTTTAATTAAACGTATGAGTTGGTAATCCAGACAGACAGAGACTATTAAGAAACTCTTGCGGATAGTGGACTAAATTATCAGAGCTCACAAGTAGGCCCATTAATCATGTTTTTACACGCATCAAAAAGCAAAGGATCGACATTTTGATTTGATAACAATTTTTATTCCACAGAAATAGTTTAATTGATTTCGTCTGGTTGGATTTTAATATCTAACCATAAAAGTATATGACAGTGTGATAAACCTCGTTTCTGATACTGAGCATTGTAGCATTACTGCTATCTATACCTTCCTAGAGCTATGAAAATAATTTAGTTAAAATTTGGTACAGTTGGGTTCAGTACTAAAATATTTAAATATTTTTTAATAATTATCAGTTTTATGTTCTATACAACACAGTAACATAGTAACCTCTCATTTAGAATGACGCTCGCCACCTATTGGTCAGTTTTCAAACTTCACTGTTATCCACATATTCTCACTTTTTTAATAATACATTGATTGAAAATCAGTATATTTTGTTATTGCTAAATCTTCCGGGTACTATAAAGATAATTTGGTTAAAGTTTGGTACAGATTGGTTTAGTAGTTTTCGTGGTGAGCGATCACAAACGAAAAAGGGCTTGTCCTTTTATATAATAGTATAGATTTATTTTTATTTTTTGTGTGTGTTATATGTGTATATGTATATATTATATTATTTGAATAAATAGAAAAAATATATAAATTAATTTTTTTATAAAATACGAAAATATGAGATTAGTTAAAAATAAAATTGTGGGTGAAATAAATTTTTTAAAAAATATATAACTTGAATAGTTTGTCTAATATTATACATATATTGGTGCTCAAATTCTTCTAGCATTCAATATTTACAACCCTAAACTCTTCGAAAAATACTCTATGCTCCTTATTGTGTCACAAATAAACCTATCCATAAAGATTTTAATGTCCCATATGTTGCTGATTCAGCCCGAACCAGATACCTATTCTTTCATAATAAACTCCATGACCACTGAAATACACTATCCTCTTCTACTTGCCTCCGATTCTATTCCCGATAAACCTCTGAGGCGTTAAAAAGAAGATGGCCACGAGACCTTCTCATAAAGAAGTTTTATTAAAGTGCCATGAATTGGTTGCTTTACTTGTTATTGTCATTTGATTGTATTCCCACCCACTTACTAGATATATATGTTCTAGTTGTAAATATCAATAAAAAGATGAAAATATTGAAAAAATATATATATTATATCCTATAATAATACATGTATTATGAACACTATAAGTTATTGTTATTTTAATAGTTATTAGAATGTTGTCTTTAATTAGAAAGATAAGTAAGCAGTGTTCCAAGCAACTTGATAAAGTTGGGCAGCTATATAGTTTTGTTATATTAATAATGCATATCTCTCTCTAGTAAATAATTTATATTTTTGTAAAACACTAAACCATATCATCGGAATCCTATATACATTTCCTAGTATCAGTATCGGTTTAAAAATATACCGTACCGACATAGTGGAATTGGTGATCCGGTGATAATTAATACAATATACATATCACCCAAAACCCGGGTTCCAATGTTTTTTTGTATTAACTGCTATGTTTCGCATTGCGCTTTTGTTTTTATCAGTGTTAGCAAGATAGTGTAATGTGAAATTACAAGTTAATGCATTTCGAAATAAGACAATATTATAAATTAATAAGACTGAGCAAAATTTTTAACAAGTGTTCTTCTGATGTGGTAAAGTTTCATATTTTCCTGTTGATTACCGGTTTCACACGGCCCACATATCTTGAGCAAACTGCAATCACAGCTAAGGCAGTCCTTGGACTTTCCCCATGACCTATGACCAGAACAAGGGCAGTCATATGTTCCTTTAATGACATGGTCATTTAATAGCAGAAGTGAATGGCGGCCAGAGGTTTCGCTGAAGATTGCAAAGCCAGAAAGATAATATTACAGCAAGATGTTGACGTTCTTACAACGGTGTCTTTCATAAACGATATCTGCAAACTCTCATGAGAAAATATCATAGCAATCTTTATTAAAATACATGAAACCTCTCGCGAAATCGCAAATTATTTATTTAATCTTATTATTATTATTTTTTTTTTATTTCTTCTTTTATGCTCTCTTTCTTTCCTATTACATGCCACAAACATCAAATTTTCAAAATATTTCCTAGGTGAGTTAGGAGATCCGTGATTTTTGACGCTCTGTCTTTCCTTACAAACTAGTTCAATTTATCATAATTGTTATAGCCGCTGTTCATACAAATAAGTCAATGAGAATATAACATAATAAACAACAGAAGAGAATAAAAGAGGTGTTTGGTTAAACTCAGGTTAAAATTAACCGAGCCATCATCTTTCCTAATAAGTTTCAATCCTTTTTTGAAAATCATTATCATTGAATTTTGATTTAACAGTATGGAATATTCTCGATGATAAACTCAGAATTATTAAAACGTTATTGCTTTCTTTATGGTAACTAATGCAATCATTTCAATCAAAAAAAATTTTTAAGACTAATAACAGATTCATCTACCTACGTTTATAACGAAATCTTACTCATAGAATTTCGTGTCACGACTATCACTAACCACATTCAGAAGAAAAACAAACACTCATATAATAAATTAAATGGGCATGTGAAGAGACTTGTCCTAAAAATTGCCATGACAGAATTCTCCATTATTTCTTTATCTGACATCCAGCTTCTCGTGGTGTATTGGAACTTACTACAAAATATGATGGTTCTGTTAATTTAAACTATGTTTAAGCAAACACCTATATTTCTCTCTTTCGTTCTTGATACTATCTTATTAGCTTCTTAGAAATATCAGCAGATATAGCAATGGTAAAAATAATTTGCAAGACAAGACAAAGCGTAATAGATCACAGATCACCTAACTCTAGTATAACATTTAAAACAGCTGAAGGAGAAGCCAAACCATACCAATATTTTCGTTTATACATTTGCTGATTGTGGTGAAAAAATAATCTCTTTTAGAATGGAAAATAACTGGCCTGTAATTTCCATTAATTTTAATGACATTGCAGAGCATTGCTATATAAAATACAATTGTTAACCCACATCATTATTCATCTTTTAGATTATCCATATTTTTTATTTTTTAATTTAATTTTTATATATGTTAATGCTTTCGTTCCTATTTACTACATCCACTCCCTTTTACTTTTCTTATTTTACTAATCATGTAATTTTAACTTTATAATACTATTTATGCTACAATTTTAATCATTCTGTAGCAGTTGTAAGGTACTATCTATTATTATACATCATTTATTTATTTACTAACTCTATTGTTCATCCGCCAACCGTTATCTTATCTTTATATTCACTCATACTTATCTTTTTCATCCTTGTAAAAACAAAATATTCACTTTATTTATTTAAAATCTATTACATTTTTAATTTCTTTTTTTATATACTGGTTTTCTTGTCTTTTCTTTTTAACATTCACTCCCTCTCATTGTTATATATTTTTGTTTGTTTTTCATACAGCCCTGAAGAAGGCTCATATTATTGGCCGAAACGTCAGCAGTATAAATTAAAATTTATTTTTTTAATTATATGAGTGTCTATATCTGCATACCCGAACAACCTACATTTTGAAAAAAAATTTTCTTTCGCAAGGTCTAAATATCTAAAAAAAAAAAAAAAAAAAAAAAATAATAATAGTAAAAAAAGAAAAAAAAGGGAAGTCTTTTGATAAAAGATGGTGGATCTAGTAGAGTTTCATACACGAACTACGAAAAAGTTCATGAAAAATAATTGTTTTTATTCCAATGCTTCTGATTTTAATGCTATTCACCACTACACTTTACAGTAAAATATACAGGGTGAGTACCTCTTAATGCAAAAAAAAAAAAAAAAAAAAAAAAAAAAAAAAAAAAAAAAAAAAAATTGGGTGAAACTAGATCAAAAATATAGTAAAATACCGCAGACCTCACCATTCTATTCCAATCCGTTGCGTTTTTTACCATAAAAGCTGTAATATCTCCATTTTGATTAAATATTTTTCAAATTTTGACCACATTTTCAGATTTAGCATTAAATTCCCTCAAAGAGCAGAGTACATGCAACCTCGAATTTTACCACCTCGTGACCTAAAGAACAGCTTGATCATAGCCTTATTATTATAGGAAGTTAAAATGTCTTATATTACTTCAACGTTCACCGTTTTTTGAAAAAAGTATCCACAAAACTGCAAATCTCTTAAAAACTTGCAAATTTAATCAGATTTCGAATGATATGTTAAACGTAATGATTCTGTTTCGATTTCAGGGAGAAATTTACTTTTAAAAATGAAAAAAACATGGTGTTCTCATTTGGTATACAAAGCAGTTATTTGTATAAATAAAATATTATGACTACCCCTTAATGGAATTGTGCATTTTAAAATAATTAACTCTTCATTAGAATAAAAAGCAAAGAAAGAAATTTTTGTTTGATAGAAAATATACCAGATCTGAGATTCTTATGTTATTGCAGTTTCCCTACATTTTTTATTAAAAAATAATTTTTTTCTTTGCTTTTTATTCCAATGAAGAGTTTATTATTATTTTTTTTGTTTTTTTTACACTAAGAGGTACTCACTCTGTATATAAACCTTTTTAAAAAATCATAACAAGGTTTTTTAATTACCTAATTATTATTTTAAAAGAAGAGACTTTGATTTGGAGCCATAATCATTTTTAAAAGTCTTACACTTCATAAATAAGACGACTCGTCCTACACAAAGAATGCACAGGATAAAATTATGGATTAATAATGGATAACGTAATTAAATGGAGTAAGTCAGAAAGAAAATCCATGCTTAAATCAGGCTCGCTCTTATTGGAGAGTACGTGAGAAAAAATTGGAATTCTGATACAATTAAGATAATTAATTTTCTTACAAACTTCCTATATCACTGAACACCAAACAGCTTATTACACCAACGAGTTGGGCGAAAATCGATTCGATAGGCCTTGTTGCATTCAAAAGATGTTGATTCATGTTTTTTAATTTAATTTTTTAAGAAGGTAGTTAATTAGGACTTACCTCATAATAATTTGGTTGCTATCCCCTCAATCGACCTGCAACATAAATAACTTTGATTAAAAAAATAAATTAACATATTATGTTCGATATTTTATCGATTAATGTTACAAACCTCGATTTTTTTTAGTTTATACTACATAAACTTGAATAATATAGACTGATTGATTAATCTATTTTCTTGATTAATTTAAAATTAATTCTATTGATTACCAATTCAGTTTATTGGTAAAAGAGAAAAAATAGGAATTAATTAATTATGCAATAATAGCATGGCTGCTTACATTAGTTTTGATCATTTGTCATTGCTCAAGATAATTACTTCAATGAAAATATATATATATATTTGTTTAATGTATTAATTGATAGTTACAACTGTATACATTATATTCAAGTAAATTTGAGAAAAATGATTACAATAGCATATCCATAAAAAGAAAAGAACTACTCACTAGCAGCACTTCAATAAAAGTTCTACATTAGAAGGTCTCTTCCATCTTCTTTTCAGACACCTCAGAGGATTATCAGGAATAGTGAGTGAAACAAGTTGGGAGATTAGTGGGTTCGAATCGGTATGGAGTTTACTATGAAAGGATAGATATCTATTTAAGACCAATTTAGCAACATATGGAACATTAAGATGTTTATGGGTTATTTTGTTTGCGGCATAATAAGGAGGATTGAGAATTTTACGAAGGATTTCGGATTGTAATGAATCGATAGGAAGAATTACAACGGTTAGTGGAGCCCTAAAGCTCAACTCCGCAGGTTTGCTTTCAGTGAATATGCTGTATTTCAATATGATGTGTTATGGTAATACTTAATATATTATATCATCGTAATACATTTTATGTGAAACAAGAACACTGTGCAGTTGCTGACATAATAGCATACAATTAGCAAGAATTAAGCTCTTAAGGATGGGAAATAGATTCACGGATAATGGCGTCTCTAATTGCGAACAATCAACATCTAGATCTGATTCCCAGGGGCCCAAAGAATTCTTTGATGTATTTTAATTTTTGAGTTCTTTCTAAACCTTAAAAAAAATTAAATAAAATAAAAAATCTTTTTTCCCAGTAATAAATAAATAAAAGGAAAAGAACATTCTGTTCAAAGTGGCAAAATGAAACAGTTAAACTCCTTAGCCAAACCAGTAGTTATATAAGGTATATAAACAGTCAGCATCTACAATTGAAAAAAAATTAAAAATAAAGGGTAATATATAAACAATACTCAGGGAGCAAACATTACTTAACAAGAAAGGCCCGCTTGATGTCAGGAATTTCATGGAAATATGGAAGAACTAGAAATCACAACAGGGAAAAACTTCTTGAATTCTACAGACAAATTATAAGGATGAATCATTCCAGGTTAAACAAACAAAGATTTGAAATTGCACTGATTAGGCGATTGAAGATAACGTAAAAGCATAATTATACATCCAATTTTTAATTATAATTATAAGTTAGTAATCCAGATGGACTATTACGAAACTCTTGCGGATAATGAAATGCATTATGAGTGCATGCCCATGAATCATATTTGTACACAGAATATAAAAGACAAAGGATTGGTATTTTGATTTAATAATAATTTTTATTCGGCAGAAATAATCAACTTCATCTGGTTGGATTTTAATTTTTAACCATAAAAGTATAAGACAGTGTGGTAAACCTCGTTTCTGCCACTCAACATTGTGCACTTAGATTTTGTTTATTGTACATTTCACTGTTGCTGAACCCTAGAACTATGACAATGTTTTGGTTAAAATTGGTACAGATAAGTTCAGTAGTTCTGCTTGCCACATGTAAGTAGTTCCAAACTTATAATCTACATGTAATCGCTTTTTTAATAACAATATAATTAAAAATCAGTAGATTTTATTATTGCTAAACCTTTCTAGAGTTATAAAAATGATGTGGTTAAAATTTAATACAGACTGGTACAGTAGTTTTTGCGATTAGGGATCATATAGTATTAAATTTCATGATTCGGTGGAAACAGTTTGTGGTCATGTTTCCATAAAAAATTAAAACCAGATTTATTATTTCGAAACGGAAGGTTTCGTAACATCCTACTAAGCTGGAGACAGTTTCTTACTTGCTGGAGTGTCTTAAACTTTACTCGTTTCTTTCTACAGTATGGAGCAAAGTATCATATTGTTGAAATTAGTAATAAACAGCATTCAAATAGCCATATTAAAATATCACTACTCACATTTTTTTTTTCTATTGTAGCACTTTTTTTTTAATGTGTCAGTATTTTTTTAGTTATAGACAGTATTTAAAACGCAACATGGATGGATAAATATCATAATTTTGTAATACTTATATTCTGTTCTTACAAATTTATTTCGGCCAGAAACATTACTTTCAAAAATTGTCATCTAACTATTTGAGAGTACTTAAAGTAATTCTATTTAAATCGACACAGTGTATAATTACAAACTACAACTAACTCTCAATTCTAATTGAAAATTAAGAAAAAGTTTAACTTGAAATAAAACTTTTTAAAGAAAATTTTTCAAAATTTATGAATTAATAATACTCGTACAGTATGATTATTGCTAGGACCGCTCCAAACATTTGACATAGATATGCCTTTTGGATGGAGGTTAATAGTTTTTTTTGTTAACTTTTCCATTAGAAATTTAACGGAGAACAATTTTTTCTTTTCCGAAACATTTGTCACTAAGACCTACCGTTTAGGAGCCATATTGGTTTGAATGAAAAATGTCATGTTTGAAACCACTATTTTCTCTCAACTTTATTTCGAATAATCATTGATCGTCTATTTAATTTACTTAAAAAATTAAGTAATTTGATAATTTTTATCCTAAACTGGAAGTGGGGAAACCCAGTAGATAAACGTATCAATGATCTATTGTTTTTCCCAGTTAGGGAGAAATTGATTTTTTTTTAACCTTAATTTCATGTTATTACTATTAAATTGATTGAATATTTATATATGTTCTGAAAAGAGTGGCGTAGTATAGTAATTCTCTGGCTGTCAAGAAGAAGTGAAATTAGTCAAAACTGTGCTTTTTTCACTAGGGCATTTTTGATTATCATCCAAAATCCTGTAATTAATCCAGAAATACCATTTGCACAAAAAAAGATAATTTAAGGTCTTATTAAAAAGCACAACTAAACCAATTTTTCACAACGCAGATATTAAATAGTTTAGTCAATTTCAAGGTAACTGGACTGATCCAACAACCACCATATCTTATTCATAGATTCGTTATTTTAAGATTTTGGTTAGAAACTTGAGCTAAAAACGTAAGAGCAATAAAAAATATATCTATATTCGAATAGAACTAGTATCACAGAAATCGAAATCTAGCAAAGCATCCTATAATTATTTCAATTTTTTACATACACAGCAGACTTAACAGACAAGAACTGCTCCTAATTTCCGGCTACCCCAACATTTACTAGACAAGCGCTCAATGCACCCAATAAATTACAAAAAACTTATACACATGAAAATTTAATTTGAACATTAATTGAAGTTGAGCTTTGGTCTCCACTAAACCTTCCAATCCTTGCAATCCATATCCTTCATAAAATCCTCAATGCTCCTCATTATAATCACGAAACAACTTACCTATGAAGGCCATCATAATGGTCCATATGTTGCTGACTTGGACCAAACCAGATACATTTCATTCATAGTAAACATCAAACCCAGTAATATCCCAACTTGCCTCACTCTCAATTCCCGATGACCCTCTGAGGCGTCTGAAAAGAAGATGGCCTAAAAAAGAGACGTTCTAATGTAGAAATTATCGAAGAACTTAGAACTTGCTTACCATTGGGTAGCTCCTTTACAAGTAATTGACATTACTTGTCATTAGGAAGGTCGAAAATTTAAAAAGGTAAAAAGTGTTTTATTTCAAAGGGTAAGGTAACATTTATTTTGTTTCTTCCAAGTTCTAACTTAGTTGAAAAAATACCTGAACTTGCGATAGAAAAAGGTGAATCACTTCTGGTGGATGGGAGGATGCTACAAAGAAGCTAGAAAGCCAACCAAGGCTACCTCCTTGTTTTCTTCAGGTCTTCCTCCTTCCCTCGTCCCGACCAGAACTAATTCTACCTCTTTGGGCAGGAGTTAATAAACTCCTTTAAAATTCATTGTATGCAGGGTATGGTGTCGCTAACCACCATACAAGAACCATGATTCATCATTATGATTTAATTAACACGGAAATTGCCAATTTGCCTGATCCAACAATATTCATCAACAATGGATAGAGGAATGAACCAATTTATTTATTCAGCGTGTTTTAAGATTGTGTACTATCTAAAAGTATGAGTAAGTAAAAGTATAAGGGCTTCAAAACAGGAAAACAATTTTTATGAAGGTAAACTTATAACAATGTCTTTATTAGATACTAAATAGTTTAGTACGAATAACGAATATAAATACTACTAAAATTAGTGTATCAATCTTGGTATTGTAGGGATTCTGGAATATGCAATCTGAACTCTTTCTCAATAACATTCACCAGTTTGACACTTTTACAGATAATCTTTAGGTTCCACAGCTCGAGATATCTCTTAGATCTCCTCAGGTGAGTACCAATGTTTATTTCTTGTCTTACATTTTTGAAAACTTTATTATATGTAATCCATGTAACATAGTACTGATGTGTTGAAAATTTTGTATGTTTTAGAACTGAACATGAATGTTTAGCATTCGAAACTAGTATTCTAATAAAAATAATCCCAATAGAAGTGGCAATTAATTTATCAATCCTAATTAGAAAAAATAGAATTTCATCGGATCATGAAAGAATTGCATATGGGCTAAGATGATGCAGGAAATGACATCACAAGAATTGTGTGCAAAAAAGTGAAGAGAGGCTATATTTCATGCAGCTCTTCAGTGAAGTTTCATGTTTTTTATTTAATTTTTTCGTTTTTGTAATACATTTTTATTCTGAAAGAACAAAAAAAAAAAAAAAAAAAAAAAAAATTAAACCGTGTACTGTATTGTTTTTCCTTACCTAATGCACCCCAGAGGATGCAGGGCTTAAAAATGTGCTATAATTTTGAAACAACTTTTTTGAAATATAAATTTAGATGCCCAGCATAAGAAAAATCGAGGTGAATTTTCAAGTTTAAACTATGGATACAATATAAGAATAGGATAATTAAGACAAAACAGTTTACACTCAGCCAATACCCACATAAACACAGATCAAAGAACCTTTCGAAACCTCATAGAACATAGTAATAGACGAACACATCCCCTTGGATGACATCACGCTCTGCATATTTCCACGCAAGTCACGTCCAACCTCGGCGTACTAATTTTAGTCGAGGAACGGGATTGCTTGTTCTAACTGAGGAAATCAGCTGTTGCTAAAGAGGAATAAATTATCTTTCCTATTTATGTATTCCTACTTGCGCAACATGATCCTTCATCCTTAGGCTGTTGGGGCGGTTGCCGATTGTTACATTGTTTTGGGCATTCATTTATAGAACGGAGCCTTACCGCTTGCCCATGGCTCAACCTCTGGAATTGAAACTTGTAAGCACACTAATCACGTACAAATAGATCTGTAGTTACAAAAAATCTCTTTTCAACTATTCCTATTTTGTTTCCCCCTATTCTTATAAATATTTTTTGAGAGGTCTTCTAACGTATGAGTGAATTAATAATGCACCGGCATCTTCATCTGAAATTAATGCAGGAATAATATAATTTATTTATATTGCTCATTTTTGTTATTCTTAGAGGAGAATGTGTCTAAGAGAGATGATAATTAAATAAATAACCTATTCCGTCACAAATATAGCTACACGGAAACTAAAAATGAAGGATGAAACTAAAATTACGACATCTGTTTTGGTGAGATTCAATGACTGATTTAAATAGCAGGAAGAATTCATTTACAGTCGGGACTAGATCAATCGAGCCTTCTATTTCTTTATTTCATTTTATTGTGAATTTTTTTTCTCAAAACATCCCATTGTCGAAAAAAACATGCGACCATCCCTGTACGAATATTACTGCTGGAAGGCTTGAGGATCGGTAGAACGGTCGACTAAGAAACGAATCGTCACAAACAATTTTCATTTCTCATGAAGAAGGGTTTACTTAGTTGTAGAAGGCAATATAATATCTCGAAGGCAGAGCTAATGCAACATCGTTCGATTAGATGGTTTTTGAACAATGGAGAGATGGAGAAATCGGAGGTAGGTAGAATGTAGGAACTTATACGAAAGGAAATATGTGATTTTTTCAAGTTATAAATTTTTATTTACATATGTGATAATGTCACTTATGTATATTATTATTACATACATTATAAGTATTGTTTTGTTATTGAGTAGATATATGTATTGCGTCTATTGCCTTACGTTGACTTTTTTTGTTTTAATTACAAAACGTTTTCTAGTTAATAACTTACTTGAAAATAATTTAAAAAAAAAACTATTTATTGATATTTACAGTATCAGGCTGGGCAAACATATAGAACATTAAGATCTTTATTGATAAATATTTTTGTGATATAATAAGCAGAATTGAGGATTTTACGAAAGATTTTGGATTGTAAGGTTTCGACACGAGAATAATCAGAAGGTTTAGTTGAGCCTTAAATTTTAACTCTTTATGTTCAAATGGGTATAATTATTGTCATGTAACTAAGTCTTTTGTTATTTATTGGGAGTTTTGAAAGCTTGTCTAGTAAATGTTGGAGTAGTTTTAATTATTAACTTTGAATCTTTACTCAAACTTGTCAATCAAAATCATAAACAACCAGTGAATTTTATGAAATACCTAATTACCTGACTTGAGAGGCATAAGAGACAAAACCCTGTGGCACCTCCTCCTAACTTGAATTTCTTTTTTTTTTGATACAGCTCAGGAGATCCCTCATCCAGTTCCTCTTCAGCCTTCTCTGGGTGTTTTCTGGAATACGAGTTGGAAGTCGACGTTACTTGTCTTGAGCATTTCTCTTACTTTTTTGGGGTCTCGATAAAGCAAGGATTTGGTTATCCGAGTCTACTTACCGAACCCCGTCGGTTAATCCAGTCCGAAATGTATATATAGTCTTCTTATGTAAGTTTATCGTGCTTCCTATACATTTACAAATGTTTTATAGTTTTTTGGAAAGCTGTGCTAAAACCATTCAAATAATATATCTAGTTCCAACTACATGATTGTCACTTCCATCTTATAGACATGACAAGAGGACTTTGCAAAGTCGTATCTAATCCTGCCCTTGAAGACCCGACGACAGGATGTGTGCCAGTGCCCCGGGGAACGAGGGAGACACAATGAAGTCCGTGGCACACTTAAATGGACCGTTGAGGCGAGCGCAAGGCATTGTCAAGGGGAAGGGGGTCATTCTTGTGTCGTTGTGGAAAATGGAGAGTATTTATCTTGGGTCAGCGAAGGAGGTCATCCTTATCAAGATGGCCATCTATGTAATAAGTGTTCCGGCATACCTTCAGGAGCAAAGACCACGGAATTAATGGTCCACATCTGTAATTCAGCGATTTCCCGATATAGAGTACCAGTGAATGTTAAATTTGGAGCAGGGATCTGTCGATTCTAGATTCCACCATTTCTACAAATTTATTTAAAAATTAAGAACTGCAATTGTAAGCGAAGGTTTAAATTGTTTAAAATATGTAATCGCTTTTGGAAAATGAAGAAATCGCTTTAAAATTTCAAACTGTCAAAAATCAAGGTCAAAAGAAATAAATGCATGTCAGGCAAAAACACTAAGAAATATAAGACCATTGTGTTAAACTTATTTCTATTCTTAGGAGATTTTCATTTCTCCCAAAATAAAGATTATTTTACATTTCATTACATGTTCATACTGGTGTTGAACCATAATTCAGCATTAAAACAACATCCATCCTTCCATTTACAGTGTTTAATGAAAGATTTCAGAAACAATGGCTATCACTGAAGTAATAAATAAAAACCCATAATCTTTGAAATGTTCATCCTCTTGATAAGAATTTGTGATATAGAATAAGTTTTGTAAATTGTCTGAATAGTAACTAACTAAATATCGAATAGAATAGAAAATAAATTTTATTCTGGGACAAAGTCCCTTTAAAATAACATTTACATGACAGAATTCATATCTGGGCTATATATTGTATTGTACAAAATATATTGTATTTGGTATTCACTGTAGGTTTTAAATGATATTTGGTGTCTATTGATTTATTCCTCAAATAATTAATAATATATTTTGAATATCTTTGGTTTTCTTTTTTAGCTTTAAGAATTCTCCCATCCTCATACCGTCCTATTTCTCTCTTGCCAATCATGGGTAAAATCCTAGAAAAACTCATTTTAAAACGTTTGGATCCTATCCTAGAATCCCATCATGTAATCCCAGATCACCAGATTGGATTCCGAACATCACACTCAACAATTCAGCAATGTCATCGTGTGGTGGACGTTGTCTCCTCTGCATTGGAGCGCGGAATGTACTGCACGGGAGCCTTTCTTGATGTAGAACAAGCGTTTGACCGAGTCTGGCACCCGGGACTGCAGTATAAACTCCGTCAGTTCCTACATATATATATATATATATATATATATATATATATATATATATATATATATATATATATATATATATATATATATAATGTGTGTATTTTATCTCTTAATTGTTTAATATACACCTGTGTACTGACGTAAATGAAATATTAAAAATGTGGCTTGATATGCATGACAGATTGGTACCACCCAGTGAAGATTCTTCTTAATTTGAAATTTCGTAGTAATAAAGAATAGAGGGGGACAGGAATAATTAATAATAAATAATATATAAATTTATATCAAGTCCCTCATCGAATTAGCTTTGAGTCCTCGTCGATGGTTGATGAGAATGTCTGTAATAAACACGTTCTGCATTAGGAAGTTGGTGTGTCATTCCATTTTGGCGGGGAAGAGTTTGATTTGTTTATGTCAAAACGTTTAGGTTCTATTGTAATATATTGTTCTAACATAGAAAGTGAACTGCGCAATTATACACAAGACCAAAGAAATATTTTAGGTTATACAGTGTTTCGCGAAAAAAAAATGTCGATTATGTCCCTTTGGGTTGGAGTGTTTTTGTTGGTATTAGGAATACAGTGAATGAATGCAAGGGAAATACATTGATGAATAAGGTTTCTATGTGTATTAATTTTTTGATGGTTTGTGCATTGGAAATTATAATTTAAGGGACTACCATGGTATGGAGGTAAGAGTTGAATGCAGTTAGGGTGGTAGGGATATTATCAAGATCAAGGACAAGTATGATATCTACATTTTCTAAGAAAAAATAATCAGTACGGTCATTAGGCCAAGGGCTAGTTCTTAAATCTGATGGGAAAACATATTTTGAGTAATAAAGTAGCCGGATTTAGGTAAGTTCAAGGGATTCAAGATACGAGGTATGGTCAAGGGAGAGTATTAGGTTCAATGGTTGGTCAGTTTTGATTTACAACAAGGAAGTTGTAAATCAATTTATTGTTGCTTATTAAAATAATAAAGAGGTCATTTCCAAACTTCCTAAACCTTAAGAAATGTATATGACTCCATACTTATACGAGTACACATTGTATGCAAAGGTATCATTGACGTCATAATTGAAATAACATAAATGTCACAACTTCATGTAACAATTAATTAATGATTACGTAATATAGGCGGAGAGGCAGACCATACATGTGAGGGGGACAAGGCACTATAACTAAGGCAGACAGGAGCCGTGACCAGGAGGTCCACTTAGGCAGCCAATCAGAGTGAGGCGTTGAAGAAAGAACCAGGAGTCGGACCGTGTCGCTTCCTACTGTCGTTATCCAACTTCCAGTTCTCCGCGGGTCTGCATAGTCTGCAAAGACTTCATCAACCCAATACAGTTCTTTGCATAAATTAAGTTCGTAACGAAACCAATAATTATTGTTGACGAAATCCTGTCCGTGCACATGATGATGTTCAACAAAGAATGACTAATCTACCATTGCTACACTCCTTCGGTTTATTGTAAGTTTATGTCGGTGGGAGCTAAAGTTTTTGTAGTTTCAACGTTACTTGAGTGTATATACATATATTGGCTCATGACGAGTCCACCAAAGCTTGAATATATGAAGCCTGGAAGAATGTATTCTACTTTAAATCCAAACTTTCATAGATCAATCCTAACGTAAGGATATTTGTAGTAATTAGTTCTGTTGTTTATTTAGTTTATAAGTCCTAAAGTATTCCAACTAGGGCAAGAAGGGTGGGTTATACTACTGTATTAAAATCTATTCTAGCTAGAATGGAAAAGTCAAGAATCTTGATTCAACCACGAATTATATTGCTCCTAGATAGAATTTGAGCCCATGTCCTTCTGTACCAAACACACTGAAACCCCCGTTCGAAACGCGATGGGCCGTCAATATTCCCACTTTAAATGTTAAACATATCATCTTTCCTTGATTTTAACTTACAGTTCAATTTTTTTCCCCCGATAAAGCTTTGCGAACTGCACACACTGCCCATACTTTGTTATCGTTAGTTAACCTCTAAAAAGGATTGAAATAATATTATTGTTTTGATTTGAACAGCAGTGGGAGGACTGGTGTAGGTTTATTGTTTTTTAAACTATTTTCTGAAGTGGACAGTTTTGAATGATAAATCCTCATATGATATGATCATATGTATCATTTGTATACTCCTCATATGATGATCATATGTATCATTTGTTGTTATATATATATATATATATATATATATATATATATATATATATATATATATATATATACTATGGCAAGTATTACAGGAAGCACGAATCAACCACACCTTAATAAAATCTCTTAAAGAACTGTATAGAGGCTCCATTACACAGATAAAAATGGGAAGCAAAACATCTCCAGGTTTCTTTGTAACAAAAGGTCTTAAGCAGGGATGCTGTGTCTCTCCCACCTTGTTTAAGATATATATAGAACATGTTTTAAAAACTTGGAAAAAGAAATGTAGAGGAATGGGATTAGAACTAGTAGGTACGTCCATATTTACATTACAATTTGCGGACGATCAGGTTCTCATTGCTCAAGACAAAGATGATATAGAATATATGACTCGAAAGATCAAAGAAGAATATGAGAAATGGGGCCTATCAATAAATATATCGAAGACAAGGTACATGTGTGTGGGAGGTAGCACAGATGATTTGGAGATAGGAAACGACATAATTATGAAATGTGATAAATATAACTATCTTGGAGTACAATTGAATAATGAAGGGAAAGATTCACTAGAAATAAAAGAACGTCTAAGACAGGGAAGAAGAGCCATAAAAAGATTGAACGGAATTTGGTGGCACAATAAGATTTCGAAAAAAAGAAAACTGAATATATATAATGTTGTCGTAAAAAGCATAGCATTGTATGGAGCGGAAACATGGAAGCTAACAGAAAGCGATAAAAGCAAAATAAAAGCATTAGAAATGGATGTCCTTAGAAGATCTTGTGGAATCTCGAGAAGACAAAAGGTAACAAATGAAAGAGTATTGCAAATAGCCGACATTAAAGAAACTATTATCGACAACGTTACCAAGAAACAGCTGATATGGTACGGTCACGTGCAGAGAATGCCAGAAAACAGACTTCCAAAAGTAGCTCTTAAATGGGTACCGACTGAAAGAAGGAAAAGGGGAAGACCTAAAAGAACGTGGGGCGAAGGAATAAGAAAAGCAATGAATGAAAGGAACCTCACGGATGATCATTGCCAGAATCGTGAACATTGGAGAACGAGTCTAGAGGTCGGACAGCGTAGACAAACGCTATAAACCGGCATATATATATAAGGATCATTTAATTTTTGTTCGTTTATTTATTTCCAATTATTATTAATAAAAATACATTTTTTTTTTCTAAAATGTATGATGATCTTTGATATAAATTAAATTAATATAGAACATATCCGTTGTCTCACCTTTGCATGATTTCATAGTTGTTAAAAAAAAATGCAAAAAAAATAAAAATAAATAATAAACCTTTATTAGTCATACTGGGATGATTTTGAGAGGATAACACGTTAGGATAACAAATCATTTCATAAATTCTGAAAAAATCCATAAAACGCAATAATCATAGTAATTTTATCAAGTAAATATTAATTTCTATTAATAAGAACTCTTCAAACTGTTTTGTTTGTTTTTTTTTCCACTCGAAGATATAATAGCCATGTCATCAAGGTTTGTTCAATCACTTAAAGTATTTTAGTTGAGTCCTTGGATGTGGAAGGAGCTGATTCATCCTCGGATACAACTTGTAACATTTTACTGCGAAATAATTCTTTCATCATAGAAAATTATTGGTAATTTAAAACTTTATAGTTCCCACCACTAACGTCTGATGGAGTACTCATCTTCAGTTTCTCAATAAACCTTGAGAACTCTGGTCTACAGTGTTTGTTTTGTAATGAAGTACAACTATTTATTTCAAAGATTTCGATGTTTTTAATATGTTAAGCATATTAAGTAATTAATATATTAAACAGATTATGTTACGCATATAAAATATAGTAATCAGCTTATCAAAAGTCAGGTATTAGACCGAACATTTGAAATTTAAGGTTCCAAATTTTAAGGAATTATTCTGGTTTAGACCTGTATCATTTGTACGAAGCCTGTTTGCTGAATCACACCAGAATAGAGGCTGATCACATCAATCAATGGATAAAAATGTCTTAAAGGAGTAATTCTGAATAAAAATACTGGTTACAATAATTCATTATATCAGTTCTTTATTTAAAAAATAATGGCATTTGTAATATAATGTTAGAGTAATTATAAGTTATATAAGGAGGTGGGGTTTTGTTCCTGAAACGTGTAGCTAAAAATGTAAACTAATTAAACATGTTATTAGCCAAAGTTGCTAGTTTCTTGCTGGTTTGGAATTGTCTCCTTAACAAACAATCGAATTTTGGATATTCTCTATTCTGCGATTAAGTGGTAAAACATTTTTAGATCGGAATAGTACAGTCGCTGCTTTCTTTTTTAGAGTAGCTGAAATAAAATTTTATAGAATGAAACATATTTATTATCAGGATCTCCAAGTATTCTTCCATCTTATTATTCTGTAATTCGGTGACGTTATCCTAATTTATGACGTCAATACTTCCCACTTCAATTCATCACATTCTTATATTATTAAAAACCCACCCATATTCATGAATGTCCAACTCTGCGTTCCTCCATCCACCTTTTAAACTAAACGCAGTAACTTTTTTCCTCCTAGAAATCGAAATGCATCCTTTAAAAAATTTCTTTATCATAAATACTCTTATTAGAATTCTATCCCTTTTCGATACGGAAATTCTCCTCTTAAACCTCCTTTAAACTATATTTACTCTATTTCTCCATCTCCTTTAACATATCCATTCAAATGTAAAAATATGAATTTCTGATTTATATCTCTTTATTAATTAAATTTTTTTTTTGTAATTTAAATATTTTATTTATAATCAATTATCACATCTCTGTGAGTTCTCTTTGAATTGTACCATTAGGTAATTCTTAGCGGTCGAGTTGTAACAGAGTAAAGTTTATTTTCTTCTCATCCTTAAAAAATAACTCATTCCTATTTACAATAGCTCGGCGATTCTTGTAATATTTTCGGATAACTTCTGGAACCTTTCGCTGTAAAAAAAATAATAACCAATTCAATAGTTCATTTTCATTGTACTTCCTCCTTCCTCGTATTTTTAACGTTTTTAGTAAAAACAATTTTATTATTATTATTATAACAAATGATAAAATATCATTCCGATCATAACTATGTCGTATATTATTTGCCGCGGTCTATATTTCCAGCTGACTGACCACTTCAGAAGGCGAGGACTGAGGTATGCATGGCCTGGACTTGGCTAACGGTCCAGTGGCCTCCAGTCTCCTCCAGCTTCAGTCTTCCAGTTACAAGCTACTTCATTCAGCTTCTGTATCAACTGGTTATCTTAGGAAAAAGGGTAGATCACGTATTCTCAGTATAATTACACTTATTGATGGTTATACATTGGTAGGCTTTATATAAATTATTTTTTTATGTAGATTTCCTTAAGCACCCTACCTAAAGTTAAATGAATGTTTTTATGATAAAATTCAAGAAACAAAAATTATAGAGGTAATGAAGATTTTTTTATTGTTCAGGAAGCCCTAGCCTGTATGTAGCATACAAGAATTATCTCAACTGTGAATGAACTAACTGTTCTCTAACTGTTGAGATATGGGTCACATTACTCTCCGAATTTTGACCGTTCTTTAATCGTACTGCTGAGTTTGATCTCACAGAAGAAAAAAAGGAAAAAAATAAAATAAAATAAATAAATAAATAAATAAATAAAAATAAAAAAACGGTATGGCTTCATAATAATCAACGCAACTTTGTGATATTGATCTTAGTAAAGTATTTTTTTAGAAATACAAAAAAAAAAAAATAAACACATATATGGTTTAACTGTTTTATTAAAAAATGTACAACCTAACTATTGCAATTCAATATGAAATATTTTTATATTAGCGGTATTAAAATTCTCCATATCTTAACTGTATCGTCAAACGTTTAGAACATTTTTAACATTGCAATTATTCGATCTTTTTTTCTTTCCTGTTTTTCATTTAGTTTTTCGAGTGTACATAATGAGTGAATAAGGCCGTCTACATTACTTATTTCCCACATTTTGACAGATTGTAATAATTATTCAATCAAAGTTTTTGTTTAAAAAGAAAAAAAAAAAAAGAATTTGTTATTATTTTCCTTCAATCCAATGAAATGTTTAATTGTATAAATATTACAAGCTGTCTCATTAATGGAGAATAATGAGTAATATGAATGATAATGAATCCATTCATACAATACGTAATAACAGATAAAGAATAACTAAATAAATAACCTCTAATTATAAATGATAATAAAAAGGGAAAAAACAGAATAGAAAAAATAAATTAAATACAAGCACACCAAATATACAATACATGTGTAAGCATCCCAGGAAAAACTCGAGCCATGCTAAATCAAATCCCGGGGATCTCTCAGCTGCGTCATTAGTAAATGCAAAATAATACTAATTTAGTAACAAATATTATAAATTTTTGGATTGGATTGGGAAAATTTTTGCATCCTTATAGAGAGGATTAGATTGTATTAGTGAGAAGTTATATATAGGTACATAAATTATTATTACCTAGTACCCAATTACTTTTCTTTAAAAAATTACCTTACTTATAGTTTCTGTTTAAAAAAATAAAAAAACACATATACATCTTGTTTTAAATCCTTCATTTGATAAATAATCATTATTAAACTTTATTTTTAGAAATACTTAATACCTGTTACACCAAGCATTTAATGGATATTTTTATTACGATTAGGGTAATTATGAATAAATTACGCTGACGATTGATTAATCTTAGAACAATATGTTTTAATGACTTCATAAATATTTTCCAAACATATTGAAATCTCCTTGAACGTAAGTTGTCCTTTCTGATCGGTCGTTAAAGTCTCCCGTTTCCGACTATATTCAGATGGCAGACTGTTTTGGAAATCAGAAACTATTAGGATACTATTACTAATGCTGGATTAATTATATGATTGCCTTTTGTAAATACTACATAATGCTACAAAACAGATATTTGTAAATAAACTGAATAATTTATTTTAATAACTAAAAAAAAAAGGTTCTTTTTTCTTCATTACTTTTATAAACCGAAATTTACAACTGTATTTAAAAAAACACATCTAGTAAATATACACGGTATACAACGCAAAATAATGACATAATTCAAACTTTTAGAGGAACTACCCATTGGTAGTAATCTAATGAAATATTAACAAAACAAGATCAAGAGGCCATCTTCTTTTCAGACACATCAGAGGATTGCAAGGAATGGAATCAAGCTTTGCAAAAAGTGGATTAGATGAGTATTAAGTTTATTATGAAAGGAAAGGTATCTGGTTAGTGCCAAATCGGTGACATATGGGATATTTAGGACATTGTGGAACAGCTCATTTGTGACAAAGTAAGGAGCATTAAGGATTTTTCGGAGGATTTTGTATACATCCACATTCGTATACAGTAAGTCAAAAAAAAAAAAAGTATAAACAATAAAAGAAAGAAAAAATATAATGTATGATATTTAAATTAAACAAGAACAAACCTAATCAACATAAAAATGTTTTCCAAAAGTTACCCATTAAAATAAATAATTTAGTAAATAAGATCAATTCAATATTATAAAAAAAAATATATATATATGAAAGATACTAAAATCGGGACCGTACCAAGTTGATATCTGTATAATCAGTTAAATTCTTTTGTTTTTTTTTTATTCATTTAATAACGTTTTAGCACTAACTCCTTTTTTTTTTGTTATTATTTTAATTAAATAGATAAAATCACCTTGAAGAAAAAATTGAGAAAAAGTATTACAAAGAATAAAGAGAGGAAACGTTTAACATCATCGTAGGAAAAAATTAGAACAATAATAATTATGTTTTTTTATTGTTACAGTTTGTATTGATCAAATTTACTCTATTTAAAATTATATTTGGTGTCATATAAACACCAATACGGTTTAAGAGTTCAGAAATTCTTAAAGAGCTTTAAAAAGTTTTTCAATCATTTTTTGTATTGAGCCCTGTTATTGTTTACCTATCTAACATAACACGCTATTTTATTTCATAGAAGAAATAGTAAAAAATAGTGTATAAAACGATTTTTGCGTCATATTTCATTTACCACGATTTTTTATCATCGGCTATTGATACTTTTGAATTCAATAAAAAATAGTTTTTAATAATGAAATGTGAGGGGTTTTTTTCCCATATTTAACGCACAATTAATCTCCAGAATTAAGAACACCGTACAATAAGTAGCCTTCTCCTGAATCACGTCAAATCACGTTTACAAACAACCGAATGTTACAAAGATTTTCACTCAGGACCTAAAGAAGAATCAAACGAAACCGACCTGAAACGAATGAGAAAAAAGAAATAAACAAGCCTTCGCCAGTTTCCCCGGAATTCTGCTCGAGCCGAGAAGTCACGGTCACACGGCAACCGATTCCTCTCCCGAAGTGTCCAATCATTGTCAAAGGATCGTCTCTCGTCCTTTTTTTTTCTTTTGAAAGTATTTTTATCTTTTCTACACGTCATACAGGAAAGAACTCTCTTGGATATGGTACTTGAAGTTATTTTCTAAAAAGGATTACATGGGGTTATCAAAAGCAAAGTAAAACGAATGACTGATTCGAGATACAAAGACTTTCCGAACAGCTTAGTTTTACTATTCTCACACACTTTGAACTGATTTGAAATGGCTTTCTCATCAAATAAGTTCCAATTTGTATACTATAGACGGATACAACACAAGCCGTATTATAGTTAAACATGTTTATCTAATTAACAACGTTAAATATTCCATGTGGATTCCTTCAAACTTTAGCTCAATATATAGTATTTTACTATGAGTGTGTATTTATACATTTATACAAAAGTGTAAAAGATAATTTTATTTTTATATACATATATTTTATCAATAGGTTTAGCAATTAAAAATCTAGGTAACCTAATAAGGAGAAGAATTCCGCGAAAATAATTACTTCTGAAACTGGGCCTGAATAAAAATCAGAAAGTCAATTAGAAGGTGAGTATTTTACAAATTCATATAAACAAGCCAAATTTTATGGAACTAGAAATAAAAAAAAATGTTCTACATCAGAAGATCCTAAAGCCATTCCAAAATTAATAATATAATCAATATTATTATTTCTGGAAGATGACATACATAAGATATGTTTTTAGAATCAACAATAGTCGCATTAGATATTTTTGCATATTTCGCTAAATATTTACTAGTGTATGTAATTAGTCATAAACTTCATGTATTATATATTACTTTTATTCAATTTATTACTGGCACAAAAGAAAAATTAGTTTTATTAAATGTGGGTTTTAAATTACTGAGAAACGTTATTATTTTTTTTGTTTATAAGAAAATTATAACAATAAAATTACATTTATTGTAAATAAAAAAATATTGTCCTTTTCAGGTATTTATAGATCAATGTTTTATCATTAATATTTTAATCTATTATTTGGCTGAATGTTATATTGCATATAGTGTATACTTTGATTGGCGTATGACGCATATTATTAAATTATTAAACTTTTTTTGGCATAATTCAACATTTTCTGCATAAAATCTGAAGCTATTATTAGGATTGGTTTATTTTAACCATAACTAATACTTTTTTTTCAATTTTTAAATTAAAACATTTGAATCACACTACTATTACTAAGTGAACAGTATGACGCCATATTCTTACAAACGAGTTTTGTTTTTTTTGAAGAGGGACATAAGACGTAAACTGTAGTGACAAACTACAGTATGTCGGCATAATAGGACATAATCTCAAAATGATTTCCTACAACAATCTTGCTAAGGAACTGTGACATGGCAGATTCATTGCCGCAACGTGTGGTTCTTTGATGAAGGAATCATGCGAGTCCTTCGTGCCTCGAAGAATAGAGACATGAAACAATCTGTTAGTGGTGTTTTATCGCGGGGTAATTGTGTTTTTATAAATATTACATGGACTATAGAGTTATAAAAAATTATGAACTTATGATGCTTATAATTTTCTACTAAACATAGGAAGTTTGCGTTTCTGTCAAATAAACGTTTTGAATCCAAAGGAAGGTATGGACTGGACAGAAGAGAGGAAACGGAGGCAATCAGAAAGAATGAAGGAGATATGGATGATGAGAAGGAACAGAATTAAAAATCTATCTTCGTAATATTCGCGTGGTCTCTATGGCCTTTTCATGGAAAAAAAAAAAAAAAAAAAAAAAAAAAAAAAACGTTTTGAAGAAATAACATTATATATAAAAAAAAAATATCATGATGTATATTGTATAAATTACAATTAGGAAAATCTTTTCAGGACAAACCTTTTACTTGGGAACCAAAAAGGCTAAAATAACAAGAAACTGCTCGTCATTGTAGACTACTTCGACATTTGCTTTTAATTTATAATCTTCCAATTTATTCAGTTCAAAATTTACGGTTAACTAAAAGAGATTTATTTACACGACAGTACCTAATTAGCCCTCTTTGAAGGTATAGAGATGAGCTTTTAAGCTACTCTAAATCTTCCAGTTCTTCTCGCATATCTAATCCTTACAATCCAGCATCAGAAAATCTCCAATGTTCCTTATTAATTCACAAATAAACTTATTGATTATGATCATGGACACATTAATATTTCAGAGTATGGAACATACTTCGGGATTTTAAAATAAAAGAGATAATATATTAATAATATATCCTGGTTATAAATTATATTTTTAGGACTTGAAAAAGCGGCAATTGGCCAGAAAATTTTGCTCAGTTATTTAAAATTTGTTTTTGTTTTCATAAAAAAAAATATTTTTTTCAGGAGATAATATTACTATAATAATCCTTATACCATTAATCTCCTGATCATATATTATATCAATTAACTGAAATATAATGAATCGGAAAAAAAAAAAAATAAACTAGCTATGATTTTTAAATCCCCGTACTTGCAAGGAATTCACTAGCTACTTACAAAGAAGGCACTGACCGTAGAGATGGGTTACTAATTAGTAACCTGTTATTTCCTTTTAGCGGTAGTTAACTACTATTTGTCTCTAAATAACAGCTATAAAAATAACGGGAATATTATTTCCGAAGTAAACACCACTTAAACCTTGAGGGTGTTAATTGGTTAAAATAGTTTATAAAATAGAAGTCCTAGTGGCAGGTTAGCTGCTTGTTACTGCTATTTTTCAACTAACATAAAGCTTAGCAACAAGAAAATTTCTCTTCATGTAAAAAATATTTTTTTTATTTTATTTTGATGATCAAATTTTGTATATAAGTTAGTTCTTTTGCTTTTCAACTAAATAAGAAAAGATGCTTTATAGCCAATAATCTCTCTCAGATATTAGCCACGTAAATTATAGCAATTCTATACACGCGATTCTTTGCTTGCTTGTTTTCCTATTGAACATTTGTTTATATCCTTACAATCCGAAATCCTTCGCAAAATCCTCCATGCTTCTTATCTCAAAAACAAGCTAATCAATAAAGATCTTAATGTTCCATATATTGCATATTTTGCCCTAATCTGATACCTATCCTTTCATAGTAAACTCCTTACATACTCTAATCCACTAGTCTCCCAACTTACCTCATAGAATATTCCCGATAATCCTCCGAGGTGTCTGAAAATAATATAGCCATGATACCTTCTAATATAGAACTATTGAGTTCTTTACATGTTATTGGCATGTCATTGTAAACATTTTCCTCAAATTCACTTATTTCATATTAGAATAGAATAGAATAGAATAGAATAGAAAAATAATTTTATTCTGGGACAAAGTCCCTTAAGAATAACAGATAATTGCAGGTATAACTAAATTAAATCTGGTTAGAGACATAATGAGCTACAAAAAAAGAAAAAACAATAATACATTAATGACACTATGTACATAGATGATATTTAAATAAAAAGAAAAGAAAAGAAGATAACATTCTACAGATTAGAGGAGATAGAATTAAATAAGAAAAAAAAATAAAATAAAATGATATAGAAAAATCTTTTTGTACAATGATATGATTTGTATGTACAATAGAAGTACCCAATGTTATATTCATGGAAAGTTAAATTTTTATTGAAGGAATCTCAATTATTCCAGAACTGAATCCAGCAATGCAATAATAATTTTTGACTAAGTAGTTAGTTAGCAAGCGTCAGTCTGGATGAGAAGGAGGTATTGGAAATATAAATATTTGAATGTTTTCAGGGATTTAGCTTGTCTGATGTGAGGAGGGATGGAGTTCCAGAGGATTGTTGAGCGGAAAAGGAAGGAGCGTTGGAATATTGAAGTTCTATGGGACGGGGTATACAGATCAGAAAGACGGGATCTCGTATGTATTGGATTGACTGCAGATCTGAATTGGAGCTTATTGTAAATATAAGAAGGTTGGAGGGTATTCATAATTTGGTATAGGAATGTTCCATGGAAATATTGTTTACGGAAAGTGGGATAGAGCCAATTTAGTTGGGACTACCGAAGACAAACCTGACGAAGCAGTTCATGATTCGCTTCAGTCTGTCTTCGAGAACCGTCGGGAGGCCACCGCAAACCAGACAACCATAGTCAATGTAAGGGAATAATAAGGAAGAGACCAAAAGCTTGCGGGTTGACAGGGCAAGAAGGTAACGGTTTCGGTGGAATAATTTGAGAAGGCCTATGGAACGGCGGGAAATTTGGGCAATCTGAGGTTTCCAAGAGAGGGTTTGATCAAAAACAATCCCATGATTTTTTACAGAGGAGTAGAAAGAGATAGGATGATTATTTAAGGTTAAAGGAGGGTATTGTGAGTAGGAATTAAGGAGGGAGCTAGAGCCTATTAGAATGGCCTGAGTTTTCTTTTCGTTAAGTTGTAATTTATTTAAAGTCGCCCAGGCACTAATTCTGTTCAGATCTTCCTGAACTTTAGCGAAAGCAGTGGATAGCTCTGAAGGGGAGAAGGAGAGATAGACTTGGGAATCATCTGCATAGAGGTGGTAGGAACAGTGATAGATTGAATTAGGAAGATCATTAATGTAGGAATTGAATAGGAGAGGAGAAATACTGGATCCCTGAGCAATACCTGAGGTAAGAGTGAGAAAAGAAGATAGAGGTTGGTTTGGTATTTTAACTGCTTGGGAACGGTGAGAAAGGAAAGATTGAAACCAGCGGATGGAACTGTAGGAAAAGTTTAATGATTTTAATTTGGAGAATAGGATAAAGTGATCAAGGGAATCGAAGGCTTTAGAAAAGTCAAGGAGTAACAGGACGGTTAATTTTTTGTCATCTATTGCGGTAAATATGTCATTAGTGATTTTTAGGAGAGCAGACTGGGTGGAGTAGCCGGGACGAAAACCAGATTGAAGGGGGTCGAGGAGGTTAGATTCTTCAAGGAATGTGGAAATTTGAGATTGAACTAATTTTTCCAAGGGCTTAGAAAGATTAGACAAGATGGAGATAGGGCGATAGTCATTTGGAGACATGGGGTTTAATAGGATGAATTAATGCTTTTTTCCATGAGGTTGGGAAAACTGAATTTTGGAGGGAAAAGTTATAAATGAACAGGAGGACTGGTATGATTTCAGGTAAACATAGTTTTATTAGTTTGGTGGGAATATCATCTGCGCCCGTAGAATTGGAATGGGAATTCATTATGGAGGAAATAAGTTCAGAGGGGGATATATCGGAAAAATAAAAATTAGAATCACTGAATGTAGGAGCTGGGGTAAAATAGGAGGAAGGATGAAGAGAATCAGGAGAAAAGGTGGAAACAAAATATGAATTTAATTCATCGGGAGATACAGGGTAGGTAGATGAGTATACAAGGGAATCACAGAGTAAAAGTTTACGGAGGATATGCCATTTCGATTTGGGATCAGGGGCAGAGGAGAGGGCTTCATGGTAATAATTAGATTTTGCTCGACGAATCGAGGCTTGTGTTGAGTTGCGAAGTATCTTGAACCTTTGGTAGTCATCTGTCATCCTCGTGCGTCTGAAGCGTCTTCGGGCTGCTTCTCGGTTTCTTTGGAGCTGCTTTATTTCCGAAGTTATCCAAGGAGCAGGGCGACGACGAACTGAGAAGGATTTGAGGGGTGCGTGGATATCAAGGATATTTAGGAGGTTAGTGGGGAGGATGTTTACCATGGAATCAATCGAGGAGGAGGAGTAAATTTCAGCCCAGTTCTGTGCTTCAAGGTCTGGAAGGATCTTCTCACGGGTTAAGGATTCTATATTGCGGTATGAAATAGTTTTTTGGAAGGAAGGAATGGAGGTGCTAGAGTATTGTATGATATTTGAATCAGATCATGAGACGAGAGGAAAGGAACAGGTAACTGGGAAGAAGAGAGGAGGTTTTTTGCCGAATCAATGATAAATAGGTCAAGCCAAGTATCGGAGGAGGAAGTATGGTGGGTAGGAGAGAACGGAACGACGAAGAGATGTAGGGAAAAAAAAGAGGTTTTCTAGGAACAATTTATTATATGAGTCAGAAAGGAAATTAGAATTCAGGTCCCCAGAAATAATGACATTAGCATAAAAGGGAATGTAGTTGTACAGGGAAGTCTCAAAAGATGGGTTAAAAGGAACATGGGGTGGGCGGTAAACTACCACATACAGGAGATGGAGAGTTTTATAGGAAATTTCAACGAGAAGGAACTCTATTTGTGGAAGATCAGTTGGATGTGAACGTTCAAGAATTCGGAACTTGAGGCTTTCATGGACAAATAAACCTACACCACCGCCTGTCCGGCCAACCCGGTCATGGCGGATAAGCGTGTAGTTAGGAAGGGAAACTAGGGAAGAGGGAATGAAAGGTTTGAACCAAGTTTCAGACACTGCGATAATATGGTAGGAATTTCGGGTAAAATACTGTAGGAATTCATCGTAATGAGCGGGAAAGGATTGGGCATTTATGTGACAGGTTGTTAGGACATCGGTCATTTTGAGGATATGGGGAGAAGGAAGGAATTTGATAGGAAGACGCGGCTTTCAGAAAATTAGTAAGACTCCAACTAAGCGAACTAGTATGAAAGATAAATAACATTAGGGAACAATTAGATAATAATAAAATACAAAAGAAAGTACTAAATGTACAAATAAGAATGTAAGAGTATAAAAATAAAAATTGAAAATTAAAAATGAATAAGAATAGAAACAACAAAATATATTTACATTTTCTAGAATCAAAGAAAAATAATAAGAAATAATTGAAAAGTGATAATATTAGGAGATACAACGAGGACCGTAGAGCAAAGCCTGTTAATATTGACCGAAGAAGGCAGATAAGTCAACAGGTTCCGGAAAGTCAGAAGGCATCGAGGTCTTGAGACTAGTCTATGATAACAACCGGTTGGCCATCATCTTTTCGACATCGAACCCTCCCAGCAGAAAACCAGACATATTTAATTTTTCCCGCCAACCTCTTCTGGCGGGCGAGCCAATATAAATGTCTGTTTGCCGGAGTCATTTCTTCGCTGAGATATATGCGGTGGTCGTCATTATCCTGCCATCCCATATCTCTCGTCGAAAAGTCTCTCTTCACTTTTCTTTTTAGTATAAGATCGTCCCTTAGTGTCTGCCTCAGGAAGGTGTACAATGATAGGTGGTGGTCGTGGATCTTCTTTTCGTGGCCTGCGACGCTCGACCAAGTCTATATCCTCAATGTTCAACCTCACCCCCAGGCCAGCCCCGACACTTGCCACTAAGACCGCAGGAGTTTCGCCAGAGCGAAGAGGGATGCCCCGTATCTCTAAAGATTTACAGAGCAAGCCTGCTCAGCCCTATTCAGGCGAACTCCTAGCTCTCCGATTTTATTCTTTAGCGCAGTGTTTTCAGTCGTTAGCTCCTTCATACGTTTTCCTTGGCTCTCTAGGTGCTTTTCAATTTTAGCCAGCCTATCATTTAGTTCAAAGCTCAGCTCGCCATATTTTTCGAGTGAACTTTTTATAGCTTTGATATCCTCGCTGACGTCAGCTCTAACCTGGTTAACGGCTGTATGTCAGAAACAGATGGTTCATTTGATGGCTGACTGACTGATTTTTCATTAGTTGGTCTGTTTTTAGTTTCTTTACAGTTTGAACATAACCAGCCTTTTTTCAATGATTTTATAAACTCCAACTCTTTTTCATTTTATTGACAGCATTTGCCATGGAAAATAACACGGAATTTCGCACATGCAACGGTATTTTTATCATCCCTTGAAATTAACGCTTCACAAATAGTACAAATAGCCATTTTAAAATACAGATAGAAACAGCTGTTGGCTCAAGAATATAAATATTGATGCGGGCGAGAGCGCCTGTTTGAATACAATGTCTTAAATGCCTAACGGATTAAATATTAACACTCACCGCTCTGCAGACGGGTTATGAAATAAATGTTCTCTTGATGATTCTTCGGTAATACAGAGAAAATAACCAATAATAATTCACATTAACTAGATGATAATTATATAGTTCTGATTAAGGTAAAAAAAAACGAACTAATTTGGACAAAAAACACTTTCAAATGAGTTGATGTATATAGAGCTGATGTACACGGGTTGCCGTCTCTAGCCAGACTACACATTTGTAGAGTACACATTTGTAAAAATCAAAAACTAGTTAAGAAAAAATTGTCCCCAACAAAACGCTAATAATAATAATAATTATTATAATGATCTCAGTATACCTCTTAGTTCTCGATCTCGTACCCCTTAAAATTTTTAACTTCTTTCAAATCCTCTTTAACCATCCCACTCACTGTCTGGTTCACCATCCAGTTTCCTAATAACTCGCCTAGCAAATTAAAACGGAAGTGGCTCCGAGACCTTTTGCAAATATATATGTATGTTGCAGTTCTGGCAATGGCCTGTCTCTATTCAAACTCGGACAGACTAAACCAAAGCGCTCTTACTCAGACAACAATGGGTTTTGCCCCTAATTACGCAGCTGAGAGATCAGTGTTAAGATTTCTTGCCCTTCCATTTGTTCTGGGATCCACAGAATGAGTGATATAGTATATATGTAATAGAATTGTATTTTAATTTTTTAAATGTTATAAATTTTTCTCAATTTATCTCATTTCATTTTATTCATTGTATCGTTAAAGCTTTTTTTTTTTTTTTTATTGGAAATATTCTATGAATGGATTGGTAACCATCTATATTGCCTATTGCACTAGAGTAAAACAGGTTGTAATATTTATTTAATAAAAACAGTTTTCCAATCAAATATAATTTTTCAAGTAAAGAGGTTGAACGTGAAATTTAAATGCCATAACTTTTCTTTAAAATATTTAGGCGTGATATTGCTTTTATTTATGAATTTTTCTCTTCTTTTTTTTTTTATCAGAAGTGTTTACAATAGGAGAATTTGCAAGCTATGGATCACATACATCGATACATACACCGATTTCCGTACTCCTAAATGAAGAAAATAAATAAATAAAACCTTGGCCTAAAATAATTGAATTTATAATGATAAAATAACGTTACAATAGAAGTTTCCTCCAGTAATCTGAATAACGACCTTGCCTTCTGCTAATGTATTCCTTGGGATAAGCCGAACCATGTAATCAGAGTTAGATCACCGAAAATATTACAAAACATTAAAAACAAAAATAAATCTAAAACAGTCAAGGTAAGTATCAAGGTTTAGAACTGGTGTACGTCAGCGGTGGGCGAGCCAAATAACACAGATTTCAAAATGTTATGAGGTCATTTTTTAAATCCAAAATTAATAATATCCGTATTTTTAATACAAATTTATAAAAATTGTAACAAAGTCGGACTAATTGTTAATGAAAATATGGCATAGGTATCAATATAAAATGAAATTAGAATATCGATTTTAATTCGAGTTTTAAGGAAATCCATTAAGTAATTAATTATAAAATGCCCAGCATTCAATGATACAAGACAAGCATAAACTAACATAATAATAGCAGAAATATATTTAAAAATTATAGAAATGATTTAATTTACTTGTTTCTTTAAGTTCTCTAAAGTTCGCTCTTAAGATAATCATTGGTTAAATTAAAATATAACTTTAATAATTACAAAAAAAAAAAAAAAAAAAAAATACAATAGAAACTTTATATTAAATTATTTGTCTTCAAAAATATTAGTCACTAAAGTATAGTATTTATGTACTCAAGTTCTGATTTAGGACAACTTTACAATATTGCATTTGTGACAGTTAGTTGATCTTCGATCCCTCTAGAAATTTCTTTAGAGATTCGCTGTATATTTAATGACTAAACTGAGGATCGAGTCCATATCTATTAATTGAGCTATTGTTTGTTCTATTATACCTGCTGTTATTTACTCAATAAAAATGATTTAAAATTACAAATAATTAATATCTTTAATATGTGATGTGTATTAGGATTTCCAAATATAGGGTTTAATTTAATAATTTTTTAACAAAACTTGTTTCATTCTTTTAAATTTAAATTGAAGATAAAATCCTCTATCACGTCTTAGATAAAGTATCAATTATTTTAGGTACATGGTGTCTAGTTTTAAGTCTAATAATTTATATATTTTTTTGTAATTATTCACTTTTCTTATGCTTTATTTATTTTTTTAATAACCGGTACCACAACCCATGAAAGGGGTAAGAAAATATTGTTTGGTGACCAACGGTTGTACATGGTGATGTGTTCAACCATGCTAAATTATCATATTTTCCCCCTAATTGAGGGTACCCACTTTATATGCCCTAGGAAGGTCTCCAAACCTCAAGTTCGATCCACGACCGGAACTTTTTCTGGCTTCGGTCGGGCTCGAGTTCAATGCCTTGCCCACTGAGCTATCTTGGTTCCTTAAAATTATTTATGTTTTTCGAATTTAATATAAAGTTCTTAGGCATTTTCATATATATATATGGATGTGGGGAAAGCGGGGCACCTCGTTGCTCAATGCCCCCGCACGAAATGTTTCGAATGCGGTACGGAAGGGCACATAGCCAGGCAATGCCCATATTTGTACCGAAGAGATAATCGAGGGGAACCAATGGAGGTTAATGCCCAGAAGATAGGGCGAGGCAGACGCAGAACAACCAAAAGAGAAGACTCGGCATCTGACACTACAGATGTAGGAGGAACGTCTGAATCGGAAGAGGAGCCAACCGGACCAGGCAGTAGAAGCAGACCGAGGAGCGGGCGACAACGGCCAGCGGAAGAGAGAGGATTGCAGGACAGCAGCTGAGGAGGAAGTCAGCAGAGAGGCAACCGCAGATTAGTAAGTAATAATATAAAGGGAGGAGATGGCGGTTTGCCTTTAATTAGAGTTGGGGGGAGTGAAGTGTTTGGTAGACACGGGCAGTTCAATACTATCGTATGTAAAGGGGTATTAGAAAAGTGGTATGGGAGCAAGAGGGCAGTCTATATATATATATATATATATATATATATATATATATATATATATATATATATATATATATATATTATATATTGATGAAATATTTTTCTACTTTGTTAACTTTCCTTCTAAACGGTAAAAATGTTCTTTAACATTAACCAGATATATTTGATGTAAGGTTTCTTATCCTTCCATTCTTATTTAAAAAGAACATAGTATAGTTTAATGTAATTAATATAAGTATAGTTTTATGTTTTTTGTAAGGAACTGCTCAATGATGTAACATAGTCCAACTTCAAAGTAAAACGTAGCGACATTATTACATAACAAAATAATAGTGTAGTTTTCAAACGTAACAAGAATGTAATACATCAAATACAAGGATATTTAGATCATTCATCCTGGGAATCCGTTCATTACAGTTAACCTTACCGCAGTGCATCTCGCTCGCTCCGGGAAATAACCACAACAACGCTTATTAGGAGACCTACTTCTCAGAGCTATAATTTAGGAAGACAGCAATGCGGGGACAGGTACCTCTTGGCGGTGTACCTGCGACGTGTCTGCACCGCGTTGCGTAAAAGCACGTAGCAGTTACAACACGAAGAGAAAATGATAGATAGAGAAGGCAACCTTGGCCGGAGCTCCGAGCTGCTTACTGGGGTTGAGCGCGCCCTCTGGAAGGAAGTGTTTTAGATATAGCCGTGATATCGTTGTAAAGTGTACCAAATATTACAAAATCGGATATGGGCGTGGTTAGGTCAGCTTGTATATAATTCAAAACGCAAAAACAACTCGTGCAATATAATACTTTGTAAACGTCCCGTGATCCCGTAACTCTTTATTCGGCAAGGCTCATATATCGCTAATTATAAATACATAATGAAACAATACATACTATCCATTATCTTCTTCCTGTTTCCTAATTCTAGTTACTGAATGAATTTGTTTTTAAATTAAATCTCTCTAACTTAGGAGTTATAACATATAATGAATTACTATAACTATAATATATCATTATAGAAGCAAAATTGATAACAACTGTTCTAGCTAGTGTAATGTTGAATGAATAGCTGCTCTTAACGGACTGGCACAACCAGGATCTGCGAGCGCTGATTCATGCTGTCGAGTCATTTTCCATGACCCCAAAACCGCTGGCTGGGGCTCGAGCTTATGTCGACCTTTGTATCTCAGCTGTAATGGTCTACTGGTACAGGAAAAGTAGCTTCTTGTGGTAAATAACAAGCTATATACTTTAAAATGTGGCAATGATTTCGAAAAACATCACAAAGTAACTCGTAATTTTATTTCAATTTCGATACATCGGTTGGCTTGTGAAAGCACAGTGTAAATGTTGTCAGTATCCTTGAGTTTATAGTATAGTAATCAGATATTTGGTCATACACATACATTACAATTTGTACATACGCTTCACTAAAAGACACTAATAAAGTCCAAATTTTCAAGCCAAAAACATTTAGGACTATCACAAACGCACTCTGGTACGTAAGCAACATTGCTCTACATACTGACCTTCGCATTCTAACAAATAACCTACTACTAACGAGTATAAAATTACATGAGCATCCCCAAACGAAACGGGAGTTTAGTGTAAGCACCCTCAAATAAATAGCTCTTCCAATGCTTCTCAAGATCCAGTTTCTATAACTTGCTTCCAATAAAACTAAATATGTATTGGTTTAATTATTGCATTTGGGTTATATCTGTAATAAAGTACTGTTATAGATACACTCTTTCTCATATGGAAACAATAATAATAAATTAAAAAAAAAAAAAAAAAAAAAAATTCCCAATGTTCAAGCTACAAAGACAGAAGAAGGTTGGAATCCAAATTTAGCACCTATCCGTAAACACTATCGTATTTTTACAAAGGTGTCTTTTGATCCAGGGTCTATACTTTTATGGTGTTTTGTTTTTTTCATCCTCACAAATGTAATATTTTGACCCACTCTAGCTCTGTGGTATTGTTTGGATTGAAAATTTTCCGCTGGTTCCTATATCAGAAATGTAATGGAAAATATTTTTTGTTATGTATTATTTGTCGCTAGAACCTAATGTTAAGGAGCTATATTGGTTTGAATGAAAGAGTCAAGTTTGCCTACATTTTTTAAGTGTTCGGGTTTTTTCACATTCCCTAGCTCTGTTAGTGTTGCTTGGGTCGAAGATCTAACGACGGTTTCCTGATCAGAAATTTAATAGAGAATATTTTTTGTTGTATAACAGTTGTCACTAGGACCTACAGTTACGAGGTACATTGGTATGAATAAAAAATGTAAAGTTTGAAACACCTTTTTTCTTTCAACTTTATTTACTGCGAATAATCATTAAGTTGAATTGAAAAAAAAAAAAAAAAAGGGAAATAATTTGTTGGAAAGTATTATGTAGTTTGTTATTGTATGAAGTTGTATTTAAAAAATAAATTATTTTTTGTCATATTCGGAAGCAAATAAACTGTTTTTGAAGAGGTCGAATTCGAAAATATAATTCAGCACCTTAGGAAATATAAAAATCAAAGGGGGAAAAAAATTGTCTCTTTCTTTCCGAGATTTACCAATTTTTCCACTTGTGACGGATCATTTAATATGTAGTATTTAGTTTTTATTTCAATCTTTTAAACAAAAACCTGTGACAGAAAAAATATGTTGTTACAAATTATTACTTACTTTTCCGCGGCCCTAATGTTCTTCTCTGTTGGACAATAGAAATATCAAGCTGTGCAAAGCAATTTAACGGGTGAAACATGGTAAATAATATAAAAACACCTTTAGCCAAAGATTGCCGTGGGAAGCCTGAGAAGCACGTGCCGGCCCGGTGCCGTTACACCGCGGGGTACAGTTAGCCTCTTGTGAAGATGGCGGGTACTCTACATTACATATGTCCGGCGTGGGAAGGTCAGGGAAGACCATGAGAACCTGGGTATCGGGTACTAGTGGTAGAGGGTATGGAGAGTATGCTGTGAGAATTTCACGTAAAAAACATCAAAGAAATATAAAAATATTAAGGTTTAAAATGAAAAAAAAAAAAAAGATTTCCAGGCCAAGCTGAATGGAACTATTGTTAGATCATCTCTGAATGAACGCCCTAATAAAAATATAGATGAATTAATGACGTTATTTTTCTTATTGAAGTTATTTTTTATAGATTATGTTATTTTAAAACTAATTTCTTAAAGGAGTAAGTAAAATAAAAAGAATAAATTTCTCCCATACTAGAAAAAACAATATATCAAGGTTATGCCTATCTATAATCTACTACTGATATATCTTCTGCTTCTGATAAGGAAACTGTCGGCAAATTTTCGATCCGAGCAACACCAGCTGAGGTAGAGCGTGCCAAAAAAGGGACATACGTCAAGCCAAAAACCGCCCAAAACGTGTAGGTAAAACGTAACGTTTTTTAATTCAAACCAATAAAGCTGCTAATCAGCAGGTCCTAGTGACAAATGTTATTAAAAAAATATACATTCTCTATAAAATTTCTGATAAGCAAACTGTCGTCAAATCTCCGATCCAAACATCAAAATTGGTCAAACTATGGGTAATATCGTCTCTTTCCCTCAAAACGTATCATTTTTGACAAAGTAGGCCATGTTAAAATGTTTCTTGAAGAAATAAGATTAAAATCCTTTTCTTTTTTTCTAAAGTGGAGAGTAAAATATTCGGGAGCGCTAGACATGCTAATGTTACGGATAATGAAGAATTTATTCTTATTTTATTGTATTAACTAACTTAAATAGCAAAGTAAAAACAAGTAAATCCTTCCTTATTTTAGACTTTAAAATACTCTGAATTAAGAAAAAAGATTCTTCAACGTAATGAATTCTATTTTTTTACATGAAGGTTAAGAAATATATTTGTAAAAGAGGGATTTGATTTTCACGTGATGAATCAGTTTTTATATTTTTCTCCTAAAAGATAATAAAGGTTAATTATTTAAAAAATTGTTTGTCCTAAATTTTTTGTTTAAACTTGTAATTTAGGTCATACAATTACATTTAAGGAAAAAATGAATAAATAAATAGATAGAAGAATAAAGCTCAGTTGGTGTTAATATTGGTCACTCAAAAACATTTTTAAAAGCAACCTAGTAATAGTACTTAAAGCCAAGGTCTTTAAAACATGCGTATTCCCTGTGGTTCTCTACGAGGCCCAAACTTGGACATTAACCAAAAAACATGAACGTAGATTAAATGGCATACAGATGAAACTTTTAGATATAATTTAAACAAAGAAAATAAAGTTGACTCCATACATTCAACGAATATAATTCTATTATTTACATGCAAAGAAAACTGCATGTAAAAACAATACATTCAATACGATTTAACAGTTGATGCAATTTTGGTCCATCCTCTTCAAAATCGACATATTTTTTGTATTTTATCCCGAAAGCTACTTTCCAAACAGTAGATATTTCAAAATATATAGAACCTACAAAAAAATTATTTTTGGTATCTGGGACCTTATTTGGAAAAAAGATTAACTCTGGAATAAAAATACAGGTACTGGGAAGATGTTACCCCCAAATCAAAGGGTTGATAACTTTTGATGTATACTATAGATCTTCACTCGACTTTCAAAACAAAAGACATCAATGAGATGGGATGTGCTTTATAAAATTTAATATTACTAGACATTTCTTAGGAAATATACCTTACTCGATCCCAATGTTTTACAAGGGAGTAGATCTTGTTCTGCTGAGAAGAAGAGAAAGACGAACCATGATCTTTAAAGGTTACACCAGCTGACCTTTCCACCTCGTGAGCAAGTTATCTCCTGTAACCGCGGTCTTCACGAATACGAGGAAGTTTAATATTGATTGTAATCAGCATTACATTGGATGGGCATCGGGTTATTTCGATGAAAGTTTTCTTCTTGGAATTATTTTTATCGATTAGTAAAGAAACCAAATTTTTACGCTTTCTCCTTCTTAATCACTTGATCTGCGAAAATTATTTATTTTTAAGGCAGTATGTTAGTAGTTACTCCAAATATATTTAGAGTTTTGTTTTCGAACAAGAATTAATTTTTAAATTTATGGAAAAATGCAGATTACTGTACATTTTAATCTGTTATGCTGCTTCTTTTATGAAATCATCATTGCTTTTGACTCAATTAAATAAATTATAGATGAATAAATCCATAATCAAATAATAATGTTTCGAGTTCCATTATCATTGCTAGGGGTTTTATTATCAGCATCAAGTTTAAATTAATTAAAAGTACATTTTATGATCTTTAGAAAATTGTGGGTTTTTTTTTTAATAACAAAAATAAACAAAAACCAATAATAGATTAATGACAGTATGTACATAGATGATAGTTAAATATACAGAAAGGGTAACATTCTACAAATGAGAGAAAATAAAAAAATAAAAAATCTTTCGGTATAATGATTAGGTTTGTATGTACAGTAGAAAGTGAAATTTATATTAAATGGAATCTTAATTATACAAGAACTGAATATGAGTCTGAATCCATCAATGCAAGAACAATTTTCTTTTTAAAGAGATCTACCTATCTATATTTTTTCAACGTTATTTTTTCTTATCTATTTCCCTTACATTTTTGGAGTCTCGATCAACCAATTATTTGGTTCTCTGAGCATATTTCGGTCCCAGCCTGGCCGGTTAATCGAATCCCAAGTTATATGTATAACTTACATGTCTCTTACAAGAAATGTATAATTTTTTATTCATTAATACTCTATAGGTATTTAAAACTGTATAAAATATATACAATCAGTAACTTTAGTAATAACAATTCATTAGTAGTACTTCAATTGCAGTTCTACATGAGAAAATCCCTAGGCCATCATCCATTCAGACGCCTCGAATGGTTATCGGGAATCGGGTGAGAAGTTATTCGTGGATTCACCTGGTTATGTAGTTTGTCATTGAAGGATAGGTATCTTGATTGGCAACAAAGGAGACATCTAGATCGTTATGGATAAGTATATTTGCGAAATAATAGGGAACGTTGAGGATTTTACGGAGGATTTTGGATTGCAAGAATTGGATAAAAGTGGAATAGGAAGGCTTAGTGAAGCTCCAAAGCGGAACTCTGTATGTTCAAACGGGTCTGATTAAGTAAATAAATCTTTCGTAATTAATCGGGAGTTTTGGACGCTTTTGTACTTGGAGGAATTGAGCAATTTCTTGTCTTTTAATTCTAGTAACCATATAAATAAAAAATATTTCTGTATTTAAGGAGATAATGCCATCAGTAAAAACTGCAAGGAATCAATGTATGTTTAATGATTTAATACTTTCTTTGTGGGTAACGATGTTTTGTACATTGATTATTTTTGAGCTCAAAGATACCAGCTATGGACAATCAATCAAAATAAAATTTTATTTAAATTTCGGTTTAACTATAAATGTTATGCACGAACTGTTTGATGAACACATATTATAATCGTAGTAAATCTTGGTAAGCCCTTGGCTTTAATCTCCTTGCTACAAGGGTTCCTAAGTTATACTCCAGAGCTCCAGATGTGAAGTGGAGAAGCTCATGGTATCGTTTTGTGAGCCTGTTAAAGACCTCTTCGAGTCGATCAACTCACAGTTCCCGGTGAAGCTGGGAATTCCTTATAAACCAGGGTGCGTTAACCGCCATATTCTGTTTTGTAATATCTGTAGTCTCTTTTCTGTTAATTTTGACGTGTTGTACCAGGCAGGACATGAGTAGGTCAGTAGGGGCCGTAACATAGTTTTGTATACTAAGTTCTGTGACGAAGTAATGATTTTCTATTTAAAAGAGACTATGGAAAAAAATCTGCCATTTGTTTTAATAAAGTCAAAGTAATCTCAAGTATTTTTTAGAGCATATAGAACTAAATAGAAATAAGAAACAAAGAAACTAAAACTGATACCATGACAAGACCATTCATGAGTAAAAGATTAAACCCAGGCTCTTGTGTCCTCATCCTATATACATGGAGATGAGGGAGGTCAGTAGGCCGTCCTGTCTCCTTTCTTCTTTTAAGCACATATCATCTTCTCAAGTATTAGAACAACGGATATCCTTCTAATAGACAGTCGAAGGAAATACTGACTAGAATCTCTTAACATTTCATAATGTTTAAACATAATAGTTTTTTGTAATATTGAAAGATATTCTAAACGATCAAATTTTATTACAGCTCACAAAAATAAATCACCAGTTTTATTTTAATGGTACTAATTTATTTTTTAAGACCTGCAAGCTATGAATTGGATTGAACCAACATAGCGCTTCAATTTTACTTATTCACGGCTATATCTAAGACTTTATAAACAACTACATTGAAATAATCTCTTTTAAAGTAATAAAAGTTATCATGTAATTTATAAAATACAAATAATTTTGTTTTTGGGATTTATGTTTGAATTTCAAGCATTGAAATATTGCGTAGGTATTGCCATCGGAAATTGGGACGAAGCCACCTTAACTCCGAGTTTCAGTGAGAGATGTGAGAGCGTCTGGGAACCTCGAAAAAAGGGTCTTGATTCTGATATCTCGATTTAAGAATAAATAACGCTGACATCCCGAAAATTTTGTGAATGGTGCCAAACATGTAGAATTAAACAAATCTCATCAAATAACCTTTACCCTTCGTTGTAAACCTATGACTTCATGTCCTACAGTATTCATTACAACATAACACTGATCTTTGTTGAACAGATCCGCTACCTAGGAATCCATCAGGACAAACGACTTGGAATCCACAAAAAAGACCAGAAACTGCACGTCGTTTCCGACTACTCCAACTCCATATCCACTCGAATCCACTAGTCTCTCAACTTGTTTCCCATTCTATTCCCGATAATCCTCCGAGGTGTCTGAAAAGAAGGTGGCCAAGAGACCTTCTTATATGGAATTTTAATTTAGGAAGTCTTACACTTATCCATCTTTATATATCTTTATGGACATATTGATAAAACAATTTTCTACTTTGTTAGCTTTCATTCTAAACGATAAAAATATTCTTTAACATTTAACCAGATAAATTTGATGTAAGATTTGTTATCCGTTTAAAAAGAAAAAAAATGAAGTATAGTTCTATGTTGTTTTGTAAGGATCTGCTTAAAGTTGTAACTTTGAATAATACATATATATATATATATATATATATATATATATATATATATATATATATATATATATATATTTTTTTTTTTTTTTTTTTTTTTTTTTTTTTTTTTTCTTATGGTAACCCCATAAAAGGACCGTTTATTAATGTTTGTTTACATGTTCCATGCCGTTACAGGCATACTAAATGTATGATATGTGTTACATTATATTATTTTACTTATCAGTGATTGTACTTAACCAACAGTTTATTTGCGTGTTGTTACAATAATGTAATAAAATTTGAAATTTTATGAACTTTGTGTGGTTGTAAAAAAAAAAAAAATGTGTATGTAAACATATAATCGTTGGTTGGAGGAAAAAAAAATCATAACATAAAAAAAAAAAAAATAAATAAATAAATAATAATTTAAAGAGCAAATAAACAATTAATATTTAAACAAAAAATAATATCGAAAAATAAATTAAACTTAATAAGCATATAGGTTCGTCAGCAAATCAAATCAAAATCGATATCTTCGATGAATTTGATTAAATCATTTCTGAATTTAGTAAAGAGTATATGTTCTGTCTCAGGCCACGAACCATTTTTTAAAATTAGACTTATATATATATATATATATATATATATATATATATATATATATATATATACATACACACACACTGCATGAAGCATATTATCTTTAAAATGAAGTCAGAAGAAATTTACGATGTTTTTCTGTTTAAGCGCACAGCTAAATCGAATGCTTCCAGCTGTTAAATTTATTCATAAGAAAACTTGCTAGGATATGACCTATAATGAAATCACGTACTCAGTTCTCGCTACGTCGGAAAACATATCTACGCCATAAGGAGAAGTAAACACTCATTTTCCGCTTTCGTGCACAGATTGTGACAGCGAATCAAGGCAAAGGTAGAGTGAACTCGTCAATGAATAAACGTTAATACAGTGATAATATTTTATATCAACAGTTCATAATGCCAAAAGAGTTGAAACACCAATTCAGTTTAAAAAAACAAGAAAATGGCCTGTTGTTCCTAGCCCAGTGGAGCAATGGTCTTCAGTTCATCCGAATCCTCAGGCTAGACCCGTTCCAGATCCTTTCTCTAATGCTATTATCCTGGAGCCGTGACTGTAGAGCCCTTATCTTATTAAGGTTTCGATTGAGCGATGGCTCCAGCAGAGCACTGACCAAAGATTGAATCGTGAAGGTATCAAGATGAGTAGGTCAGTAGGTCTTGTCACCTGGCATTGGCGGGTCACTTGTATGCACGATATAGGATACTTGCAATCGATGATGTTATAAATATCTCTAGCGAACTAAAACAATCTCATTAAATCTTTGTTTATTCAATAATCCACAATATTGGGATCTAAGTCATTAAAAATAAATGATTCCAACAAATTACGCATAAATTTAAATTGTATACATGTAATATACACATAATGTAAATGTAGAGGAAAAGATAATAATGGAACGTCAAAAACTTGCAGGCATTCTTCTTTTCAGACAACTCACATTACTTGTGAAGAAACTACTCATTATGGATGTCTTGCCCCTAGGTCATCTTTTCAGTCGCCTGGGTTATCGTAAATCGATGGAAAAGCAATTTGAAGGATTACTGGATTTGAGTGGTTATGGAAGTTACAATTACAATGGTAGGTATCTGTTTTGGACTAAATCAGTAACATATGGAACATTATAGTCTTTATGGATAAGCTTATTTGTAACAAAGTAAGGAGCATTGAGGATTTTTCGAAATATTTCGGATAGTAAGGATCGAATACCAAATGCATTGGTTGGTTCAGTGAAGCACCAAAGCTCAACTTATATCCTAATAAGTATGACTGCCACGGAAATGAGTATTTTGTAAGTAAATGGAATGTTTGAACGCTTGTCAATTAAATTTTAAAGTATTTGAAAATTATTTACTCTATCTTAAAAGTCATTTGATGAGATTTGTTTGAATTTGTATTAATTCTCCAATTTCAAATGGCATTTATTCATCTATACCATCATGCATAACTCAACTGAAATTTTATTATGTTATTGAACATTTTACATATGAAGAATATTTATAATCCGTTGCTATTCGAGAATCGTTGTAAATAAAATACCGTGTTAATATACAAACCCTTCACAAGGACTTCTGCCTACGATAGGAGAGCTATGCGGAAATGTCCTCATTATAATAAGAAATAGATAATTACTAGGACTAGATTCCTGGAGTAACTTATCAAGGACAGGCTTCAGCATGGCAAACGTATGAATAGTAAACCGATGGTTCTTGTTGGAATAAAATCAATTCTGTCATTTTTTAAATTTTTTTTTATATTTCATTAAATAGCTATATCTTCACAAAACAGGACTGGTATATCGATGTGACCAAGCTGATCGATCTGTACAGAGTTGAACCGTTTCTGGATTGAATTAACCATACAATGGAATCCAAATAATAAAAGTATCGCCCTGCTTTAATCCTGAATTAATTCGAAATAAATTAAATGTTTTGTTTTTTCATTTTCATGCCTTTTAAATTAATTAATTGTTTCCATTTAATCAATTTAAAAAACCACAGTGTGATATACTGTAATATCATCTATATAAATAATTATTTTTGGTTTGGAGTTCTTGTGTACTCCAACTAGGGCAGGAAGAACAGGTCATCCTACAGGTTACCAACCTTTTCTGGCTCAGAGTGGGGAGGTAATATTCATTTCATGGGTCCACAACAAAATAAATTTTAATTCGCCCAGGTGGGATTCGAACCCATAGTTGTTTATCGAGTCCCCAATAGTTGTTTTGAAGAAGTGGTAAAAATAGCTTTAAAAAATCTTATTAATGCATTAAATTTAAGTAAATTTGGCATTTTGGTTAAATTAATCGATTTATTCGTTTTATAAACAGTTCATTTAGTCGCTAAGGCAATTAAAAAGATTACGATAATTATAAGAAGAAGATGGTCTGAGATGCATTCAGGAGAAAGAAATAAAACGTCCAAGATAAATAGAGTACCGACGTTTCGGCCTGTTTTGCAAGAATTCTTCAGAGAAACCGAATCAGTCTTTGGTCGTCCTCTCCAGCGATTAGGTGGCTCTGAAGAAAACGTGCAAAACTAGGTCGAAAAATTGGCACTCATTAAAACTTTTTTAATTTGGACATGTTTTTTCTTTTCTCTATATCATAAACCATCTCCATATATTTTTGAAAGCCAACTATACTATTATTTATGAAATAATACTATTGTTTATAGAATTATATAATTGTTCGCCACACATATTTGTGACATTTTAAATAGGATAAATATTTTTGGAACTTTCAAATGATTTTAAAAAATAATTAGTTATAATAATATTTAAAAAATAAAAATGTTTTGTACTTAATAAAAATTGTTACGTTTTTTAAAATAATTTTTAAACCATAAAGTAGATTAGATTTTTTTTTTTTTTTAAGTCCAAACCATATCATATTTTTTATATTACAAAATAAGTATTACTATTACAAACAATTATAACATTACATCAGTTAGATCGATTTAAAAAATAAATCTAATAATTACTAACACTGAAATTATTGACTACAATAATAGGATATTATTCCTAAATTTTACTTTCTGTCCTTATTTCCTATGGGACTGGGAAGTAGGTCGAAAATTGATGTACAGTACGGTGTGTGGGTGGGTAACGGGGTTGCGGGAAAGTAACCCAGTACGAAATTCTTTCACGAGATAAAAACAGGAGGAAAAAAAAAAATAAGAAAAAGATTTAATCCGCAGGTATGGGTATATTGTAGTGTATTTTAAAAATAGATAAAACAATAAATTTTTCATAAAGCTGAGCTCATACATATGTACATTCACCGAAATTCTAAATTCTAAATTCTGACATAACGGTTATTTAAAAATACTGTTCTATATTAAATGGATGCTTTAAATGAATGCTGCAAAAGGATTTAAAAAATCGTTTAAAATTCAATAGTATTTTTGTAAGTATTCCACAACCAAGTTTTCTTCAACAAATCATCTCAAGCCTCTTCCTTTTTTGTCACTGTAACTTGTATTTTATTATTCTATACTTGGTTTAAAACTTCTGAGTTGAAATTTCTTCAAACTTTCAAACAGCTTCTGTTGTTTTTCTTTTATTTACAGCAACATGTTTCTTTTGAAAAGGTTCATAATAACAACAATTACGATTCCTCACTCTTTCGCCCTTAACCGACTGTTCGACAAGATGTTTAATTTAAGTGTTTTTTTTAGGTAATGACTCTCCTTACTCAACTAATTTTCATAGCGTCATGTAACTCTTACACTTTCATCTCTGGTTTATATTTTTTAGCACTTTCCGTCCCAGATATATCAGATTTGGTATTAAAAATATTATAAATTGGTTTGAATTTAGTGATTGAAGAGGCTTGACCATTTACTAGTACTTCAAAGAAAATCAGAGGTAGCACACACAATTTATTTGTCGTTAATTCGCCAATGCCTCAAACTCGGGATTTATGAGGAATCGATTTAAAAATTTTAGGAATTTCAGTCACCAGCTTACATTGGCCCAGTATCAAATAGATAAATTCTTTGGGGATTGTCTCGATTAATGAATAATATGAGGTGAAGATGGAGTATAAAAGAATACACAAATCTTCTATTACCAACTTATCAACACCCTTTATTTATAGTATCCTGCAATTCAAGTCCTCTATTCAGTAATCACAACGTACAAAATCCCTTTTTTATTATCACTAAACTCCATACTCTCCAGACTGACGCTATCTAATTATATGGATGCACCATGTCATTCAGACATAAAAATTAGCCTGAATTCACATTTTTTTTTCTTTTATAAAAGTTTTCATTTTCGTATTGATAATAATAATTGACTATCATTTCAACATTATTATTTTATTGTTCCCTGAACCTGGAAAAAAAAAAAAAAAAAAAAAAAAAAAAAAAAAAAAAAAAAAAAAAAAAAAAAAAAAAAAAAACATTTTGCTCTTTCGATATTGCTTCTAATATTTATTCTTTCCTTAACCATTTTTTCCATTATCTTATAATAAAAACCTGTCTTTACTTTTATTTATCCTGTTATACAGTAATTGTCCCAGAAAAAAGTTTGTTTTCTATTCTATTCTACATATTTAATTATTCGTATTTTGATTTTTTGAATCATAATTATATGTGTTTATAATATAAATATTGACAAAGGGAGGCGAAGGCAAATCTAAGTCCTTGCTAACCATATTGGCCCGATATCCTTGACATATTAAGACCAACTTCCTATTCTCCAACAGTGTTTGTCTTTAATTTGATTTTCATCCTGTGTGTGTGTGTGTGTGTGTGTGTGTGTGAAAATACAAATTATTATATAAATGCTAAGATCAATAATTGTAAAAGATTGTTTAAGAGGAAGACATTTTTTTTTTTTTTTATTAATATCATACTTCAAGATTAATTCTTCGAAATCGTTCCACAGAGAAAGTAAATGATTGTTGAGTCAATAATTTATACATCTACCCTACTCTTCCTCCCCTTTATAATGCTTCAATGCGCATTTTTTTTTTTTTTTTTTTTTTTTTTTTTTTTTATTTTTTTTTTTTTAGTTTTTCAACATTTTTTAAATGTGAAAAAGTTGTAAATATCAATAAATAAAGTTTTAACAAAAATTACAATAATATCACACATTTTAAAACATTAAAAAATTATCTAAAAGGCCAATTTGTTTCAAATCCTAAAGTGGCCGATTATCAGGTATGTAATAGTTAAATAATTTTAAACGAAATCTTTTAAATTATATAAAGCTTATGTATTCTAACAAAATGAAAAATAATAAAGAAATTTCATGCTATAAAATAAACATATGTCTTGTTTAATTTTATTCTGTGACTAAAGAAAATATTATCTCAGATTTTCTCACTCGTTGGAAGAATGCTCGGTCGTTAGGGCTTCCTCCAGAGATGAATCGTAATGTTAGTGTTCCGCCATTAAATAAACTGTCGTTTACAACAATAGAATTGCTTGATTTTTCACAAAGCTAAAGATGTCATGATGTTTGTAGGGCATCGTATCATTCTTCTCGTTACTAATTAAGGCATTCTGTTTTTTTTTAATTTATGTTACACACACACACACACACACACACACACACACACACACACACATATATATATATATATATATATATATATATATATATATATATATATATATATATATATAGATAGATATATAGATAGATAGATATAGATAGATAGATAGATAGATAGATATATAGATATATAGATAGATATATAGATAGATAGCTAGATAGATAGAAAATAATATATTAATTAGAAGTTGAAGCACGAATTATATATAGATCTATCAGTAAAATAAGTAATTGATGAATTACTTGCCGTTTGCATGAATTATTTTAAACCCTTCTGCAGGGCTATAAGTAACCAAAATAAAAAATAATAAATAAATAAAAATAGAACATGATGGGAAAGAGTAATTAGGTTACGAAATAAACAGGAAAGTTATTGACAATCATAGTCATACGCCATGGAATACTATTCTTTCTCAACTACTTTTTCCAATTTAGATAAAAAAAATACGCCTACATTTAACAAAAACTTATTTTATGTCAAAAACAATAAATGTATATTAGTGTATTATACGAGATACAATGGATAAATAATAGCGTTTTTTTATTTTTTTATTTTAACACGAAGCTGCTTTTACATTGACTCCAGAAGTTTTATTGTACCTGGAGTTTAAAAAAAGTTTTCTGTTCTCTTATAACACTCGGATTATTTCACTAATCACTAAATAATATAAATAAATTATATTTCTTATTAACTATTAGCAATCCTTATAATATCATTTAGTTCATATATAACGATATATATGTTTAAAGAAAAGAAAAAGCACAATGTGTTATGTATAACAGTGTAGAGTATGAAAATGACTTAAGTGTATATCGAATTAAAAGACAGTGATGGAAAATATAACAATAAAATTAAATCAAGAATATAAAATGAGTAGTTAAAGCTTTGAAACTCCATTAAATGTTTTTAAACAAGAAAATACTCATGAAGTACTTCGATTGTGTTCACTTAAAAACAAAAATATTAACAATGAGATAATCATTCTAAACAGTTGTCTAAAGTGCAGTTAGGAATATCAAAAGGTAACCAGCTCGATGAAAAATACTTCGATTTATGATTTTTGTCCATTTGAAGAGGCCCTGTACAGCGGTAAAAAACAACATTTTATTAAACGGAGTGTTTATTTATACATACAACATATAACCTATTTTCATTACCATTACTACCTGTCCCATTGCCGAATTTAAAATCCTTCATAAATAGCATAGAATGAAAATTGATGGATTGATGGAATCAAGAACTAGAAAAGAAGAAGTGTCGACGACAAGACTAAAAATTAGGCACTCCAAACACACCCAAAGCTAATTACTGGAAGTTCAAACGCCCCCAAATACACCGGATGTCAAGAAAATTTGACAATAAAACACATTCTTGTGAAATACAAAAAGTACAAGAAGCAGAGACAAAATCAAGATATTTGAAATAATCAATTATTTAAAAGAAATTAATGTTTACAAAATCTTGTAATTTTTGAGATGCGAATGTTGCCTCTAATCAGATGTAGAGGCACACGAAACCATAAGATATGTAAATAAGTTGACAATCTGACTGGATCTCAGAATATTCTATCCATGATTGTTAAACATTTAAAACAAGTATTTTGGTATATAAAAATCATTTAGAAATGGCAAACAATTGATTAATTCAATACCACGTTTAATACCTCGACTTCTTCTAATTAATATATTATTTTTGATCGAAAAAAAGACAGAATAACTAAATAAATAATAAGATGAATTGTTTGGTGAAAATAAATATCATAAAGCCTTTAACTTGGTAAAAAATTATGAGATTTTTTGTAACTAACGACAGTTTATTTAATGGCGTAGTACTCACACTACGATTCATCTCTGTGGGAAGCTCTAACGACTGAGTCATCTAACAATAAGTGAGAAAATCTGAGATAATACCATCGTGAGTCGCAGCATAAAATTAACAAGACAAGAATTTATTTCATAGCATAATTTTTTTTTTTTTTTAGCCCATTACCTTTTTGAATTATAAAGAGTTCGTTTAAAATTATTTAACTATTATCTACCTGACAATCTTTCACTGTAGGTCTCTGTGGAATCAATTAGTCTCAAATAAAGTCTTTATAACAACTTCTGGTACTGAATTAAAAATTAAGTTTCTGATTTTTGTAGCTTGGCTGGCTTCAGAATCATTAGAAGCATGATGATATAGACGGATCAATTCTAAATGTAGGAAATCACTGATTTACGTTTTTTTAAATTAAAATTAAAATTCAAGTTTCTTGTAATACAGTCGTTTTTACTTTATATTATGTGTTTTATAACTCCAACTCCTGACATATAGAACTTCTATTTTATTCATTTATTTCTTTATTTCATAGCTCCCTTTTTTTTAAATTCATATTATACAAAATTTTGCGCATTCTCCCCATACTCTTTTCTAGCATTTTAAGCAGACATAGTTTGTTACCATCATTTATTTTCAATTAATATAGTTTAATTAAGAATTAGATGATGGGGCTCAACGTTTTTTTATGAGTTTACACCTTACACACTAAAATAACCTAAATCTATAACTTCATATTTAAAATCATTTCTGCCATTTTTTTAGCTCTCCCGCGGATGAAATTAGGTTGTACATAAGATTTGAAATATTTTTTAAGTTATCAAAAAATTCCTTAACTTTTTTAACTTTTAACTCCTCATATATCTTTGATGTTTTGACTCAGCTTTGCAGTACCTTTTACGATTTTTCTCATTAAAACATTTTCGAATGATTACTGTTTGTACTTCTCCCTATGTTTGAAAATAATGACGCCCCATATAGCAAAGTTGGACAGATCACACTTTTATATTTACTTATTTTATGCAAAGTTAAGTTTGAAGCAGATAACAAGTGGTTTAGCATGTACTATATAGCAGAAATTTTCATAGATCTATCTAAATTCAAAATATCGAGAGTCGCCTGTTTTTTATTATATTTACGATCATAGAACTTGAACAACTTATTGGGATTTCCACGCTACTCATTATTAATCCAATCGTGCAGTTATTATTCCCGTTGGGGTGGGACAGCTTAGCCTCGAGAAAAGGGAAGGTTGATGGCAAAGGTAAGAGAGAGGAATGCGAAGCCAAGGACTGTGGTACTGGTAGATCCTTCTATGACAGCTCAGAACTGTCAATTAGCAGCAACATGGTTTCGCTGGGAGCGTTCTCTCTCGACAATTGCGTAGACATGAACGTGTGTCGCCTTATGCAGGTGCGTAAGAGCGTGGAGTGGCATTACAGACCTTGTTTGTTTGTTTCGATCGTTGTGAATACTGATACCTCTGAATTAAGTTTTATAGTAAGTAGGCCTGATTGGAAATCTTCAATCAGCATTAATTTACATGTTTATAAACAATCGATCCTAACATTTCAATAAAAGTATTTATGTAACTATGTAAGTGACGCTAAATAATTTAAAAAATTTGAACCCACCAACCAGCAAACAAAAGAAGAGTGAATTTTATCCACTTAAGGCTTAATAAAAGAATATCCATATTCGCATTCACAATTGTCTCTACAAACAAATCAAAATTCTCATATAAGGCTCGCAATATAAGATAGACCTTGAGACAACCCGTAAAATATAAACTGCTTATATTGACACAAACATTGTCTTACTAAAATATATGTGAAAGCCACAGAATTATATATATATGTATATATATATATATATATATATATATATATATATATATATATATATATATATATGTTTAATAAGGTTCTTGAGGTTCAGTCATAAAATAAAAAATCAACTATTTTGGCGACGTTTCGAGACTATATTGTTCTCATAATCATGCCCTGCATCTTAGTAGGAATGTCCTAGTGTTCTTCACGCTTGCTAATTTCCTGTTGGCTTTCTGGAGTTCCTTCATCACTGTATCTGCATCAGGGACCGTGGGTTGTCTTAACATCTTCATAAAATCCCATTTTTCCACTATAGATATTTTCCAGTATTGACTCGATATGTAAATATGGATAAATTTCTTGACTGTTGCTATTAAATGTTTAGTAAGGTTCTTGAGGTTCAGTCATAAAATAAAAATCAACTATTTTGGCGACGTTTCGAGACTATAGTTTTTATTTTATGACTGAACCTCAAGAACCTTACTAAACATTTAATAGTAACAGTCAAGAAATTTATCCATATATATATATATATATATATATATATATATATATATATATATATATATATATATATATTTAAATAGCTTAAACCTATGGACCGTTTATGCCCTTATGTTCTTTATTTTTTTTCTCTTTCCTTTATGATTATATTGTTTATTTCCAAGAGAGAGTAATTTTTTCTACGCAACAGCCGAAAGGGATCGAGCAAGATCGATCAAATCAACGAGAGTTAAGCTCTTAATTGTATGTACCATGCTAATATCAAACTATCGAACAACGCGTCCACCCAAAACGTATCGCTTTTGACCAATTAGGTCACCGGTAAAACATGTTCCATGTGGCGTTTGGGATTGATTTCGGCCAAATCTCCTCCTTTCGCACCATTGGCCCAGTAAAATAAATACGGAACTAAGTACTGACGTTACTTAGGTTATTAAGTTGTTTTTTTAATATTAGTCGATATGGACACCAATGTCCAAAAATAGAAATAACCTAAGTCTACAAGAGAACAATAACATGTAAGTTCCAAGTTCCGACCCGGGACCTCCACAAGGATAGTCGCACCACACCTTCACTATTACCATATCATGACGAAGACTAACTGTTCTGTAACCGCTCATTACCATCTTGCGGATTCCTGCTGAGTGACTAGTCGTCGCGATCCTTTGAGTTCTCCCAGTGGACAGGGACCTTAATTCGAATCTAGTTAGAGGTGAAGGAGACGGAGCATACAGCATTCATCTTCATTAATACTCAATTTTAAATGGCTCTCAATTTTTATGATTTTGTTCTCTGTTTTCTCAACTCATTACCGACAAAAATATTGGTTTTTTATTCAAAGTATAAACATTTTATAGAAAATAAATCAACTTTAAATAATAAAAAAAAATTATAATTATCTCTAATAAAATATATGCAGTTTCTATAAATTATTTTATTTATTAAATCTTTAAAATCCTACCAACAAACTCCATGTTTTCTTTATATACGAAAGTTTTAAATAAATAAATAAATCTCATGATACTCGCAGATTACGATACCCTCGAGGACCAGGATATGCTCTAACAAAAAAGGTTCTTACAAATTAAATATTGATTAGCATAACAAAATCAAATATATAACCTCTTGACAAATACGTGCTTACGATTTTTATGAATTAAGCTATCAATAAGCACATAAAAGAAAAAAAAAAATAAACAGTTTTATCTCTGTAGCTTATATATATAAAGTCGCTGTTGTTATTATGAATACCTGAACTGGCCTAAAATTTATGTCTTTTTTTAAATATAAAATGAAGTATATTAAAATACAGATAAGTAAGGTCTTTGAGGTTCAGTCATTAAATATAAACAACTATTTCCGCGACGTTTCGAGACTATATATATCTACTTGTAGATCAGCAGATACCATATCCACCAGTAACATTGGCATGATTATGAGAATAATATAGTCCTTGTGTATTCCAAATAGGGCAAGAAAGGGATAGGACTGGTTATCCTAGGTTGCCAACCTATTCTAGTAAGAGAGGGAATAATGTGGTTCCAATTTCTCTATGCTGAGAGTTTGTATAGATGCATACAAACTTCTGCAATTAATTCTCTTGGCATAAAGTATATAACACATGATTTTTTTATTTCTATTTCCTATCATTATTGTTTCCTATTAATTATTTTAATTTTTTACTGATTGAGATTATTTCTTTACTTTTTTTTCTATGAATATTTATTATAGGTTCTTTCTCTGCCTCATCGTTTTCCTCAGTTGGGGCGTGCAGATTTATGATACTAATATTACGTAAAGTACCTTTAATTCTGAGCTTGCACGTCCTATTACTTACAGGTAGGAAGTCCAATAATGCTGAGCTCATGTGCACATGTGAACTGCAAGAAGCTCTATCATGGAAATCCGGATGGAGTTAGGTCTAGATAAAGACCGAAATCTAGATGGATGGATTAAATAAAAGAAGATTTAAGGAAGAACGGAATATCCATTAGGTGCGCTGCCAAAAGCAATTGATCAGCCCAAAGACCGCAACATTCGTCTTTCGAGCCAATAATGAATGAATGAATTGATTTCCATAAAGGTTATCTATTCCATCTGAATGAGGCAGATTGAAATGTTTTGCTAATTTAAGCAATATATATATATATATATATATATATATATATATATATATATATATATATATATATATATATATATATATATATATTTATGTATGTATATATATGATTATGTCAATAGATGCCTCAACTAGTGTTATCCCAGAGAAAACAAGTCTCTACTTATTCATTAGTATGAAAGACATCATAAATGTTTCGTTCTGTAATTTTTTTGTAAAGTCGTAGATATTTCCGATGATGGTTCTCATTTTTATTATTTATTTGATAGTTTGAGAATGGCACACAACATTAAATAAAAAAAAAAGAAAAATGTTTATAAGCGAGTAATAAAAATTTTATTCATGACTTCAAATGTCTTTGTTTACTTTCTCCTTTTCTATCCTTCTAATTCTCAGCCATTGTCTTTTATGAGCAGCAATCTTTCGAAATACCTTCTCATAAAAGACGATAATGAATACTTCACATTATTAACAAAGGTTTAAGTTTCCCCATCGATTAGTGATAGTTATATCATTATGGATGATGAAAATAAAATTTAACTAGTGTGCATATAACAGTTAAAATAGGTGACTTGAAAAAATTCACCCAGCCACTCAAATGTAAATTCATTTTGTTTAAATACTACCATTTAGCTTTAGAAAGATGAATTAAGCACTTGAGGATCTTTAAGACTGCTTTCTTATTTTCAAAACACTTCAACGAATCCAGACAAATTGCAACCGACTCTCTTATGGAGGTAGTAACAGATCATCATGGGCGCGAAATCTTCGTTAAGCCGATCGTTAGGAGAACAGGTTTGGGTGCTCCTTGATGGCACGTCGAGAGGCCTGTCTTAAATATCTTCCAACAGCAACCTTCTAAATTCTAGTAATCCTATTCGCCTACTAAAATAAAATATATGATTTACTTGAAAATATATGTATATGTATATATATATGTATACTGAGAAGTACCTATCCGGAGAAAAGAAATGAAAATGAGATAGTAAGTCGATGGCGGGGAGAAATTAAGTTTGTGAGTGAAAATAAATGGTTTAGAAAAAAATATATATATTGAGATGATAATGGTTTATATGTCATTTTTGTATGCAATGAATAAAACAATCTCCATTGTTAGCTTTATATTATTTTTTCTTCTAATTCTTTTGAGGATGTTTCTAGTCCATTAGGGCATCCTTCATTTTCTTTTTATAGTTTTGCCGAGATTATCCGGTTCTTTTATGTCATCCGCTCGTCCCACTATTCTTGCCTAAACATGCCAGACAAAACTAGTTCAACTTCTTTTATCTATTTACACACCCCTTTATTTTACAACAAAAAGATCCAAATTTAACTCAGGATATTAATAGAAAATTTTATAACGTAATGTAGCAATTGTGCGACTGATCGAGGAAGATGGTATTGTTGAGCAGACCAAGGGTAGTCAGTGCCTGTTGAACCGATAGAAGAAGAAGAAGAATGTAGCAATTGAGTACTTGTCATTTTATGTATTCATATTTACTTTTTACTTTTCAAGACTAAAGCGACAAGAAACTGCCCGTCGTTACAGACTACTTCAACATTTACTAGACAAACGTTCAAGCTCCCAATTAATAACAAAAGACTTATTTACATGACTGTGATTAAACCTTTTTGGACGTACGGAGTTGAACTTTGGAGCTCTACTAAACCATCCAATTCATCTCGTATTCAATTCTTACAATCCAAAATCCTTCGAAAACTCCTAAATGCCCCTTACTTTGTCACCAATCAACTTATCCATAAAGACAATAATGTTACATATGTTGCTGAGTTAGCCCTAACCAAATACCAATCCTTTCTTAGTTAGCTCCATCACCACTGAAAGCCATTAGATTCTCTTGCTTCCCACTCCATTCTCGATAATTCTCCGAGGCGTCAGAAAAGAAGATGGCCTAGAGATCACCTAGTGTAGAATTTTTATTGAACTGCTACTGATGAGTAGTTCTTTTCAAGTTTTGACATGTTATTGTAATCGTTATCAGCTCATTTACTTGATGTATATATTTGTACAGTTGTAAATTTTAATAAATTGATATATAAAAAAAACTTTTTACTTTTATGATGTTATTAAGTTATTCATGTAAATTAACACTGCAGTGCAGACAATAGGTAAACTTATTGAAATATTTAAATCTCGAGTCAAGGGTGTTATAATGTTATATTAATTATTGTACGTTGCAATTAGAGGCAGCCATGATTCAGTGATGGATCGTTTTGCTCAGGATGATGATGATGTTGCAAACAACTGTTTGATATACAATTATATAATTTTTATTCTTTTCCGCCCTTACTACCCTTAGTAAAAATAGTATGATTTTACTGAATGATCATCTTAAGGAAAAGATACCAACCATCTTGGCAGCAAGCAGCTAGAAGTTCATAGATATGTTGGTACGCAAAGGACAATTCATTGCAACCTTGAAATCGGATTTCGGGGCGGACGCAGTTTATTTCTTCAAGCAACGACTTGGTGAGAAGATGGTTGCCAATTTTTTATAACGAATTCCGTCTGGATTTTTTTTCAGTGGCTTCAACTTTCGAATTAGCATTCCTATATCAATTCTTGACCCACATCGCTTAACACAATCGACCCTAAATAAACTAAAATACATTTAAAATAATCATGAATTAAAATAAAATTATTACTATTACCTATTGTAAACAAACATTGTGCCAGAGAAAAAATAGGGGTTGATATTGATTCTAACTCTGAAAAGATATTAAAAAAGAACAATTTTTATTGAAATCGAAATATCATTTTATCAGTTCATTTAATTGATGTTTATTTTTGTGCAGTTGTAAATTTCAATAAACTGATATTAAAAAAAAAAATAATAAAAAAAAAAAATTACTTTTATGATGTTATTGTAAGTTATTCATGTAAATTAAAATTACTCTAAAATTACTGTACAAATACAAACATCAAGTAAATGAGCTGATAAAATGATATTTCGTTTTCGACAAAAATTGTTCTTTTTTAATGTCTTTTTAGAGCAAAAAGTAATTTCATTTTCTCTAACACGGTAAAAAGGTTAAGACCACACTGAAACGATGTAAATAAATTTAAAAATTCAATATTCAGTGAAAAATAATCAGCTTTAAATAAAATTGAACACAGATATGCAGTTAAGACCAAGAAAGTGTTTTTATTTTTAAATGAAAACAACATATATATAGACCGAGATAAAGAGATAGAGGGGAGATATATAAAAGATATTAAACTCTTAAAATTACCTATTTTTGCACAGGATGGTCTCAAACTTTTGACCGGCAGAATAAAAATAATTTAAGTCATAGTTTAACTTCTTTAAATTACATGAGATGGATTTAAGTGGTGATCACTTTAAAAATAATTGATAAGTATATCAGAGAACTGAAGAGTCAAATTTTAGAAGTTAATAGAGCACACAAATAATATAAAAATAATATATTAATTAATACAAAAATAAAATAAATGCCCCCCTTATTTTGAAATTTTTGGATCCTGCCTCATCTGAATTTTATCATAATTTTTAGTGTCGGAAAAGTTCTCAGACAATGACAGGCGAAAAATTCCATCCAGTTGATTTTTTTATTTTCTCGATTAAATGTTCATTTTGTAAGGGTTTACGCTCCCATAATACTTTAACCAGGGCATATTATACGGATTATTTTTAAAAATGATTAAATAAAAGCAACCATAATTTTAAAAATTTAAATAGTGCTAGCTTTTTTGTTAATTAATGTTTTTAATATTTCTAATGCTTTTCATGTGCCCTTGTTATGAGAATAAGGGGGCGTAAACGTCACAGTAATTCACTCATTGTTGAATTTTTATTATTTGTGAATAAAAAATTGAATGAAAAAAATACGTTTAGTAATTAGTTTAATACGTTGCTACATAATATTACAGATTGTTTATTTTTCTCTACACCAATCTCACTTTACCTAATGATAATGATGAAATGATATAAATAGTCATAAATCACCTTATAAGACCGGCGAATCCCTGTATAACTGGATCGCACAAGAAGAAACAAGAACTGAACAGACTAAAACACTGACGACATGACGGAACTCACTGTACAGGACAACCTCCCAAGAACAGAGCCCTTCGGTCACTGAGCCTGGGTCCTGCCTCTCTCCAGCCCCACTCCAGCCGCTCCAGCCTCAACTTCTTGGTGGGTCGTACCTAATGGAACTGATCGAGGCTCAAATAATCCGTTTTATTTAATTTGTATCATTAAATTAAATTGTGTAAAAGATGGAGTATAATTTATGAATAACGGACTATTTTAATTATAATTCATTCGTTTCTATATTTAGTATAAACATAATCTACATCTACTAGGGTTGATTGAGTATAGGAATATGATCTAAACATTTTTTTGTGTTGTGTCTACTCCTACACTTGGGGGTCGTTTAACAGACGTGGTCGGTATTTTCTGAATTGATACCTGTCCTCCAGTTGGTATTCTCATAAAAAGTCCAGTAAATAAACACATTGCTGAGTGCATGAAATATACGATACATTTTTACTTCATAGCTTCGTTAGGAGTAGTTAGAAGGTAAATATAGTAAAAGACCCCGCCCATGTAGGGTGAGCTAACGGTGGGAGGAGGGGAGATGGTCCCAATTTTGGGTTTTTCGATTATATCACGAAAACGGTGGACTCTAAAAAAATATGTTTCCAATCAAAATTAAAGCTCATTAAATTTCCTATAAATTAAGTTTATACATATCTTCGAAATTCCAACGATTTACACAATATACGTTATTAAAAATCAATAACATTCGAAAAACAAAAAAATGTTACCTCACTTTTGGTCAAACTTTTGCTATGAAATTAAAGTAAATTATTGATCTACAACTTTGATTCTGACATTTATTCTTAGAAAAGATCGTGAAAGGCACAAGAAGCAGATGTTAGTTACAACGTAAGATAACAATTTTTTTTTCTCGAAAATGATCGATTTTCAAAAACGTATATCTCGAAAACCGTTTGAAGTTCGACAAATATTTATAGAAACTATTTTATAGGAAATTTAATTAGCTTTAATTTTTTTTTCTGGATCATAGAAAACTATGTTCATGTCATATGAGTCAACATCGAGACATAATCGAAAAAAAAACAAAAAAATCTCACCTCTCCTCCAACGTTAGCTCACCTCCCAGGGGCGGGGAATTTTAGTATGTTTATCTTCTAACTACTCCTAACGAAGCTATTAAGTCAAAAGTAATCGCATATTTCATGCACCCTACACCCCTCATTTCAGCATTCACTGACTGGACTAAAAACATACTGGCACTGTTCAATACTTGGAAAAGAAAGATGACCTAGAGCCCTTATGTGGATCGCTAACAACCATGAATAAAATGACAGTTTTAGATTTTCATCTAAGTAAGCAATCAACTGTTTATTTTACTTCTATGGCTCCACAGCCCGCGGTGGCTCTGGCCTCACTAAGGAGCTTCTCCCAAACAGTACTGTAATGTGCGGCACCGTTCTCCAAATAGTCCGGATCCCAAAAAAAATCTTCGCATTCCGCCGTCAGATCATTCATTCAGTGTAGCTTTTTCCGGCCCTTCTTGTGCAGTGCAACTAATCGCTTAAGAATTTCTTGGGCTCTTGATTTTTCCCATTCTTGCCATCTTACCTGTTGGGCTTAATGACATTGGCTTCAGCCAATGTAATTAAATCATACAGCTCCAGACTTTTCCAATTTCTCCAGAGTTCTCTGTCCTTTACACTCCTAAATATCCTTTTAATAGTTTGCCTCAAATACAACGAGGCCCTCTAAACGTTTTTTGATGAGAGGGCTTGCCCTATGGAAGTTTTTTATAATTGAATTACTGATTCGAGAAATAACATAAGTCGTAGTATAATAATAATGACTATCCGTCTTGTGATAAGCCTGCTCCGTACATGCTTAAACCGAAAAAGTATCTATTGTTTTCTGCTTTTCTACGCCCGATTTCGAACAATTTGTCATTTGTAGTATTCATCTGTGCTCCGAGGTACGTAAATTACGTAACTCTATCAAAGGTCCACGTTACAATTGTTATCGCTGTTGTGGTTTATCGGCTACTCCTTTGAACATTTACTTAGTCTTGTCCTCATTACCTGTGCAGATATCTACATGTCAAGAAAGGCTCCTCCTAAATCTGTAAAGGATCTTAAAACAATGCTCAAATCATTAGCGTACACAAGCAATTGAAACAGTGAAGATAAGACGGTGCTTTATGAGTAAAAACTTTCTCCAACGCCCAAAGCAAGCTAGTAGATCCTCTTTTCTCAGGCTATGACAAGGGCTGCGATGAGCAATCTAACTGGACTCAGACTTGGCATCTTATGTTTTAAGTCATTTTAAGAAACCGGATAACATTCAATGGGATGTATAAGCCTACTTCACAGATTTACGACTGACACTCATTCAAAAAATAAATACTCTCCAGTCAAATATATTAATACTTATATTCCAATCACTCTGATACGGCAATAACAAAACGCTACATAGAGTAAAATACATACTGATAGTACAGGATGACATATTTAATCTTTTATTTTAGAGAACTTTATTCTGTTCTTTTTGACAACATACATTCGATCTTATGTCGTCATTTTCTTTGACCTTAGGTGTTATCCCGGACATTTCTTTTCCTGAAATGTTCAGTTTCGTCATATAATAATTTCAAAAATATGTGCTACGAACTATTTCACATCTCTGTTTGTTTTGTGGTTGAATAGATGTGTAGCTCTAATTGTAGATTTCCTTCGAAACGTTATTATTTGATGAAGGTGCTGTTATAAGTGTGTTTTTAGTTGGTATCAATCGATGATAAGTTGGAGTATTAATGCCCTATCTTCAGAGAGAATTTTAAACGTATTTGCACCCTGGAGCGATTTCGGTCGTGACATTAGCTGATTATTTTCAATACAACAAAAAAAAAATCAACTTAAACAGAAAACCAACTAAAAACTGCTGGAATATCTGTAATATTATTTGATCAGGTAATAAAGATTTTTTTTTTTTTTTATAAAGAGAATAATAATATGATTTAGGAATTTCGAGAAATAAATTAATTTTAGGATAATTACAATATGACACTCATAAGGAATAAAACAAACTTAAAAATTATAATTTAAATCTCTACAGATTGAATCATTCTTGTTAAAAACAATTATTGAACGCAGAACTATTATTGAACGTTTTTAAGGCAGAAATATAATTAATTATAGAAATACACTTATATTGGCAAACAATACACTCAAAGATTAATTTGCCCTTAACATATCATTATAAATTTTACCTTTAATAGTATTCCTTCATGGTGTTATTACACCGTGTCTGTCCTTTCATATATTAAAATAACAATACTTCTACCTAATGGGTACAAGGGTCAATCTTAACAATTGTTTATAGTCCATAGTTGGTCAATCTATAATGTTAATTTATTAATTATTCCTGCATATACTGCTCCTATTTATCTGTGTCTGTTTTGTAGTTAACAGTATTATTAATTGTTTTATTGATGTAGATTGCCTCTTTTATTTTTCTACTATGTGTTTGGCTTTCATGTTGAAGTATTTTTACTTTTTCAAAATTAAATCTGTGGTTTAGTTTCTGTGCATGTTCTGCTAAGGCTGTTTTATTATTGTTAGATTTACTTATTTTTTTCGTGTCATATTTATGTTGATTTATTCTTTTATATAGATTTTGCTTGGTTTCACCTATATAGTGTTTATTGCAATCTAAACAGTCTATTCTGTATATGATGTCTTTTTTATTCAAATGTTCTATTCGTTTTTAGTTATTATATTTTTTATTTTATTTGTGTTGTATAATGCTACATCGATTTTAAAATTTTCATTTTTTAATTTTTTAATTACTTTTTGTGTTAATTCTGGTACCTATATAGTTTATTTTTTTATATTTTTTAATATATGTTGTATTGTTTATACTATTTGTTAATTGATCACTATTTTTAACACTTTGTTCTATTTCTTCAATATTATTTTCCTTATTTAATACATTATTATAATATTCTGTTATTTTCATTTGTTTTATTGTTCTCGTGTTTTTATTATTTTCTGTGTTTGGTTTCTGTTTATTATCATCCTTAATATCATTTTTGAATGTTTGTTTTCTACTATTTACATTTGTTTGATTATTTATTACAATATGTACATTTTTATACCACATTTTATTTATTATTTTAGTGGGCACCATATTATCTATTAAATCTTTAAATATTTCCTTTTTTATTTCATTAATGTAAATTCCATCTGTTAATTTTATTGCTGTTTTTATGTAGTTTTCTATGGTATCCTTCTTTATCCTTTATTTATAAATAGGAGCAGTATATGCAGGAATAATTAATAAATTAAAATTATAGATTGACCAACTATGGACTATAAACAATTGTTAAGATTGACCCTTGTACCCATTAGGTAGAAGTATTGTTATTTTAATATATGAAAGGACAGACACGGTGTAATAACACCATGAAGGAATACTATTAAAGGTAAAATTTATAATGATATGTTAAGGGCAAATTAATCTTTGAGTGTATTGATTGATATTTTAATAGAATAGTTGTGTAATCATATGATATACTGTTTTCAGTCTGATGATGGGACTAAAGTCCCGAAACATGTTATTGGATTGAAGTATAATAAAGAGGAGTTTTTGCCAATATAAGTGTATTTCTATAATTGTTGGCTCCTTATTTGAAGAATTGAGTATAATTAATTATATATAACTTTCCAATATATTAAATTAGTAGAATTTATTAGTACTCATATTTATATTATTACTAGCTGCCCCGGTAGACGTTGTTCTGCCCTATTTTCTCTAAAACAACACAACACTGATTTTTTATGTTATTAGATTCATTTTTATTTATATAGATAAGAACCTTCCTTGTGCCTTAACAAAAACGTTAAAAAAGAATTAGCCGAATTGGTCGAGCCGTTCTCGAGTTATACGCTTAGCAACACATTTGGCGATTCATTTCTATTTATATAGATAAGAACCTTCCTTGTGCCTTAACAAAAACTTTATAAAAAGAATTGACCGAATTGGTCGAGCCGTTCTCGAGTTTTACGCTTAGCAACACATTTGGCGATTCATTTTTATTTATATAGATTCTTTGGATAGCTTTTTTATCATTCTTGGGATAGCTACAAATCACTGCATTCATACTTTAGTTTAGGTTCAATTCTTCCTATTATTTAAAAAAAAAAATTAAATATTGAAAGAAAACTTTTTTTTTTTTTGTGTGTGTGAATATTACATACTAATTGTCAAAAGAATTAAGTCACGGGCTTGTGTGTTTGTATTTATAAGAGTATATAAATGTATACGTGTATATAAATTATATATATATGTATATAAATTTCATTTGAATCGTTATAATTAAAAGATACGTTGTACCATACCAGCAAATAAGTTACATTTTTGATTTTCCTACTTTCCATTACAGAATGAAATTACGAAGTAAGTCGTTTTCCTTCAATTCGTACAGGCCACGTTATAACTGCCACACTTTCTCACCACGACTTCCATTTACATGCATTATACCTAATAACATAATTTCTAAAAGAAAGTGGAGTGAGTACAAAAATATTGTGTGAAGGGATAAAAAGATGAATGACAATGAAACGATCGCAAAATGGGCGAATAAACGGATTCCAGAATTGTGAGTACAAAGCTCTCCGGGAATGCAGAGAGCTTTCTCCAGAACTGGATGACAGCTATAAGCAGAAAATTTAGATATCTCTTGTCAAGGAAAAGTAAGTATTTTTCTTTGGTCATTGAAATTATTATGTAGTTAAATAGCGACAATTAGCGAGTGGTTTCATGATCTTATTTTAACTTTACGAGCACATACAGCAGTTCCATGATTTTGTAACTTCAGCCTTTCCATTTATTATATATATATATATATATATATATATATATATATATATATATATATATATATATATATATATATATATATATGGGTAGTTCTTAAACTACAAGCAATTTTTGTGTTCTCACAAGATCTGCTCCAAAATAAATAATAAAATCATATGTTTGCTAGTATTAACACATCCTTTTTTATGGAAAATGTCTTTTAATACATTACACTGTAGAATTTTCGGCATATTTATCTATCTTAAGTGACAGTTAAAAGTTACCATGGCTGTGGTGAAATTAAATATTCACTATTATAGGCTGTCCTTACAACCAAAACCAAACAATAGATTAGGTTGTACTGAAAACCTTACAACCAACTATAAAACAGTATATTATTATTTTTGGAGACTAGAAGGATGAAATTTAATCATAAGAATATGATTTTGTATAAATCATGTCCTTAATTATATTGTAATTAGCGTGGATAAAAGTTAAAAGCAGTACATAATTAAAGTTATGTAAGAGGGGAAGATTTTCCTAACAGTGTTTGACAAGTGGTAGTCTTCCTAGTATGATAACGAACTTTGTCAAGATAGAGAGCATCAGTAACAATTGTGATTTCAACGTGAAATTACCATAGGTTTATAAAAGTCCACGGCAATTTCGTTTCCCTTGGTTATAACAAATTTTGAACCTAAAAATCAGTTATGATTTCAGCAAAACACGTTTTTGGCACACCGATCATTAGAGTTGACATCAAGAATTTTTGGATAAGGTGATATTATGAAAATTTTCCACCTGAAAGTTACCTCTAGTTCGAGAATCACCCATATATACATTTCATCAATCTATTTATTTTGATCTATTTCCTATATCTTGGGGTACACTGACTCCCAAGCAGGTTTTTGGTCTTCCTCACTTTGCTTTCCACCTTGAGTGCCTTCGTAGAATATCTTTGACATACTACTCCTTTACTTTCTTACTAGAAATCATCTTAGCCTCTCGATTCTGAGGCTGTTCGAGATAGGCTAAATGTCCCCTCAATCTAGTGTGTTTCTGCCACAAGAGATCGCAGCACCTACGGGGTCAATTTTAGATTCCTCCTAATTAAGAAACCAATAGACATTTTTTAGATCTGAAAACGGATTTATTAATAAAATAGACATAGAATTTGATGTATTTATTTTAGAAGGCCATATATGTGATATTTACAATTTTAGGTTCAAAAAAACTACTTTTTAGTATTTTTTTTTTTAAAGTCAACAAATAGGCAAGTGTAGAATAATAAAATATAAATATTAGCGAAAAGTATTTTTAATTATACGAACAACATCGGCTGAAACCCATTAATACGAATTTCTATGCAATTTTTTTTTTTTTTCAGGTAGCATCTACATCTATCATGACTAGAGCAGCCTCAAACTACAAATCTAAAATAACATTCCAATCGTAAGGTTGTTTTGGAACTCAAAATAGAATTTTCACGATCCTATTGAAAATTTCGAGAAAACATTTTTTTTATTAATTTATATCTAACTAGTGGAAAAAAAAAAAAGAAGGAATCCACAAACAATAAAGTATTATCTATTCCTATTACTAATACATTTGTATTTATTATATAGATCCTTAATTTTTCCACAACATTTCTAATTATTCTTCCCTAAAACCTGTCCTGTAGACCAGTAAGACTCATGGCCCGAGTTTTGCTGGTATAGGTCACTATAGGTTTTATCTGTGTCTTCAACATTTGGAATTACACGTGGAAGTGAAGAGACACTGCAGTGACAATAGGTTCATTTGCAATTAAAAATTCTATATAAACATGGGTTCGATTCCCATCCGTTTCATACATATTTTTAATTTGTTCTTTCTGGAAATTTCTACTTTTTGAGAAACATGAACATTCTAATTTCGTTCCCAAACTAACGAAATATGTCTCCAAAATATTACATATTTTAGAAACTTGCACTACTCAAAGTTTTTTATAAACTAACATCTTACGAATAGTATATGTACACCATGAAAGAACGTAATTGGAAACTTGCTATTTATTTTGATTGGACCAAAAAGTTAAATGAATGTAGCTATTGTGAAGTCTAAATAAACTTATTTTTGAACTTGCTTCAGCTTTAATAGTTCGGGAAAGAAAGACGAAAAATTTGATCTATTGTGATTTAATGTAAAATCATAAATTACACCAATCTTAAGTGGTGTCATCAAGGAGCATCTATGATTATACAACCACAAGGTGGCAATGACTACGGTAACTAGAACCCTATTGTTTTATTACATAATAGGCCAGCTGGATGAAGGTTATGCAACTAGTTCCGTTCCATCTTTACGGAGAACTTTACGCTACAGGAGCCTTCAGTTCTTCCTAACTTCCACTTCTCTGTTTGTTCTTACCGAAGCAAGACAAAAAGACAACTCAGGAAGTTAAGAGCTTCACAAAGCATTTCATTGATTATCCACCCAATAGAGGAAATTAGTTAACTTTATTAGTATTGGTGGAATCAAAACGTTTTGGAGGGAGCTTGCCATAAATTAAGGAGTAAAATCTCTAATGTTAAAAAGTTGTTTATTAAAAAAAAATGATTAAATTTTACGAAGAAGTACTTTTTTTTTCACTGCAGAATGAGTTTTTTTGAATGGATTCGTTTTGTGTTTTTTATATTATGGCCAGATAAGAGGTGTTAAAGATACATAATTGCATACACATATTAATATAAGGGTACCCTTACAGAAGCGGGGCTCCACCAGATTGGCATGACCGCAGTCTCACCGTGGCTAGTAGATTGGCTACACCGACCAGTTCGATCATTACGCTTCACTTCGAGTTTATATTTATCAATAGCTCTTTACTATAATCTCAGATGTAAGCAATCACTTCTACAGTTTCAACTTCGATTGTGTTGTTAAGTGTGTTATAATGATATTTCGTCTTCTTAAATGTAAAAAAGTGAAACAGAAGTTAACAACACGAGTTGTTCGATATACGAATTTCATATATTCATAATGCTAAACTCATAATTTAGTGTTTTATAAATTGATGTTTTCTTATTTCCTCTTCGCTAATCTGTAACAGTGTTACAAAAGTTAAGAAAATGAATTCCCATATGTGATTATATATATATATATATATATATATATATATATATATATATATATATATATATATATATATATATATTTATATTTATATTTATTGTATCAATTAAGGTGAGACATTTTCAGTATATTTTGTGAATGGATTCTTTGTTGTCCATATTACTTATTGCCCTAAAGTAAGACATATTACATTATTAATTCAATAAAACACATCGATATAAAAATAAATGTGAGAAAGTATATCATAGGTTTCATATTGTCTCATCTTCACTTCCCTTCAGATAACATTGCTGAAATTAACATTATAACTTTCAACAAGGATTTTGTGTATTTATAAATTGTTTTTTACACTTTCCTAGCATAAGGAAGTTTATCAGGAGTTAACATTACCGGTGATTTAGCGTTATATTAATTCTGGTTTAATATAATATTAATTTATCATTGATTTAGTGTTTTATATTTTGATATTTTCACTTCATTATTTCTTTATTTTTCATTTTAATATCAGAAGGTAAACATAAGTTAATATTAGTTTGAACATGGGTTTAGTGTTTCTCCGTAAATGAAGGTGAATTACCTTTCCCCTCGAAAAGCAGCAACTAAAACACCAAAAAAAATCGAAAGTAGGTTAGAATCGATTAAAGGAATTCTGGGCGTGTGAAGGGGCTGGAGCCTCGCTTCTATAACGGTACCAATATAATTAATAGAGACTACTATTCACCCGCTAGTGCGTATTGAAATAGTTATCAACAACTCTCCATTTCTATGGACGTTAGTTATTTTGAGAGAGAGAAAAACCAAAAAAAAAAAAAAATAATAATAAAGATTGTTATAAGTAGAGACCGGATTTCTGTGTTATGGCACATTTAGTTCGCTTTGATTTAGCGCTCTCTAACCCAAGTGGTTATCTCATTTATAACCTAAGTATTCTTATTCTTAAATTTTATTCTGCACGAAATTGCACAAATTTGGCTTTTTGAGCTTAATTGCACGAATTAGGGTTTTACTGCACGAAATTGCACAATTGAATCAAATTCATCTAATTTTATTCACCTAAACATTCATTTTTTTTTTTTATTTTACTTAGGATTATTAGGCAACATTTATAACAATTATTTATATTAAATAGGTTAATTAGTTTTAAATTGAAAGTGGTAACGGTCGGGTTAAGAGGATGCACCAAACTGGCCTCACCCGCGCTATACCCACCAGTTCGATCCTTACGCTTCACTTCGAGTTTACATTTATCGATAGCTCTTTCCTATAACCTCACATGTAAACAATCACTTCTACAGTTTCAACTTGGATTGTGTTGTTTAGTGTGTTATATATTGATATTTAGTCTTCTTAAATGAAAATAAGTGAAACAGAAGTTAACAAAATGAATTTTGTACCTTACCTTGAAAGTAAAAAGTCGCTTAATATAAATCAAATGTATTTGTGACCTACTACTTTTAAATGATCGTATTGAATTGAGAGCTTTGAGGATTTTGGCTACATTGAGGAACTAGAGTCTGGGGATAAGATATTCCATGAGCCGAGTGATGGCCGATTCCACCCGAACTCCCCCCACAACATTCTCTCGCAGCTCTTCTTACCTTGCGGATAAGATATTCCTGTCGCCCTTACTATTTCTACTGTAAGACTGAATGAAGTATGGGGATATGGTATTTATAAATATTAATAATGATTAATATTATATTATAATCAATACTATATGTTAATATTAATTAATTAATTAGTCAATTATATATATTTTTAATTGAAAATATAAACGTATTAGTAAACATACATACATTTAAACGTAACAATTTTTATACTAAAACTCATTTCATTATGAGATTCCTCATCTCAAAAAACATGTAGAAATCAAATTAGGTCGAAATAAAAAATGAAGGTTTTTTTATTTTTTCAAAAATATTAGTGAAGAAATTTTTTTAACTAAAAACTGATTTCATTTTCAGATTCCTCATATAAAATAACACGTAGAAACCAAATTAGGTCGAAATCAAAAATTATAATTTTTTTACCTCCAAGAATGTGTAGTAGGCGTAGGGAAGTGGCGACCCCATCGCCCAGTCTTCTTCTTGACTGCAATCAGCCACCGGCCCTCCAGGTTGGGGGAAACCCAGTGTCGGGGGGTATAGCCCGGCCACCCTTCCTCCTGAGGGGACATAAATATTCAGGGGGCCAGTTGTTCCGAGGATACGGGGCCTCTCCTACTGGGCTAACCACTCGTTGGGGAGTACTAATGATTCATAGAAATTTTGCGAACAGCCTCGGATTTGGACAGATCAAAAGGATACGACTCGGCATGGATAAGGACATACGACTAGGAAGCTGGAATATTAGAACATTGAACGGTAAGGAGGTGGAGATCATTGATGAAATGATCACATATAAATTGGATATCCTGGGAATAAGCGAGGTAAAGAAGAAAGGGGCTGGCGAGATGAGGATGGATAGAGGACATACATTATTATATTCGGGGGTCCCACCAGGAAACAGAGCAGCGGAAGGAGTCGGCATCATATTGAAGGATGAAATCCTCAAGAAGGTAGAGGATTGGGAGCCAGTAAGCTCACGCATAATTGTGATCAATATAGAGATGCGGATCGGAAACTGGAGTATTATTCAGGTTTATGCCCCCACGAATGATGCAAATATCTTAGATAAGGAACAGTTCTATAGTGATATGGAGCGAGCTATTAACAAAGCCAGAAACAAGAACAAAAGTGTGGTAATTATGGGTGATCTCAATGCAAGGACTGGAAATGAGTACCTGAGAACGCATGGAGTGATGGGACTTCATGGGGGAGAGACTATCAGGAATGAAAATGGACAACGCTTGATTGAATTCTGTGTCGATAATGACTTGCTTATTGGTAATTCATTTTTTTTTCCCCACAAGGCATGCCATAAGATAACCTTCTCTGCGGTAGAAAGAAATGCCAACAGCATCATTGACTACTTTCTTTATAGTCGCGATATAAGGCGATGTTTCACAGATGTGAAGGTTATCAGAGGGGCAGAGATTGGGAGTGATCACATGCTACTTGTAGCGGACACAAAGGTAATTAAGGAGCGCAAGGTACAGAAAAAAGCGTATGAGAGGATAGAAGTAAAAAAGTTACAGGATCCCGAGAAAAGAGCCCAATATGAAGAATTACTACGTATGAAGCTCCAAGAACTGGATGCAGACTCAAGCCTAGACAATGTATGGAAGAATATCAAGAATAGCATCCTGGAGTCGGCATCTATGGTGTGCGGATTGAAACGAATATCGACAAAGGACAAGCGTACTTCTTGGTGGAATGAAGAACTGAGAGTCATCGTTAGAGAGAAAAAAAATAGCGTGGAAGAACTACTATCGGACCAAAACCCCAGATAATTGGCAGGCCTATGTTACGAAACGAAACAGAGCCAAAGAAGCAGTCAGAAAAGCTAAACAAAAGTCTTGGGAAGAGTTTGGTGAGGAACTGGACAAGGTCCACCAAGAGAATATTAAACTCTTCTGGAGGAAAATAAAGACTCTTAGAGGCAGGAAAAGTAAACCGGTAAGAAATATCAAGAACGAACGAGGGAAACTGGTTACAGAAGATAATGAAATTTTGGAAGTGTGGAGAAAGTTTTTTGAGGCACAATTTGGCGAAGACAGGCTGAACCACGAATACCAGGATCGACAATGGAATGAGTCGGACGTGGATGAGATGATAGAGGAGGATGAGGTTGAAAGAGCGGTAATGAGAATGAAAACAGGGAAAGCTCCAGGCCGAGATGGTATAGTGGCAGAATTTGTTAAATACGGAGGTATGGAGCTGCTAAGGGCTCTCCAATTGATCTTTCAAAAAGCGTGGGATGCAAAGAAAATACCAAAAGACTGGGAATATAACATTATAGTCCCCATACATAAGAAAGGATGCCAGGCGGACTGCTCCAACTACAGACCAATATGCCTTTCACCAGTTGTCTATAAATTATATACATCCATTTAGAGAACCGATTGAGACCACTCGTGGAACCTCTTATTGCAGAGGAGCAGGCCGGTTTCAGACCCAGGCGACAAACCCAGGACCATATTTTCACCCTCAGAAATATTTTACAAAAGTCCTGGGACAGAGATAAAAATATGTACCTCGCCTTTCTGGACCTCAAATCCGCCTTTGACTCAGTTCCACGAAATGAAATATGGGAAGCGCTGAGAGTGAAGGGTATTGCAGTGGGACTAGTGGAAGTTTTACCTATCTGGGAGCAGTTTTGGACAGATCTGGGAAAGTTGACGCGGAAATATCAAGTAGAATAAGCAAAGCAAACGCAGTATACTACCAGATCTGCAACACTGTTGTTGGTAAAAGAGAAGTGAGCAAGAACGTTAAGCTCCATATCTTCAAATCGATATACCTGCCGATACTCTTATATGGTTCTGAGAGCTGGATCCTCATGGACAGGCAGAAGAGCAGAATCACAGCGGCAGAGATGAGATTTCTTCGTAGGATTGTTGGGATAGGAGGGACCGAATCCGAAACGAGAGGATTAGGGAAGAATTGGAGATCGCCCCAGTCATGGAAGCCATTGAGACCAGGCAGCTGAAGTGGTTCGGACAGTGGTTTCGCCACCGATTAAAACCAAATTTTCGAAGGGCATATAAAAGTCGTAAAAACCGCAAGAACAGAGAGATTAGCTCAAATCCGGAGATTTCGCCACCGATCGCAGGATATCTCCTTACTGAGATAACTCCAGTTATATTTCACCTCGGAAATTTTTAAAAAAATTACTTTTTGCCCACTGAAATTTATAATAAACCCAATGTTATATACACAAATAGAAAGCGGAATGCACGCTGATTCTAGTGATGCCTTTACTATTTTAATCGGTTGACCACAGCAAATGTTACAGCCGCTAGAAGTGGTTGCTAAAATCTCAACGCCGAAAAATAGTGAAAGGGCTAAAAAAAATAAGTATTTTCTGATTTTGATCAAATTTAATGTGTTAAGGTTTTCTTGTGCTCTGAATCCAGATCTGAGGTCAGTTTTCAATTAAAAATTTCCCATTGATTTACAGCTGATTTTATTGGAATTTGGCCATATTTTTCGAATTATTGAGCATCCTCAAGCCAGGTCGTGTTTTGAGGATAAAGAAAGCATTTTTATTTCAAATGCTACTCTAGTCTTACAGTAGAAATAGTGAGGGCAACGAGAATGGAATATCTTATCCGCAAGGTAAGAAGAGCTACGAGAGAATGTAGTGGGGAAGGTTCGGGTGGAATCGGCCTTTAGGTTCGGGTGGGTTCGGCCATCTTCGGCTCATGGAATATCTTATCCCCAGACTCTAGTACATAGAGGATCGACGTACTTCCTAGAACTAATAAGTTTCCTCAGAAAAGTTTATTCCCCGCTTCCCATTTCATTCCCCACTTCTGATTTAGCAAAAGGGCTAGTTGTTGACGAAAACTACCAACTTTGAAAATGCGAGCAAAAATTAAAACTTGAGAAAAAATATCGGGCTACATTCGTTTAAAAAAATTGAAAATATGCTTGTTATCGAAATTCGATTTGAGAAAAAAAATCACATTCGGTATCAATGAAAAAAATAGAAGCTGATCTGGATCCATCCACAATCGCATGCTACAAAAATTGTCATTACGTCCATAGATGTAGAACGTTCATTTTCTTTGCTAAAGAACATTTTATTAAGTGACAGGCTGCATAATTTTACTGAGAAATACTTTGAATGTATAATGTACATTTTCACGAAACTTTGAAAACTAATTTATTTTTCAAAAACATTTAATTATATTTTGATTCTACCTAAAAAGAAATTTTAATTAAGATATTTTATATTTCTTATAATTAACAATTTTTTTCATCTCCCTTTTTTCCCAAATTTTAAAGCATTTTAGACTGAATCAACTCTAAAACCAAACGTTTGTCGAAATGTCCTTAAGTTTATTCAAGGCTGGTTAAGTTTTGCATATTTGTGTAAATAAATAGATTACTGCATGTATTAAGTTTTTAAATTCACGTTTTGAGTTTTTTACTGCACGATTTCGCATATTTTGAGTTTTTTACTGCATTGGTAGGCAGTGACTACCAATAGTTCGATTACAAGAGGTGGAGGTCATAGAACTCTCCTCTTTTGATTCCTGTTAGTTTGACTTATTTACACAATGTTTCACGTTTTTTGCCTGAAAAATAAATTGAAGTGAAATTTACTTGTAATGTACTTACGACCGTTGCTTTTGTTCGACTTATTTAAGAATTCGGCTAATCAACGTTCAACACATCGAGAGTTGACTGTAAGTATAAATTAACGATTTAAATAGTAAAGAAATATATTTATAGTGGAAGGTTATATAACAGTGATTTCTTATTAATTATTTTTTTTTTCTTTAAAAAGCGCTGAGTTGATTTCAATAAAAATTTTATGGTATCTCTGAAGTATGCCTCACTGATCAAAAAAATAATCATAAAAATTTGTTCATAATTGACGGAGTAATCGCGTAACAAAAAAACAAAAAAAAAAAATAGACCTATTGAGAATCTCCTCCATTTTCAAATAGGTTGAAAATCAAATTGCTGGGGAGAAATATTTCTTAAAATCTATTTTTATTATAAATAGAATAAATATACTTAAAAAATGAATATTGTTAAAAAAAATTAATATTTAGGCTTTAAAGTTTAATATTAAAGGCTTTAAAGTCCTAGGAGTTTGCTAGGAATAGTGAGGTGAAGGGGGGGAGGTAAGAAAACCAAACAGAAAAAATTAGGTTGGCTTAATTTTTATTTTGTTTGTAAGAAAACCAAACAGAAAAAATTAGGTTGGCTCAATTTTTATTTTATTACTGTTTTCTCTCTTTTATTATTTATTCCCCATGTTTCTTTGTTACTCCTTTAATCGCAGTGTAACATCGCCACTTGATCTCTGGCTCTGTAATATTCAGCACTAATGTTTTACTAACCTTTATGCACATCAGAACATCTATTTAGTATCAATACTATATTTTATTTTAATGTTATAATATATTGATGCACTAATTAAAAAAATAAATGAAGATGTATTGAAGTAAAAAAAAAAAATAGTTAGATTAGCCATATGGTAACACTGATAAAAAGTAGGAGGTTTCGCGGTCTCAATTGTATTCATATTGAGTTTATGAAAGTCATTTAATTTATATCTGTTGATTTTTTTCCTCCAGTGTTTTTATTTGAAATAAGGTTTGTAAAATCTCTGTCTCGGTATCATTAGTTTCTTTTATTATTTCAAATTACCTGTTTTAGAAGTTGCAATGATATTGTCAATTTAAATTATTATAACGTTGGAGTTATTGTACTGTTTATAGGTAACAGTATTGTGATTTGTTACATATCTTATACATAATCTTTAAAAATACATTTTTTTATAAAATTAAGTGTTTTGTATTATATTCTGCCAAGCTTACGTCATAACTTAAATGCTTAACTATTCTTAATTCGATAATGAAAATCATGGTTCTCCATGTTAAGAACTTTCATCCATACGAACTTTTAGTATATTAAAAAACACACTTGAGAAATTTAATCAAATAATTTTTTTGTTTAAATTCAATAGTTTATCCTTATATCCAATGAAGAATCAGCCTTTATTGTTATTGCTGAATTATTCCCCTTAGTGTTGTAATAATAAACTGTTAATTAGGAAAACAATTTTTTCTTGTTCAATTAAAAAATTTTATATTTATATTATACTGTCAAATTAAATAAATTTATTATTAATACAATTTATTTCTTCAGAGATGGAAGAAACTTTTGTTGTTGGGAAATGTATGAACATGTGCCCCACGAAGGAAGTAAAAATGTAAGTAATCATGCAGGTCTGCATTCTTTAAAATTCAGGCATTCCTTTACAAGAGTAGCCATTCTACCCAAAATACTTTTATCTCCAACTTAGTTCCATTGTGACCTTCTCCCTTTGCTTCACAATTGACCTCAACTTGATTTAATGATGTTGTTGGGTCTGTGGGTTCTGAAGAAAAAAAAGAATGCAGAATATGCTTAAAGAAAATTTATTTAAATGGATAATGCAAGAAATGAGAATTATTTCTAAAACCAAATCAATTTTAGGACTTAAAAGTGTTAGCAGCAGGCCTTTATCCCTTTGCAGAGAAGGTGCACATTGAGGATTTCTGTTTGTGATTAGCTTCTGGGGTTTCTCGGTGAAAGACCCAATAGTAGTCTGCTACCTTAGTCACATTCCAATGATCCTGATAGCATAGTTCCATTTATTTGATATCTTGGTGAAACCTTTACCCTACTCTTCACTTAGCATGCTCTAATTTTCTGGGGAGAAGTTCAAATGGAAATGCAAAACATGAACTTTTATGCTCATAGAGCAGCCCAATTTCTTGTACTTTTCAAACAAACTAGAGGTGAAATCGCGCAAAAATCTTTTTGGCTGTTATCCTGTTTTTTATCATTAGGGTGTGATATCTGTTCCGTTTGAGATTGAAGGAGCAGTGTCCTCCTATATATTGATTGGTCCACATCTCTAGCTTATCACCAAATGAAGCCTATATCTTTCTTGGAACCAAACTTTCAAATAACTATCTTATTGGTAAAATTCATAAACTTTTTATGGGCATTCTAGTTGTTATTTTTTAAGAAAAAGCTATCAAAACTATTAAGTTATATTGAAGACATTATTTTTTTTTGCTAGTCCTTAATCTGATGACCATGGGTTATATTTTTTTGTTGTTTAGGTTAAATCAAACTTACCTTTTAAAAAGACCATTAACTTTTCTTAAAAGTAGTTCTTTTTTTTAGTGACAAGAGACTGACTGTTAATGAAGTTGTTTCTTCATCTTTCTCGCGTTCCGCTTGGAGTGGAGATGCCTTAAACCATGTACCCCAGGGGTCCCTGTCTTACTTCATTCTTCTCATCTCCAGTGTGGTACTTTTGCTGCCCTAAGTTTATTTGTTGGTGAGTCTTGGCCTACAATGATCAATTTAAACCTTGAAAATATAATAATTCAAGATTTTTTAATACATTATCCATTCATGATAGAATTTGTTATTATTATAAAATTGAAGGCCCCCTTGATCCTGTCGGCTAAAGAAAGAATAACATAGAACTTGTTTTAGGGGTTGCCCTCTTGACCTTTGATACTCATATGTTTTCTTTTTTATTCTCTTACCTGTGATTCATTGATCTGTAGAAGATAAATTTTTAAGTTAAAGAGCTTAATCCAGCTGACTGTCTATGCCCTGATGTTCTTTATTTTTTTCTGCTTACCAGTATGATTTATAAGTATAAGTATTTAAATTAAGTTAAACAATTGATAATTATTGAAAATAAAGTTGAGAAAAAATAGTGGTTTCAAAGTGACTTTCTTCATTCAACTAGTGACAAATGTTTTATAACAAAAAATATTTTCCATTCAATTTCTATTGATAAACTGTAGGAAAATTTTCGATCCGAGCAACACCAACGGAGCTAGAGCATGCCAAAAAAGCCCTGCACTTAAAGATAGGGGTTTGAACATGACTTTTTTCATTCAAACCAATATAGTTCCTAAAGGGTAGGTCCTAGTAACAAATGTCATATAACTAAACATATTCTCCATTAAATTTCTGGTTCAGAATTTTTCAGCAAATTTCCGATCCGAGCAACACCAACAGAGGGGTAGGGCATGTCAAACTGCGTGTATGTAATGCCTTCACATTCCCCAAAAATGTATCATTTGATTAACTAGGTAAAACATATTCCATGTTAAAACCTTCAATCAATCAATCAATTTACTTTTAATCATATTTTTTGTGCATGTATCATGTATGATAGAGAAAATCTGAGTCAATGGAATATAGGAAAAAAAATTGGATTCATGCATTTTTTTTTTTTTTTTTTTTTTTTTTTTTTTTAACTGTTCATTTTTCTGTTTTTACTCATGTAAACACTGAAGGGTACTTCAGTGTATACTTAATTATTCTACTACATATATTAACATTAATGTAAGTGTTTCTATGGATTAGTATCATTTAACATGAAATATTTAAATGAAATTAAAAGTAATGTTATATCATCCAAAGAATATTAAAAATTGTGTCAGTGGGCTTGTGTGCATGTGTGAAAATAGGGCAAAGCCATGCACTCTTAAATGGACAAGTCCACATAGTCCTAAAAGTGCGGGGACTTGCCCTTAATGCAGTGGTGAATCCCTTATTCAGTAAAAAGGACTAAATAGCTTGTAGTATATCACTCAAGTGAGCAATTACATTGCTTAAGGTTCCTACCTACCTAGTCTCACTCCTATCATGTTGGCGAAAGAAAATCATATTCACCTTCTCTAATTGCCTCCCCATAGCAGCCACTTGACCGGACTTTCTTTGGGCCATCAAAAGCATATTACGACGCTGAAGTTGATGCTGGAATGTTTTGCTCCTGGGTGAAGTTCTCAATGCATACAATGTAGCAGAAACGTTCAAGGTGGCCTTCGAAAAAACGGACACAATTGAGAACGATATTAATGGTTTTAGAGCGACTGTGGTTTGCCTCTTGGATCCAAACACATTCACCAACGTGGACTTCTTCACTGATTAGGACCTGACTACTAGCACTAAAGAAGAAACTATGATGACAAAATGATCGTGTTAATTTCATCCAATCCGAGCAGCTTCATCTATCGGAGCTTCAGAAGAAAGTCATCACTAACTTTCTCCTTCTGATGAGGAAAAACCATCAACTTCCCATGCTGTTCCTACTTGCTCTCCAGGAGATAAACGCTCCCCTACATTTTAAGACGTTCATCAGTATAGGACATCCACTGAAGAGATAATTCCACTCCCAAAAACTCTTGTCAAGAGGAAATGGAGTAGCAAACGATTAAAATTGGTGTTACACACATCCACACCAAACAAACAGAAGGCGCAGCAAGAAATCAGTGAGAAACAAAAACAAGCTGTGGAAAAGGAAGATCGACTGATAAAAAGAAAATCCTGTAAGCAAACGTTCCCAAACTCAAAAGCACAAAAAAGGTGGAATTCGAGAATTTGGAACAGTAGTTCTAATTTAGATTCCTTTATTCTGTAATTAGACTGGACAGCACAGACGATGAGGCAACAGCAACTTGACTGATTGCAGCAAACGACCTTGCAAGGTTACTTGTTGCTAAAGTCGGCAGGAAAATGAAAAATTCGTTCCGTTGTTATGTTGCCTGAATAACTGCGGTTTATCCAGATGGATATAAAGTTGATTTTCATGAACGACAACAGAATACTTGTTTTGTTTGTTTCGTTTAACGTCACTTTATGCTGCTATGGCTAATCGGACGATGCTACGGTGGGAGTCCTAAATTTTGCCTATCCAGGTATAATTAGGATAGGGATCTTTAACGAGGGATTTTACGTCCCTTCCGAAGGACGGCATAGCTGAGGATTTTTTACTCCCTTTAAAAAATCCTAAGGTCATCTGCCGGGCTGCGAAATCTTGGGTTTAGTAGGTTGCTATGCTAACCACTACACCACAGGTGTACAGAATACTTGCTAATTTTCAGTAATAAATGAGGATACTTTTGTATAAAATAAAGATATTGTGATGATAAAGCAATATATAGCTCTAGGTTTCACAAAATGATATCTTTCTCAGAAGATCTGTCCGAGTTCTGCATTCATTGAGACTTACAGAATATTCTATATACAACTCCATTTTTTGTTTTTTATTTTTATAAAGAATTTTTTGTACTGTTATTTTGTAAAATATAGTTGACGTGAGAAGTTCACTGATGTGTTTTGTTAAATCTTTTCCTGAAACCTTATATCAGAACAAAGCCCCGCAAATTTTTTTTCAACGAAAGCTTGAATTTCCAACAACGTTTACCTTTAATTTGGTTGCCAGTATCATGGGCTTAAGGCTAAACATCCCGATTTTTAATAAGATTTTTTTTCAAGAGATGGCAGCACTTTTGGGGCGAATTTATTTTCGCTCTCATTTGTGAACAGAATCATCAATATTAGATCTGTAAACGGATTTAGTAATAAAAACCCCATTAAATTCACGCTACGTTTTCTGAATTTTTTTTTTGTCAATTATTTTATAATTTATAAAAATTATCTGGCAAACTATTAATTTTTTTTTTAAAAAGCTGGTTATAGTCACTTAGTCATAAGTCAATTGAACACAATTATGCAAACAGATTCATTTTCGGTTGCATAGGTTGATCGTAATTTGAAAAATACGATTTGTAAGGAAGCGGGTGATTAGATTAGTAAGCTACTTGCTGTTGTAGTAGTGGGGGAAGGGCTGTGAGGGCCCAGCTCCCAGTCAGCTACCGATCTAACCTCTCCCCAATAGTGGAAAAACCGACAGAATAGAGGCCAACAAAATTTGATATACTTTTTAGAATATAAATAATATTTTAAAAAACAAAAACCTGTGTGCAAATTTCAAAATAACTATGTATGTTCTTCGATAGTTAATAAAAAGAAAAAAAAACTAAAACAAACTCTTTTAAAGCATAGTTAGAATATCTATGAAATTTATAAGCATTTTTAAACCCAGGAGATATTAAAAATAATAAACCGACAAAAAATTATATTTGGAACAAATATGGAGTTAACATATGAATGCTTTAGGTAATTAAAAATACCCTAAACAAATATTTTGGCATTGTTTCAAGAGGAATTTATTTCACTGATTATTCGAACTATTTATTATTATATTCGAACAACGGAATTCAAAGTGTAAAGTAATCATTAGGACCAAAATATGTGTTTAATTTTCTACAAAAGGTAAATAAATCGAGAAATAATGAGTAAACTGCAACTGTTTATTTAAAGAAATAAAATTTTTAATTTTATTGATAACAGTTAACTAAGAAATATATAACTGTTAATAATTTATCAATTCCTAAGAACTGTTTCATTGAACCCTTCAACATGAAAATACATTTGTAATATAGAATGTAACAGCTGATATTTATAAAATTTGATAATCAAGCTTCTGGCATGTCTCTACTAAGAATTTCAAAGAAAAAACAACATACATATTAGGAGAAAATAATATTTATATGAAAATTTTTTATTACTAAAATCCTAAAATTACCTTAATTATTCATTAGAACTTCATAATGAAAGTAGAAATTATCTGGAATATAAGAGTCCTGAACTAACTACATCGGCAAAGAATTAAAAGAAAAGCTTTTATCGGTCTCTGTTGTAAGTGTAAATTCACTCTTACCAATTTGTTTCATTCGATCCATGAAAATTATTTATTAATAAATAAAATATAATTCAAATAACAAATAATATCTCGGAATAATAATAAAACATTGGACATAAAGAATATTTATACCTTGAGAGTACTACTAGCCCAGTCAAATAAGGAGTTTTAGACAGCAAATCTCGAAAAGGAAGCAATGAAGCTAAATTTTGCATATACTTTCGTTTTGGCATTCTAAATAAGTGGTGAAAAGTCACCAACCTCAGCATGTTAACATAATAATATTCATGGTCAAAGGTCAGAATATCAGTTTGTTTTTTTTTTCAAATATATCGATGTCTTTGCCTGGGGCGTCAATCGAGAAGGTTACAAAACTTGTAGATAATAATATTTTCTATGATTTTTTGGGTTCCATTCATTTTTTTTTTTTTTTTTTTTTTTTTTTAGGATTAACCGTTTTCAAGATATAGTGGGGTAAAACAGTAGCAGGCCCCGGTTCGGACAAATATTTGCTTCTAGTGCCTTCATCAATCGTTTCTCAGAAAAAAAGTTGTAGAGCATTTAGTTTTCTTTAATTTCGTATATACATTTTGGCACTTAATTAAAAATATTTGACAAAAAGTGAGGTAAAAATTTGTTTTTCTCGATTAATATCTGTTTTTAATAACGTATATCTCGAAAACCGTTGAGGGTTAGACAAGTGTTTATAGAAACAATTTTATAGAAAATTTAATTAGCTTTAATTTTGATTGGTACCATATTTTTCCAGAGTTCACCGTTTTCGAGATATAATAGAAAAACTGAAACAGGAGATCTCAGGAGGAACCAACTCCAAAACTGTTTGCCCAATCTGAAATTTCATTTTTTTAAAAATAAAATCAATAAATAAATTAATTAAATTATAAAATAAAATTTTATAAAAACTTGGTTTCGCGGAGAAGTGCGACCCCAGTCAGAGTGCTGAAATGAGGGGTGTAGAGTATGCACTCTACAAATAAAATATGCGACTATTTTTGACTTCACAGCTTTGTTAGGAGTCTTTGGAAGGTAAAGGTGACTTTTCGCCGCTTTTTTAGAATGCCAAAACAAAGGTATATGCAAAAATTTAGCTTCATTTCTTTCTTTCCGAGGTGAAATCCTTATTTGAATGGAGTTTTGGTGGAATTTCTCACTGGCAGTTATATAATAATTTATGATTACTACAAAACGTACATTACAATTTAAAATTATTGTAGATATTAGAATTCATCAGATTTCTAATCTGTACAATATAATCAAACCATTATGATCTTGTATCAAATTTTATAACTTTTTGAACTCAACAATTTTTTATGAAATCAGCAAAAGTACAAAAGCTTTTTTGTTTTAATATTAATAAAGTAAGTAATTTTACAGTATAGCTCGAACGTTAGTAGTAGTCGGAACTAAAACTTTTATGCAAAGCCTCTTTTAAATTAAATGTTCACTCAATACGTACATTTGAGCTCTTTTGAAAAAAAAAAAAAATTCAACACCTTGCAATAAATAATATTCATTATTGTTCATTAAATAGTAAAAAAAAAAAAGTATAGATATTCTATGAATCAGAGTTAGAAAAGAATTAGTGTCAGGATTCCAGGTGTGTTTGGGTATAGTTCTTGAAAAAAACAGATAGATAAAACAGAGAATACTTCCAATTCGAAAATAAGTACATTTAATAAAAAAAAAAAAGTATATAAAAATAAAGTTGTTTGCAAATTAGATTTGCTTTATGCATAGAACGAAAATGTGCTAAGAGTAGCGGTTTCCGAGTTTTTGATCAAACAGCTAAGAACATACGGTGTTCAACCCTTTCAAAAATGTTCTAAAAACAATGATTGTATAGGGATTATTATTGTTTGACTCTGATTCATGTTGACTACCGCTATAGTCCCGGCATCTGTAATAACGTCAACTCATGAGCTTTTTTACCCGATTTCATACAAATTATTGATATATTTTTTATATTTTGCTAAGAAAACATAACGAACCCCACAATGTGATGTGGCCGAGAGAAATCAGAAAAAAAATCACATTCTTCAATTGATTTCCACTACTTGTATTTACAACCAAATAAATCAAATCATACGAATATAAAAGGACAAACTGTTTTGTAGGTACATATATCCAACCATTAGTAGGAAATTACACTTAAAAATTACTTTTCCCGGTTATGTTTTTAAAAATATTTTATAATTATTATGGTATACGCTATGGAAAAATTACTTATCCACGAGACTTGGGAACAATGAAATTACCTTATATTACGGTAATTCTAAAACATTTCCAAGGAACCAATTATAAAACTGATTTTATTCATCACTCATTGTTTAATTTTATTTACGATTTTTACAGTCAACTAATGTAAAATTATTGATTTTCAAAGTTGAATTTGAACAACTCAGCGAAATAACACTATGTTTTCAAATTACATCATAGTAAGTAAATATTATATGGGTACGCACTCTTTTTCATTATCAGCTCTTCTTTTCAGTTCTGGTTTTCTTCGTCTAGCAGATACGCGGAGATTCTTTTTGGATTTAGAACTACGAGGGTAAGTCAATAATTATCCGCAATATAGCTATATTTTTGTTTATGTTGGCAGTACTGTTCTTTTGTGTTGATGGCGCATGCTTTGTTTATTCGTTGTTATGTTTATGTTCGTATCAAGCTGGTAGGTTAGTTTTGTTATCGCTGTCGTGCTGTTAATAATGGCCGCTCCACTTTCTATTTGCACCAAAGAAGAGCAACGTTCAGTGATCCGTTTTTTGTGGTCGGAAGGTGTATCAGGGGCCGAAATTCATCGAAGACTTTTGGTACAGTACGGGAACAATTGTTTGCCACAACGGAGTGTCTATGAATGGATTGAAAAATTCAAAAATGGTCGCACAAGTGTTACGCAAAATGAAGGAGCTGGACGACCAGTTACCGCCATAAACGAGGAAAACATTGAGCGTTCACGTGAAATGATTCTCTCAGACAGACGGATAACTGTTGACGACGTGGCAAATCGTCTGCAAATTAGCCACGGTTCTGCCTACGAAATCATTTACAGCAGACTTGGGTTTCATAAAGTTTGTGCAAGATGGGTTCCAAAACAACTGACACAGTTGCATAAACAAACGCGCTTGGACGTGTGCACAAAACATTTGGATCGCTATGTTAACGAAGGGGACAACTTCTTAGACAGGATCGTTACTGGTGACGAAACATGGATCCATCATTACGAGCCGGAGAGTAAACGGCAGAGTATGGAATGGAAACATCCAAATTCACCGTGCAAGAAAAAATTCAAAACCCAACCGTCCGCAGGAAAACTTATGCTTACGGTTTTTTGGGACTCACAAGGTCCATTACTGGAACATTATCAGGAAAGGGGCACAACAATAAACAGTGAACGTTACAGTGAGATGCTTACTGCTAAGCTGAAGCCTGCAATTCGAAGCAAACGCCGAGGACTGCTGTCAAAAGGCGTTGTGTTGTTGCACAATGCCCGTCCGCATACAGCTGCCCACACTGTAGAAACGCTTCAGAAACTCAATTTTGAAGTATTGAATCATCCTCCATATAGTCCCGATCTCGCTCCATCTGTTTTTTTCACTTGTTTGGTCCACTCAAACAGGCAATTAGGGGCCGTCGATTTGCCTCGGACGAAGCATTGAAAGAAGCGGTGCATTCCTGGCTCGCATCTCAACCCAAAACCTTCTTCCATGAGGGCATCAGGAAACTTGAACAACGTTGGACCAAGTGCGTTGAAAAGCAAGGGGACTATGTCGAAAAATGATGTACTTGTAAGTTTCCTATTTCATTTCAATAAAATTTTATAACTATATTGCGGATAATTATTGACTTACCCTCGTATTTATATAAAAATCTCTACGTCCAATAGATTGTTCTTCTTTGTTATGTTCTATCTTTACAACGATAAAAATTGAACGGAGATACAATTTGTTTTGAACAGGAAATATTTTCAACTGTTATTGGATTTTCCGGAATATCTCTAATCTGGTTTCTTTATTATCGGATTGACTTCATATACCGACATGCTACCTAAATTTATATTAGGTACAAGGTAATAAATTTACATATGTATTTATATATGTAAATTTATATATAATTACATAGGTATCTATCGGCTAGGTAACTTATGGAATTTGTTTGGAATGTTTATATTATTTGTCCCAAATACATTACCGGTGAAAAGGGTCAGATAGTGTTAGACTTCCTGCAGTAAGTAAACAAAACTTCTCCTCTGTTTGAAAATAAATAAACAATAACTCCTTTGTTGACTTTATAAAAAGACATATTTATCACAACTATAGGTTAACTATGCAGCTATTATCAATTCATGATTTTTCAGATTTTTTGATCTTCAAAGTTGTGTACAACACATTATAGTAAAAGTTTTTTGTTTGTTTTTTTTTTTTTAATATATTTTAATTACTATGGTTGACATTCAACTTCGACCGTAAAACGCTTCAAGTGAAAATAAAAGTTTACAAATTATTGTAGCTAGGCCTGTTTGTTCCTAATAATTAGTCAGTGAAAAGGGCCAATGTTTCCTATAGATACCGCAATAAAATAAGAATTGCATAAACAAAATGTCGTTTTTTTTTATTTGGTAATAAATAGACAAATAAAATATTTAATAAATTTATCAAAATATATATTAAAACTTTTATTTTTTTTTATTTTTTTTTTCACTTTATTAACTATATCCACACCTGTCACACAATTCGTGACAATAAGCGGCTGTGATATAAAAAAATATAAAAATTGGCATGTCAGGCATGAGGGAGTTCAGCACCCAGCGGTGCCTACTCCAGTGGCATTTTTTAAAAAAGATTTATCTTAAGAGATCTCTTAACCAGCTCCTCTTCAGCCTTCGTCGTGTTGTCTCTGGCATATCCAAAGTCGCCATGTTTTGTATTAGTTTGTTGTAGTGTCCTGGAAGTTTGTCATAAAATCGTTTGTAGGAAGTGTGAATATGGTCCTGTACAGTGGGTATGTTCAAGTCTGTATGCAATGTTCTGTTACTGACGTACCAGGGTGAGCGAGTTATGATTCTTAAAACTTTAGATTGAAAAGTTTGTAATTTTTGAATGTGAGTTTTTTTTGCTGTCCCAAAAATTTGTGATGCATAGGTCCATAAAGGTTTGAGTAAGTAAGTATAAGTATTTAATCGTTGTCTGATTTTTAGAGTCGATTGTTTGTGAAGAATAGAGTATAGTAGTCTTAGTCTGTTGTTTAGACAGAGGCGTTTCATTTTCACGTGAGGGCCCCAGGTCATCCTTCTGTCGAAAGTAAGTCCTAGGTATTTGTTTGTTGAATGGGTTCATTGTTTATATAGACTGCGGGGCAGGGGTCATGTCTAAGAGTGAATGTGATATGCTGAGATTTGTCATTATTGAGTTTAATTTTCCACTGTTTGAACCAGTCCTGTAATTGTTGTAAGTAATGTTGCAGAGTCATTGAAGCCTGAGTGATGTCTGAATGTCTTGTAAGAATTGCTGTATCATCTGCGTATGTTGCTATTATTGTGTTAGGGATAGTTGGAATGTCATGTGTGTATATTATGTAGAGCAAAGGTGCTAGAATTGATCCTTGTGGAACTCCGGCCTTGATCGGATGTATAGAAGAGACATCCTGACCCTGACGAACTGAGAAGTATCTGTCGGAAAGAAATGAAAGAAGGATAAGGTAGTAAGTCGAAGGTAAAAAGGATTTAAGTTTGTAAAGTAGTCCATTGTGCCAGACTCTGTCAAACGCTTGAGCTACATCCAGGAATACGCCAGTAGCATATAGTCTGTCCTCTAGTGCGACTGAGATGTAATCTGTGACTCTGTGTAGTTGGTGTATTGTTGAGTGTTGTGAACGAAATCCAAATTGATGTTCTGGCAGTATTTGTTTGTTAGTTAGTACGTCAAGAATACGTTTGTAAATTAATCTTTCGAAAATTTTGGAGCAAATTGGGAGTAAGCTAATGGGCCTATAGGAGGATGGGTTGTTGTTGTCTTTGTTTGGTTTTGGAATCATAATAATGTGAGAGTATTTCCATTGTAAGGGAAATTTAGTTGTCCTGAGTATTGCGTTGAAGATAGTTGTTAGGAAGACTATAGCTTTTCTGGGTAAATGCTGGAGTAGCTCGGCGGTGATCAAGTCATGTCCTGGAGCTTTCCTTTTAGGTAGGTTAATTATCTCTCTGAGAACTTCAGAAGGCTTAAAGGCTGTAGGTGGCATTGTCAGTGGCAGAGGTGTATTTAGTGAATCTTGTATATAATTTTCATGATCAGAGTCTGAGTAGTCTGTATGTGGTGTGAAAACTGATGATAGGTGAGTAGCAAAAAGTTCAGATTTTTCACAGTCCATCACGGCCCAAGAGCCATCCTCTTTCCTGAGTGGCGCCGACACATCACGATGCTTAAGTAATCTTTTTGTATGTCTCCATAAACTTCCGTCGTCAGTATTTAGGCTCTCCAAAAATATATTGTAATTAGTTTGTTTAAATTTTTTATTTGCCGTTTAAGTTCGTTGTTTATTTTGTTATATATATGTTTGTCCGATGGTAGTCTGTTAGTCTGCCATACCTTACGAGCTCTCCTCTTGGCCCTGATTAGATCCCTTATATATTGTGGATAGTTTGGCTGTAAAGTTCTTTTGCGCCTTGGGACTGATGATGACCAAGCAGATTGCTGTATGTTCTTTGTCAAAACTTCAACTGCTTCTTCAATTTCTTCCTCATTTTTTAATGACATAGGAATCGACAGTGTTTGGTTTAAATTGGTTTGGTAGTAATCCCAATTTATTTTCCCACGGATGAGTGAGGGGCGTTCTTCCTGTAGAGTTGGTTCTTCAAAAAGGACCAAATGTACAAGGGAATGATCAGAACATAGATCGGAGCTAGATCTAACTGTGTAAGGTATGGCCTGAAGTCCTTTTGTAACGAAAAAGTCAAGTAAGTCTGGTCTCTTTGATCGTGAATTTGGCCAGTAAGTCGGTGAATTTGGTGAAATAGTGTTTAAAGAAAGTTTATGGAGCGCAGATAGTAGATTGTTTCCTCTTGGACTGCATATTCTGGAGCCCCATACCTGGTGCTTTGCATTATAATCACCTCCAGAAATAAAACATCTTCCTAGTTTTTCAAAAAAAGTTCCAAACATGTCAGGTGTTAGCGTATACCGTGGTGGACAATACACTGCTGCTAGTGTTATTGTGTTTTGTGAAGTGTATAATGTTATGGCTGTGGCTTGGATGTGTGGTGTAATCGGCAAATGTATAGGGTGGTGTTTTAAGTGATGTTTTGATGATGATGGCTGTTCCTCCGTGTGAAGTGTTGTCTGGATGGTCAGTTCTGTAGATAGTGTAGTCAGGGATATATATCTTATGACGAGAGGTTAGGTGTGTTTTCAGTAATTAAGGCAACGTCTGTCCGTTTTTTTCATGTAGGTACATGTCGAGTTCGGTTTTATGTTGTAGTATTCCGTTAGTATTCCACAGAAGGATGGACAGAGAACCCGCAGTTAAACATTTATGGTCCATATGTGGGGCAAAATGCTTGTGTTACCCGAGAAATTTGTTGGATAAGGCTGTAAAGGGGCTGGATAAGATCATTCAATCCATTTAGCAAATTTAGTATCTGAGGAGCATCAGCTTCAGAAGGAAGCATCAGCTGAGAGACGCCCACCCTCATACCTGGCATGGCTGTTTTCTGTTGTCTTCCTGATGTCTGCCGATGGTGCGGAACACTCTGCTGTTGGTCTACTGAAACTGGTCCTGGAGAAGGTTGAGGAGGCTGCAAAGGTGGAATTGGGGGGAAATCTTGAGGTGCGGATGGCACTGGAAGTTGACTAGATGGAGGAATTCTGGGATGAGGCTGATGTCGGAAATTACGGATGGATCTGAGTTCTTTTAAAACCTGGCATCCCCTGTAATTGGCTGGATGCGCTCCCTGACAATTTGCGCAAGTAGCAGGCGTGTCTCGGGTTTTTTGACATACAGTACTTTCGTGATTTTCGCCACATCTTACGCACTTAGGTGCGTGATTGCAGTAAGTTTTTGTGTGACCATATTGCTGGCATCGATTACACTGTGGAATGGATCTTTTTCTGCGAGGTTCTTCGATTGTTATGCTCTATATTTACAACGATAGAAATTGAACGGAAATACTGATTTGTTCTGAACAGGAAATATTTTCAACTGTTATTGGATTTTCCGGAATATCTCTAATCTGGTTTCTTTATTATCGGATTGACTTCATATACCGACATGCTACCTAAATTTATATTAGGTACAAGGTAAAAAATTTAAATATGTATTTATATATGTAAATTTATATATAATTACATAGGTATCTATCGGCTAGGTAACTTATGGAATTTATTTGGAATGTTTATATTATTTGTCCCAAATACATTACCGGTGAAAAGGGTCAGATAGTGTTAGACTTCCTGCAGTAAGTAAACAAAACTTCTCCTCTGTTTGAAAATAAATAAACAATAACTCCTTTGTTGACTTTATAAAAAGACATATTTATAACAACTATAAGTTAACTATGCAGCTATTATCAATTAATGATTTTTCAGATTTTTGGATCTTCAAAGTTGTGTACAACACATTATAGTAAAAGTTTTTTGTTTGTTTTTTAATATATTTTAATTTCTATGGTTGACATTCAACTTCGACCGTAAAACGCTTCAAGTGAAAATAAAAGTTTACAAATTATTGTAGCTAGGCCTGTTTGTTCCTAATAATTAGTCAGTGAAAAGGGCCAATGTTTCCTATAGATACCGCAATAAAATAAGAATTGCATAAACAAAATGTCGTTTTTTTTTATTTGGTAATAAATAGACAAATAAAATATTTAATAAATTTATCAAAATATATATTAAAACTTGAATTCAGCTTCTGTCAATTTCGAAAAATTTAATTTAATTGCCTTATTCTTACTTACTTTCTTATTTAAAATGAGAAACTGTTAATAGAATGAATCTAACGACACATAAAAAATGATAATAACAAGAAAACAAAATCATAAAATTTTTCTTTGGCTCTTCAAAAATCGAGGAATACCTATGTGAAGAGACATTTCGGTAAGGAAGAGACCGTTTCAGCCGGTGACGCAATTCCATCCGGTTGTAAACAAATTCGTATTTTTCACATTACGATCATAATATGCATGCTATAATTAGTTGGAATGTGTCATTCGTTTTAGAAAACGTTTCTACAACTGACCATAACCTCATATTTTTAAAAATATATATTTAACACCTATTTTTACGTTCTATTTTCTTAATTATTGAATTTATAGAAAAAAAACGCTTCGTAGCGTGAATTCTCTGTGTTTACCAAATACCCAAAGAATTTTACAGATTGAAAATCGGACATTCTGTTCCGGAGAAATTCCGGAAATAAATTCTACTGTTTCCAGCACTTGACTGAAAGGGGTACATTTAGCCTTAACACCCAAATCTGACTATCCCATGCTTAAAATGAGCAAAATAAGCTTTCATCTTACCTCAAGAAATAAAAAACCGAAAAATGCAGGTCTTTGCCTCCATTTACTCTACCCTGTGATTCAGTTCTCTGCAGGAGATCAATTTTCAAATTAAATAGCTTAATCCTGCTGACCGTCTATGCCCTTGTGTTTGTTATGTTTTTCCGCTTACCTTAATGATTGTATTGTTTATTTTCAAATGAGAGTAATTTTTTATACACAACAGCAAGATCAGTCAAATCCAGGTTAAGTTTTTTTATTTCTTATGTGGAGAAACAGAGTCAAAAAAAGCTCTCATTAGGAAACTAGTGTTATCTAATTTAACGAGAGTTGAGCTCTAAACTGTTTCTACTCTCCTAATATCAAACTATCAAATTACACGTTATGCCTTCACGTTCCCCAAAATGTATTACTTTTAACCAATCAGGTCACCGGTAAAAGTTGTTCCATGTTAAAAAAAAAAAAAAAAAATCAAATATTTAAAACTCTATTTTAATTTTATTTTTTTTTTTTTCAATCGAAAAACAGTTAAGATTTGGAACTGAATCGAATTTTTTAAAATATACTTTTCTTTCATTAATAGGTTAATGAATTACCAGTAGTTTTCTTGTCTATTTTTAGGATCTCTAAAAATTAACAAGAAATAGTTACTTGTTACAATTAATCATATTATTTATTTTAGGAGGCAGAGAGAAGGACTGCTTCATAGATTCGAAAAAGGAGTCAATTTGCAGCCAGTTAAGGAGTTTCAACGATCAGCTGCTGGTAAACAGGAAGATTGTTCTATGACAATAAGGCCTCCAGAAGTACTTCATCAGACTTTAACATATCTTTTTAATAAGTATGTGTGGAACTATTTTATTTCAAGACGCTTCATATTTATGGGTTTATTATTTGTTTAATGTATATGTATATTTTTTTTACCTGGGATTCTCATAGCATTTTAACATCAGATACTTCTCTTGACGCTTACAACTTTGTGGAGAACAGACTTCGCTCTGTTAGACAAGATCTATTTAAACAACAATGTCCTGGGCATATTGTGCTTCCTATACTTGAGCCAATTATTCGGTTCTATGCTTGGGCAACATATTGGTAAGGTTTTATTAAATTCATTTATTAATATTAAATTCATTTGTTGTCCATTTAGATTGCTCTTATGTTTTACTTCTCATACGGAGAGTTATCTTTTAGTTGAAAACTGATATAATGTATTCACCCTCTCTAATTCTGTAATATACTTACCCAATACTAAAACATTTTAAAAGAAAACACTGTGGTGAATATGCAGGTATCATATCCAGATTCTTTTTCTCAAAACATTTTATGATAATTTTGAAATTTTAATCAGTTTGTTGTGCCCTTAGCTCAATGCTATTAAATCTTATTTATTTTGTGATTAATAATTAAATTTAAAAGAGAAGTTCATAAGTTAATCGCTGAAATATGTCACTGGTAAAAATATAAACATTACCTTATTTTGTCTTTTAAGTGGAAGTAGTTACATTTTTTATTTTTGTTTTAATCATAGGTATAGTGAAGTTCCTGGTTTCAATAGTTATCTTAATGATGTCCAGCTTCTAGAATGTTTAAAGGCCAGCTTAAGAGTTGCTGATGAATCCAATGAAATGCCATCATCCGATATTGAAGCATTATATTTACTTCTGAACCTCGGAAACATTCACCCACTTCTGAGATCTTTATCTTTACCTAGTAAAAGAAGGTCAGTTTATTATCTTTTATCAGTATATAAATATATATGCACACAAACACCCATGCATGGTTTCCAAAAGAGAGGAATCCTGATAATGTCTTTGGGTCGGCAATTGGTACCAGAAAACCTGTTTAATCAGATGGGTGCTGTGTAGGAGATCTGAAATGTCAATGCAGATGCACAGCTCATATTGGCAGAAAGCTTCATATACAACAGTCTCAGTTCCTTAATCAGAATAGAATGTGCAAGTTAGGAACATAACTAGTTCATCTCTCTGAAGTATTGCCCAATAGCAGCTCTGCAGTGTCGTGAAGAAGAATAGAGAAATGGTTATTTACTGCGTTAGAGTCTCACCCATACGTATTTCACAGATTTGTTTTTAGTAAGCATATCTGCCTTTTTAATCACCATAGAGAGATATATGCTTTTTTTATATGAAAAACATACTGCTGCCCAACTTTATTAGGTTGCTACACACACAGCCTACCTATCTGTCTAACTAAAGATAGCACTATAATTCATAATATTTATAATTTAGTTATAATTCTAGAATAATATACTTAATACTAGACAAACTTATAAAAAAAATTGTATATATCATATAGAAGAAGAAAAAAGAAATAAACTTTATTCTGGGACAACTTGCCCCTTAAGAATAACATGAGTACAATACACAGGACATTCATCTGGCTATGACAATTAATTATAATAAAAATTGATTAATAATTAAATTATGAGTTACAAAATAAATGAAAAATCTTGTTAAAGGATACATCTAATATATACTATTATAATTTGTTTATCATAAATATTCATGTTTTACATTTGCTTGGAAGATTAAAAATCCAGGAGGTAAAAAAATATATGATATTTAAAGGAAGTAAGAGTGGAGCTTTTTCGAATTGAGATGGGCAATGAATTCCATAAAGAGGAAATGCGGATAATAAAAGATTTTTTGAGGATGCAGTTAGATGTACAGGTTGATGGGTTGGATTCTAGTATTTAAAAGGTAGAGGAGGGCAGAGTAAGGAGGTCATGAATATAGGTGGGATTTTTGGTTTTCAAGGATTGAAATATGAGTGCACCTAGGAAGTAATGACGTCAGAAACTGGGGCAAAGCCACCCAATTTCACAATACCTGTGAAATATGTGGGAACGTTTAGAAATCCCAAAAATAAATCTAATAAAACAGTGTATTCGTCTTTTAAATCTTATTTCAAGCTCACTAGACAGTCCTCCATATACTATGCATCCGTAGTCAAAGTTGGGAAAAACGAGAGATGATACCAAAAGTTGTCTAGTACTTAGTGGTAATGAATCGCTGTAATGGAAAAGTTGCTTAAGAATAAAAATAGATTTCCTCATGATTTGGGAAATACGATTATTTTAAAAAAGATGTTGATCAAAAGTTACTCCCAGATTTTTAATGGAATTTTGGAAATAAATTATTTGGTTTTTGAGGAAAAGCAGTATATAGTAGGGAAGGGCTTTTAGGTTAGGTTTTGACCCAGTGAGGATTGCCTTTGTTTTCTCTGGGTTCAGATTCAACCTACTCTCTACTGCCCATAAGTTAATGCTATCGACGTCTTTCCAAAGCTTATGAGTCGCCTCTAGCATGTCTGAAGGATGAAAGGATAAATATATCTGCAAGTAGTCAGCCTAAAGATGATATTGGGAGTAGTTGATGCAATTCGGCCAGTCATTAATATGAATAGAAAATAGGGTAGGTGACAAAGAAGATCCCTGGGGGACTCCTCACCATAGTGGTAGTGAAGATGAGTGAAGTTTTCTGGGTATTATCACTGTTTGGGAACGGTGAGATGAAAAGGAATGATGCCAGCTTAACGCACTATTAGATATTGAGAGATATTGATTTTTTGTGCCGGATTGATATTTTTTGACTTAGGACACACTTCGAAACATAATAAAACATTTTTGTTGAAGGGAGTATTTTGATGCAAAACAGTGTGCTCAATGGAAATTAGTCATCACAATTTTTTTTTATTTTTCAACCAACTTAAAAAAAAAGAGAGGTTCTCAACTCATCTGTATTTTTTTTATCTATTTTTTTTCTACAATATTCAATCATTCTTTTTATTATTTATTAATTATGATTTGGAATAGCACTAAAACTAATTTCTCTCCATAGAAATCCATTACTGCTAAGATCTGAGAAATTGAGTCTTGATTGGCAAATGGGAAATTATGTTCGTGTATGTGGAAAAATCAAAACACTGCCTGTTCTGTTAGCTGCTCTTATTTCTGCCAAACATTTCCCTGCCATTAGAAGGTATGTATTCTATTACTAGTTATCTGTTTATATGTTAATGAACTTGTAAAAACAACTATGTCTGTTGGTGTCAAAAGAAGGGCTACTGGTTCGGTTTTAAGCTTTTGATAGGAATTAGTTGGTGTCAAAGGGTCTATCATAGGTAATTTGTTTCATACTTAAATGTAAGGTTTTTAGAATTGGATTGTTGCTTCTTAATTTTAGTAGCTACTGAAATATCCTTAAGAGGTTAATTACACCTCTCTAGAGTTTTTTAATTTTATTTTTACTCTTTGAAATTGGTTTATTATTTTTATAGTTTATTGATAAAAGAAGAAGTGGTGGACTGTTGCTAAGCTTTATATTATCTTAGGAAATGATAACGTTGCATTTATGGGTCATTAAATTTAACTTTTGTGGCTTTTTACTTTTATTAGGTTGTCTGGAAATTATTTCTAGTTTATGTTTTTTTAAAATAATTGATCAGAATACATTTTTATCAATCATAGAGTTGATTTTTAGAAAAGAAAAAAAAAAAAAACCACTTCAAGATCAAACCTACACAAACTTGAACTAAAAACTAAAAAATAGTATTTTAATTACTTCAAAACAAAGAGGATTAAAGGATAATCAACGAAATTATCAATACTTATGTTCATATTCACAATTTTTGGAGTCAATGTCAGCCAAGAAGGGCAGTTTAATCCTGCCTTTTCAACAAACTTTTGAATGGCATGAGACAGTGGTGTGGGGGTGAATAGTTCAAATAGTGGGAGGATCTTTACAATTACCAGGGTTTTTTAAATTCTGTTTATTTTGGTTGGCACCAACTCCAAAAATAACTGATCATAAATTGTGAATAGTTAAATAAGTATTGATTATTTCATTGATTGTCCTTTAATGCTCTTTGTTTTGGTGTAATTAAAATATTATTTTTTACTTTTTAGTTCACATTTCTCCATGTATGCTTAATCTTGAAGTCGGTATTTGTTTTTTTTTGTTTTGTTTTTTTCTAAAATTTAACTTTATTTTTCAATTTTTAGAGGTAAGTGAGTGTATTTTTGTTTATATATGTAAATTATTTGTAATAATAGTTTAGATTTAGTCAGCATGGAGTAATATTTTAATAGTGGAAGGTCATAAATAGTGATTTCTTATTAATAGTTTGTTTTATTTCTATGCTGAGTAAATTTTATGGGCCCAGCTCTCAAATATGACCGATGAAAAAAATTATCATCAAAATCGGTTCACAATTGACGGAATAAACATGTAACTAACATACAAAAAAAAAAAAAAAAAAATAAAAAAAAAACAGTCAAATTGTAAACCTCTTTTTTTTTTTTTTTTTTAAGTCGGTTAAAAATAGGCCTCATTCTTCTTAATACATTTCTGACATCGTCCAAATAGAATTTTTTATCCTCATTATAAACTACTTCTGATTTCTATAAATTAAGTTTACAATGAATGATTATTCAAAATAAACTAAGTTGAAAGAAAATAGGGGTTTCAAACATGAGTTTTTTTTTTTTTTTATTCAAACCAATTTAGCTCCTTAACGGTAGGACCTAGTGACAAATGTTATATAACATCAAATATTTTTCCATTTAATTTCTGTTTGGGGAACTGTTGGCAAGTTTTCGATCTGAGCAATACCAATAGAGGTAGAGCATGTCAAAATGCTATGCAAAAAAGTATAAACGCCCATCCAAAAGGCATTTCCATTTCAAGATCCATTGATGTTTGAGTAGCAGGAGAAATAGGTTTATTTATGAATTAGGTTTATTACTTGTTACTTAACAATTAGGATTGATGAACTAACTTCTATTGGAATTATTTAAATAGAAAACTAGTTTTGAAATTTAAAAATTCACCATCAGTTCTATAACATACAAAATTTTTAAAACATCAGCACTTAGTTACATAGATTAAATATACAAAAGTTTTTAAAAATGTAAGAAAAAAATAATAAAATATATTTGTACTCATTTGAGGAGGTCAAATGGACTTCTAAAATATATTAGAGTGGAAGGGAAAGGGAAAGGGCCAGGTAGGTTAAATTTTTGTTGTTTTTTTCCTGGGTTTTTCCTATGACTAATTATTTTTCCATTCCTATTGGAAACAAATTTAAAATAGGACTATTAGAAATGTTCATCTGGTCATTTAAACAAAAATCTGGATTGGTTTTGAACAATTTTATTGTTATTCATAAATATTTAATTTTAGAATGTTTTCTACTTGATGTATCAGTTTCACTCCCTAACCTTTTTTGAATTTAGGGTTATTTTCATTTAGATGGATAGTGAAGTTGGAATTTTGGGTCGTATTATTGTATGCTCTTATATGTTCTCTTACTCTTTGATTTACTGTCATTACATTTTAGTTCAAATTAATTCCAATAGAAGTTGCAATTAGTTTATCAATCCTAATTGTATTGATCCTTCTATACCATAATGTGTACCTCGAGTGACTGATTACTTAAATTTATAAACATATTACTTCAAATTTAAACTGTAACACAAATATAACATTTGCAGGTATGCTTTAAAAACCATGTCTGTTGCCTATAACAGCCGTAATTTAGTGGTACCATTATCATTATTAGTATCAATAGGGCTTTTTGAGGATGAAAAAGAGGCAGAAGAGCATTGCCATCATTATGGTCTTCAGGTTAGCGGTTCGTCTGTTTCTTTCCTGAAGGGGAGCTTTAATGATTCTATTAAAGAGGTATCAGTTTTCATTGTTTTTGATTGATTATAATTATACTACTTTTGAACACATGAATGAGGTTTATTTCCATAATTAATTATTGTAGTGTATTTTGTAAATAGTTGCCTCTTTTATTATTAATATCAAAGTCTATCATCCTAGATCTTAGGATAATGGCTGTTGTTAGGGTTTGTTTAAGGAGATAACATTTTTATAAACATATCTATACTATTTACATACTATATAAAAGGAAACATTTTTATAAACATCTATACTATTTACATACTATATAAAAGGACAAGCCATTTTTCGTTTGTGATCACTTACCATGAAAACTACTAGACCAATCTTTACCTAATTTTAACTACATCATCTTCATAGTTCAAGGTCTTTAGTTGTAAGCACTGGTAATGAAGTCCATTATCTGCAAGAGTTTCTTAATATTCTCTGTCCATCTGGACAACCAATTCTTACATTAAAATTAAAAATTGGATGTAATCTTATGCTTTTACATTATGTCATGCTTTTATTTTTGCGTGAAAGTATCAATGAAGAAATAATGATCAATTGCATACTTCATTACAAGATTTTTTTATCGATAAACTAATAAAACTTTCATTATTTGATAAAATTATCTATGTTCTTTACATGACAATGAGAGCAGGCGAAGCTATGACTGGGAATTCTAGTTGTGTAATCATTCTATTTAATATAAAAAAAATAAAACATTAAAGGCCTCTTAAGCTGGTCGGCTAAAGAAAGAATAGCATGGAACATGTTTTAGGGCTTGCCGCTTGACAGTCAATGTTCATATGTTTTCTGGTTTTGCTTTCACTTACCTGTGATTGATTTTTCCGCAGGAAATAAATTTTCAAATTAAATAGCTTAATCCTGCTGACCGTCCATGCCCTTAGACTCTTTATTTTTTACCACTTGTTTGTATAATTTTAATTTATTTAAATTAAATAAAAAAATGATTATGTAACAAATATTTATGTTTAATAAAATTAAAAACAAAGTTGAGAAAAAATGGGTTTCAAACGGTCTTTTTTAAATTTAATTTATTAAATTTTTGATAAGTAGGATGTCATCAAATTTTCGTTCCAAAAAACACCTGAGCTAGAGCTTGTCAAAAATGTTCCTACACTTAAAAATAGATGTTTCTAGCCAGACTTATTTATTGAAACCAAAATTTTTAAAAAATCCAAAAGGAAGATTGGTCAAATCCAGATTAATTTTTTTTATTTTGTGTTAGGAGAAGCAGATTCAAAAGGTGCTCACTAGAACTTGTCCCTTGTAAAGGTAGCGTTATATAGTATAAGAAGACTTGAGCTTCTAACTGTTCCTACTCTCCTAATATGAAACTATCAAACTTCGCTTAATGCCCTCACGTTCCCCGAAAACACATCGCTTTGACTAACTTGGTCACTGGTAAAACATGTTCCATATTAAAAATTAAAATGTTAAGTATTAAATGGTCAATTATATAATATATTTAGAGTATCTAAAAAAAAAAACTTATTTGTTATGTGGGTATATGAAATATCTGAGGGATGATCTCAAACTATTACATATATAGATGAAAGTAAAAAAATAAAATAAATAAATAAATTGAAAAAAAAAATATATGCAGTGTATAAAACAAATATTTCAAAATTATTTTATTATATATAAAAATTAAAACAAAATGTTGATATCTGAGCACGAATTTAATATATTGAAAAAAATAAGTTTAAACTGCTGTTAAAATAAAGATTTAACACTACCATTATCAAATGAGTGCGTTATCTATAAATATAATTTATGTTTGATAATTAAAAGTTTTTATGATCCAATTTGCTATGTTCTCTTAATTTATTAGTTCATGAAGTAAAGAAAATGTTTATTGTACAATCTTCAAAATTATTTCTTTTAATAATCAGCTATTCGCCGCTCTGCCATAAATTCAAAGATGTAATTCACTTCATTATTTTCAATTAGTTCTTGAAGTCAACTAAGAGGTATTCTTTGACTTGATTCTTAATTCCAAGTCAATAACTAAACATGTTGCCTGGCTGGACACTGAACTACCAGTGGGGCTTCCTCTCTCGAAAACTCCTTTTCCATCTTTTTCACTGCTTTCTTAACCAGTAACTTCTCTTTTTGTTTAATCACTGCTCATTTTTAGTAAACTATATAATCTGTTAAAATATATTTTGATTTTTACATTATATATATTTCAAAATAAATTTAAATAATTATTTATAGAAACATATTCATAACTCCACGTTTAATGGCGCATAGGAGTTAAAGAAAGAAGAATAAGATTTTCGTAATATATGAAGGAAGTGTACAATATTATTTATTAAAACAGTTTATAAAAAAACATTGAAATATTTTAACTATGCCACTACTGCCTCTTTAAATAGTTTTTGAAAAATGTAATTATTTCAAAGTTAAATGTAAATTTTAATTTCTGTGACAAAAGTAAAATGTAATTAAACTTTTCACTCTTTGTTTTAAAAAAATTTATTAATGAAATAATAAAATATTGAGTGCAAGAATGAGGTATATTGAAATTTTAATAATTATAATTTTCTTCTCAAATTATATCTATCTATTCTAACAAATAAAATAAATATGTAACTGTTTTAATCAGCGACATATTCCTTCTAATAAAATTAATATATATTTTTTTTTATTTATATTTTTTAAATTTTGGAAACTTTGGTTAGCCCTTGTTATTACATTGATATCTTCTTTCCCATAGAAACTAGGCCATAGTCTGTAATCTTTTTTCCTATTTCCAGAAGGCACAAGTTGCCATTTAATAGCTCAATCAAGTTATTCTCAAAGAGGGTCTAAGAGTTGGATTTCGACTTTTTCAGAGGACATCTACTCACCCATACACCGACAAGTTAAAAAATGCTTAACAACTATATTTCTACATACAAAATCAAAATCAATCTTTTTATTTTATTATATTTATCCAACGCCCGTCTGTGGTAGTTTAGCCATCTGACGACGAGCCTCCCAATATCGATTTATATCTTCTTCTGGGTAGGTGAGAGCAGTGCAAACCCTCAGATCATCTCCGTCCATGCATCCGAGGTTACATAATGGGCAAAAGTCACTGTCAGCAAGACCAATGCGGTGCAGGTGGGCTTGCAAGTAGTCGTGTCCAGTGATTAGTCGAAAGCGTGCAACGGTTTCAGCTCTCTCGATGTTTCTTGGGATCGGCTCTACTGTGGTAAGTTTTTCCCATTTTTTGCCAGTGCTTGATGTCATCAGGGTCATTTTAGTTACGCTACTAACCGTGGCGTCTTATCAGGTTTCTGGCCCTTTTTAAAGTGAGTGGCACAATAGGCTGGTCTGACTCTGCTCCCTGCTTAGCCTTGGCGTCAGCATACTCGTTACCATTTAGCCCCACGTGGCTGGGTACCCATTGTAGGAAGACGACTCTTACATACAGTTACATTTTTTTAAAGAATTCTATTAATAATTTTGATTATTTATCTTCTGAACTTTGCCTAAAGCTAACTTAGGGTTCATTGCTGATTTAATAAAATAATTTGATTTCTTTGAAACAATTTTTTACTGTTATTTTTTTTTTCCAGGCCCAGTTCAAGCAACCTGAGTGGATCACCAAAAAACTACAGTGTATATTAATACCTGAACTCATTTTAAATGGCGATTACTGAGTTATTGGCCTACCTTCACCTCACTTACTAATATTGAGGGATAAGAGTTAGATTGGTGGGTAGTTATTTTATCATTTATATTTTAGTTTATTCTAAATATTTTGTACATTATTTATTTAAAATTTAATTTCACTTCAAATGGGATAATAGTTACAAGAATAATTTTCAATTATACTAATATGTTATGAGACAGATCTTTTAGGGATAGAACCATCCTCTATAATGTTTTACCTGAATCTCAATGTATTAAGAAAAAAAATGTGGATACAGCATATTTAGCCTAGGTATCTTCATGAGTTCAGTGGTATAGATTTTTTTTTTTTTTTTAATTTTATGATATTATTCATTAGTAATTATTAACTAATTTAAATTTTAATTTGTTATTTAAAATTTATTGCTTTTTATTAATATTTTTAACAAGTGGTGGATATTGTGTTTTTTGTTTTGGTTCTTGGAGTTGCTCTTTACATGTAAACTATGGCTTCTAGAGCAATTTTTACATCAGGCAATTCTAAAGGCTTGTTAATGTGCTGTAAACAAAGCACAATATAATGTTACTATGACCACTACTTATTTCTATATCAAAAAAGCTTCAACTACATAAGTCTCTTTGCCAACAATAGCTTCAGGGTTGAAGACCATGAGAAGTGAAAGACTAGTGAAAATGTGAATAAGGAGCTTTAACTGGTAACAATATTATAGAGGCTAGGTTTTCCCCAAGTATTAATTCGTAGAATTGAAAATAATTTCTGTATTACAACTCAGTTCAAAACTGAGTCTAGGGTTGTAAAAAAGTTTTTCATGGTGGACTTTGCCTGAGGTCTTGGTATGTTTGACCTTTTGCAAACCGAACTTTAGTATTTAACTGGATTATTACTGAGGAAATAATTGGAGATTATCAGTTTGGTTTTAGATAGAGTCGTTCAACTATCGATCAAATATTTTCCCTTAATCAAATATTAAAGAAAAATTAGAATTTAAGGGAGTAGTGCATCAGCTCTATGTTGATTTCCAGAAGGCTTACGATTCGATAAACCGCCAAAAACTGTTTAATATTTTGATTGAACTGGGGATACCAAAGAAATTGGTTAATCTAGTGAAGATGTGCATGTCCGAAACATTTAACCTGTTTGCTGCGGGGCAGTTTAAGTCTTGGCCTTGACCGGGTGCTACCGGATTATTGCCCGTTTAACCACCCAGTGCTGAGTTCTTTTTTCCAACTTACCAATGAAATATTATTTCTTCTAGTAATATAAAAAAATAAATTCCCATCCTCGTTTTTTCATCCGGACTTTGTACCAGCATTGGTAGAGTTTAAAAAAAAAAAAAAATTCTAATTTTTAAATTTTTTATTTTTTTTTTTTTTATTTAATAATTTTGTGTATGATAAACCTTAAAACAAAGTAACAAACATAAAGGAATATCGCATATTTCGCAACAATACATCGTTAATTTTCTTTTTTATGTCTTTTTCAACATCTGAATCTTCAAAATCACTCATCACTACTTTTTTCATCTAAATCACTGTTCTATAACAGATCTAATAATTCAGAACTAGAATAAAAACGTTTCCTAAACATCGTGTTTGAGAGATCAAACTAGACTGAGGCAGTTGAGCAGGTAAAAAGGGTCACAAAAATCAGGTATAAAAGGCCTAAAACTAACTGTCCAAAGGCAGCCTAAAATTGAAAAGGAGGTGCTGGCACTCTCTGTTGGCCTTCCTAAGAGTCTCAGTTAATTTTGAAGTCACTAGATGCCGTTTCTGCGGCGCACAAATATGTGCAAGTAGCAGCCATTCAGAAACACAGATCTGTGTTAGTAGCACTGGAGGGGTGCCCTACTCAGTGCACAGATCTGTGTTGGTAGCAGCGAACTGGTTAATAGAGGCCGAATCGGTACTTTTTACTCCGAAAAGTTTGAGGTACATTCTGCTTTAAAACAGGAAGATTCTCTTTTTCCAGTATTATTTAATTTAGCACCAAACATCATTAGGAAAGTAATGCTTACAGGAAAAGGATTAAAGATAGATAATCAATTTCTGGTTCTTGGTTATGCTGATGATTTGGTACTTTTGGGTGAAAACGAGGAAACTATTAAATTAAATGCAACTACGCTGATGAAAGCCGGTAACGAAATTGGTCTAGTAATTAATACTGATAATATGAAATACAGTGGAGTCTCACTTATACGAATGTGAGGGGAACGGAAAATGTTTCATATAAGTGAATACTTCTTATAACTGAATAGTTATCCGTTTACCGGGGAACGAAAAATTCTTCGTATAACTGAATGTTTCTTATAAGTTTAAACACACTGAGCAATTCAAATATCTTTGGTCTATTATATCAAGAAAAAATGAAATTTAAGAGGAAATAAAGGCTAGGTTAAAAGCCGGTAGTGCTTGTTATTTCTCTGTCGCAAAACTACTCGGTTCGTGCTTACTCTCTAGAAATTCAAAAATTAGGATATATAAGACTATTATACTACCTACAGTTCGTTACGGATGCGAAACGGCTGCTTACGTTAAGGGAGGAACAACACCTTTTGGAAAATATAGTACTGCGTAGAATATTTGGCACAAAAAAGGATGAAGAAACCGGAGAATTTAGGAAGCTTCGCAATGCAGGACTGCACTAGTTATACTCGGTAAATATAATTCAGTTAATAGCAGCACCGCGGTTAAAATGGTCATGTAAAGTCATTGGGTTTAATAATGATGAAATTCCAAAAAAAGTGACCACTTTTGAGCCGTCGGGTGAACGACTGAGGGGTAGACCAAGACATAGATGGGAGGATTGCGTCAAGGCTGACCTGGGAGATTTTGGGGGTTTTGGGTTGGTTGAGCTGGGTTATGGGGGAGTGGGTTGGAGGGTGGGGGTGTGTGGTCAACAGTCAGCATCGTACCTTTGGGTTCGCTAAGCCTTTATTTATTATTATTATTAATATCAATCTCTTAAATTCCCTCTATTAAGTATTGTTGGGAGGGGGGTTTTTCACTCTTGAAAAAACAATTCCCAACCCCCGTGAGAGCTGGTAACAAAAAAAATGATCTGATGAAATGCCCACAGTCAATTACAAAAAAGAAGAAGAGAATATAACCCAACGACTGATTTTAATTGAAACCATTGATGAACACCTATGTAAATAATTATATTTCTGTACATAAATATACATACAAAAAAAACTAAATGAAATATGGAGAAAGAAAAAAAAAAGAAGTAATTCAGACTAGAAACAAACAAAAAAAATCTCCCATAATGATTACATAACTGAAAACAAATTGTTGGAGTATCCTTCTTTTTTTTTTTTTCTTTTTTTTTAATGGTGTAAATGGTTAAAGTTACATATAGAGAGCTTAGATACTTAAGTGTTTCGTGGTGTAAGTTTCCTTCGGTGAGTCCCACTTCTTCCATCTTCCATGGGCAGGGGTGAATTAAAATCCAATGCAACAAGCCTGCCGGTGCGTCTCAATGATCTTTCTTAGGTGAGAGATCGGTGAGTAAGTACTTCCTTCTTCAAGTGAGGTCTGGCCCAGACTCACTCTTGCTGCCTCTTATCTCCCGAGTAATAATACGTAAATACATAACTTGAACCATAAACTTACTATTTAAATTATCGAAAATTATTTATTATGGATTAAACATAGTTTTCTTTTTTTCTACAGGAGGTGATAATAATTAGATTTAAAAAAATAAGAAAGTTAATTATCTGGCTTTAACAAGTATATTTATTATTTTATATGGTACATATGATGTCAATTTCATTGATTGGTTGGAAATTTAAAGGGTATTGTGGATGAAAGGGGTTATGTAACAAAATACAATTTTGAGTAATTTATGTTTAAATTTTTTTTTTTTTACATTTTCCTTTACCTTCTTATCTCTTTTTCTAATTGTTTTAAAATATTCTAATTTTGCTAGCTACCACCTCTGCACATAAATCCTTCATCTGATAAACTAGATTGTGCTTTAAAAAAAAAAAAAAGTGACATTACCCCTTCATCCACAAAACCCTTCTCTTTATCAAATTATATGACTTCTGTTAAAAAAATAAATAATTAAATTAAATAATTTTAAAATTAAAAACAACCTGTTCTTCATTTATCAATCAACTATTTTACTTAAAAGAAATAATAATTCTTCATTTATTTTTTTGTTTTATTCCAGACCTTTGTGTTGACTGCAAAGTTTCAACAAGATGAAGGAGCCATATTTTTTGTTAAGTAAAGGCTATCTACAAAAATTTAGGAAACATTCACTGGTGGTATTAATCAAGTTAGTTCAGGAAGTTTTTTTTTTATTTTTTTTATTTTTTCGATAACAGATTCCTTTTCTTTTCTTTTTTTTTTTTTTTTTTTAATTGAATTTTTTTTTTTCAACTTAGTACTTCTGAGAATTATTTGTAGTTATCATTATTTTTATTTATTATTCAACACAAATGTTCTATCATCTCTTCACAAAATCAACTTTGGAAAATTTTGTTGTCTTAGTCATTTACAGAGCTTATTTCACTAATTCTTAAAAAAGTAATTTCTGTGTTAAGACTGTGTCTGTGGAATTTCGAATTAACTCTTAATGGCCTCAGAATTCCAACTTAGCCTTCTGAAGGGGCATAATTTAATTATTCCCACCTTCAGATATATTTATTTGAAATAACAGGCAATCCAAAAACCTGTTATGTTTGCAATGTTCTTGCTATATGCCTGTAAATACTACATAAATCCTTGTATGGGTGTAATCTATTCAACTTTGTGAATTTCTTGTAGTAGTTGTAAGAGCAGTAGAACTAAGAGCAGTATATTAAGGCAACTAACAAAGTAGAAAAAGTGTGTGTGTGTGTGTGTATATATATATATATATATATATTGTTGTAGATATTATCAACAAGTGGGCAACAAATAATTGCCTAAACTACTTTAAATTAATATATTGATTTACTAGGAGATAAGTAATCATTACCACCTTATCATTGAACCAAAATATCAAGGAAAAGATAATTGAATAAAATTTTCTAGACAAATCAAAACAAAATTTATTATTAAACATTAATTCAAAAATACACGAATTGGATTTAAAAAATAATATAGCCATAGAATTAATGACCATTCACAATTGACAAATTAATAATTAATAATAGTTTTCTCACACCGCCTAACTTTTTCGGGTCTATTAAACCTCCTCATCTCCAAGATCAGAGAACTTAGAGGTATGTTAAACTTAATGAATAAGTTTCAATTACAATATGTTTAAGGAAAAAACAATATCATGCATCTATACCTAGATAAATAAGTAAATGAAAGTAACTTACCTTTTAAAATCATTCCTTGCAGAAGGAATGAAAATAAGTTAAAATAAAAATAACTTAGCTATGACGGCTTTGTATATCTGTGTAGAAACACCTGTTGAACAATTACCTTCCTTTTTAAATTCCAAAGAGATATAATTGATATGTAGAAGCTTATTAGACGTCCTAAAGAGCCCATGATATGACTCATGCGCTCTCATTCAGTAAAAGTCGATACAACAACCTGTCAGAAGGAAATCACCACACAAATAGTAGTCTGTACCAATTTCACCCCACCGTACTAATGTAACACCATTTTACGGTACAAGTTTATTTATCCAGTTCTTCTTTAAAATTAAGTGCCTCAATATCTGTCCATTGTATTTCTGCCAATGAAACTATCAGATTCATCATAAAGTTTCTCTTATTATCAACTTCTTTAAAAGAAAACCATGCACCAAGAAACATTTCGTCGACCTACGGGGTTCTCCTGGTAGGAAAAGAGTGAAACTGGCACTCCCTATTAGACCTGTGGAGAAGGGTCATTAGTTTTAGAGATGTATACTGGGACGTAGAACTCATTCTAACAGTCGAACTGTCGAACATGAAAAAAACGGTCCATTCTCTAACCATTATTATCTTTGCCAGGTAAATTAATTACCTCAATATCTGTCCGTTGCATTTCTGCCAATGAAACCATAAGTTTCATCATGAAGTTTCTCTTATTATCAACTTCTTTAAAAGAAAAACCGTGCACCAAGAAACATTTCGTCGACCTACGGGGTTCTCCTGGTAGGAAAAGAGTGAAAAACTGGCACTCCCTATTAGACCTGTGGAGACTGAACTGTCGAACAGGAAAAAAACGGTCCATTCTCTAACCAATATTATCTTTGCCAGGTAAATTAATTACCTCAATATCTGTCCGTTGCATTTCTGCCAATGAAACCATAAGTTTCATCATGAAGTTTCTCTTATTATCAACTTCTTTAAAAGAAAACCATGCACCAAGAAACATTTCGTCGACCTACGGGGTTCTCCTAGTAGGAAAAGAGTGAAACTGGCACTCCCTATTAGACCTGTGGAGAAGGGTCTTTAGTTTTAGAGATGTATACTGGGACGTAGAACTCTTTCTAACAGTCCAACTGTCGAACAGGAAAAAAACGGTCCATTCTCTAACCATTATTATCTTTGCCAGGTAAATTAATTACTTCAATATCTGTCCGTTGCATTTCTGCCAATGAAACCATAAGTTTCATCATGAAGTTTCTCTTATCAACTTTTTTAAAAGAAAACCATGCACCAAGAAACATTTCGTCGACCTACGGGGTTCTCCTGGTAGGAAAAGAGTGAAACTGGCACTCCCTATTAGACCTGTGGAGACTGAACTGTCGAACAGGAAAAAAAACGGTCCATTCTCTAACCATTATTATCTTTGCCGGGTAAATTAATTACCTCAATATCTGTCCGTTGCATTTCTGCCAATGAAACCATAAGTTTCATCATGAAGTTTCTCTTATTATCAATTTCTTTAAAAGAAAACCATGCACCAAGAAACATTTCGTCGACCTACGGGGTTCTCCTGGTAGGAAAAGAGTGAAACTGGCACTCCCTATTAGACCTGTGGAGAAGGGTCATTAGTTTTAGAGATGTATACTGGGACGTAGAACTCTTTCTAACAGTCCAACTGTCGAACAGGAAAAAAACGGTCCATTCTCTAACCATTATTATCTTTGCCAAGTAAATTAATTACTTCAATATCTGTCTGTTGCATTTCTGCCAATGAAACCATAAGTTTCATCATGAAGTTTTAGGGATTTTAACCTTATTGTCTTTGCCTAGTAAATTAAGTACATCAATATCTGTCCGTTGCATTTCTGCCAATGAAACCATAAGTTTCATCATGAGGTTTCTCTTATTATCAACTTCTTTAAAAGAAAACCATGCACCAAGAAACATTTCGTCGACCTACGGGGTTCTCCTGGTAGGAAAAGAGTGAAACTGGCACTCCCTATTAGACCTGTGGAGAAGGGTCATTAGTTTTAGAGATGTATACTGGGGCGTAGAACTCTTTCTAACAGTCCAACTGTCGAACAGGAAAAAAACGGTCCATTGTCTAACCATTATTATCTTTGCCAGGTAAATTAGGTACCTCAATATCTGTCTGTTGCATTTCTGCCGATGAAACCATAAGGTTCATCATGAAGTTTCTCTTATTATCAACTTCTTTAAAAGAAAACCATGCACCAAGAAACATTTCATCGACCTACAGGGTTCTTCTGGTAAGAAAAGAGTGAAACTGGCAATCCCTATTGGACCTGAGGAGAAGGGTCATTAGTTTTGGGGATGTATACTGGGTCGGAGAATTCTTGCTAACACTCCAAGTACTGATCAGGAAAAAAACAGTCTATTCTCTAACCTTATTGTCTTTGCCTAGTAAATTAAGTACCTCAATATCTGTCCGTTGCATTTCTGCCAATGAAACCATAAGTTTCATCATGAAGTTTCTCTTATTATCAACTTCTTTAAAAGAAAACCATGCACCAAGAAACATTTCGTCGACCTACAGGGTTCTTCTGGTAGGAAAAGAGTGAAACTGGCACTCTCTCTCAGAGCTCAGGAGAAGGGTCATTAGTTTTAGAGATGTATACTGGGACGTAGAACTCTTTCTAACAGTCCAACTGTCGAACAGGAAAAAAACGGTCCATTCTCTAACCATTATTATCTTTGCCAGGTTAATTAATTACCTCAATATCTGTCCGTTGCATTTCTGCCAATGAAACCATAAGTTTCATCATGAAGTTTCTCTTATTATCAACTTCTTTAAAAGAAAACCATGCACCAAGAAACATTTCTTTGATGTATGGGTTTCTCCTGGAAGGAAAAGAGTGAAACTGGCACTACCTATCGGACCTGAGGAGAAGGTTCAATAGTTTTAGAAGAGATGTATTCTGGGATGTTAAACTCTTTCTAACAGTCCAAGTCCCTAATAGGAAAAAAAGTCGACCATATTCTACAATATGTACATAATACAGTATCCAATCTTTTTTTTGAGTTAGATTTGGTTCCAAGCCAGATATTGTTTCTTTGTAAGTAGAAGCTGTTAGTGTCGAGTCTATTCTCTGACCATTATTATCTTCGCTAGGTAAAAGAGGCAAATTAAGTGCCTCAATATCTGTCCGTTGCATTTCTGCCAATGAAACCATAAGTTTCATAATGAACTTTCTCTTATTATCAACTACTTCAAAAGAAAACCATACAACTAAGAAACATTTCTTCAACCTACTGGTTTCCCCTCAGAGGAAAAAAGTGAAACTGGCACTCCCTATCGGACCTGAGGAGAAGGTTCATTAGTTTTAGAGATGTATACTGGGACGTAGAACTCTTTCTAACAGTCCAACTGTCGAACAGGAAAAAAACGGTCCATTCTCTAACGATTATTAACTTTGCCAGGTAAATTAAGTACCTCAATATTTGTCAGTTGTATTTCTGCCAATGAAACTATCAGATTCATCATAAAGTTTCTCTTATTATCAACTTCTTTAAAAGAAAACCATGCACCTAGAAACATTTCATCGACCTACGGGGTTCTCCTGGTAGGAAAAGAGTGAAACTGGCACTCCCTATTAGACCTGTGGAGAAGGTTCATTAGTTTTAGAGATGTATACTGGGACGTAGAACACTTTCTAACAGTCCAACTGTCGAACTGGAAAAAAACGGTCCATTCTCTAACGATTATTAACTTTGCCAGGTAAATTAAGTACCTCAATATCTGTCAGTTGTATTTCTGCCAATGAAACTATCAGATTCATCATAAAGTTTCTCTTATTATCAACTTCTTTAAAAGAAAACCATGCACCAAGAAACATTTCGTCGACCTACGGGGTTCTCCTGGTAGGAAAAGAGTGAAACTGGCACTCCCTATTAGACCTGTGGAGAAGGGTCATTAGTTTTAGAGATGTATACTGGGACGTAGAACTCATTCTAACAGTCGAACTGTCGAACAGGAAAAAAACGGTCCATTCTCTAACCATTATTATCTTTGCCATGTAAATTAATTATCTCAATATCTGTCCGTTGCATTTCTGCCAATGAAACCATAAGTTTCATCATGAAGTTTCTCTTATTATCAACTTCTTTAAAAGAAAACCATGCACCAAGAAACATTTCGTCGACCTACAGGGTTCTTCTGGTAGGAAAAGAGTGAAACTGGCACTCCCTATCAGACCTGTGGAGAAGGGTCATTAGTTTTAGAGATGTATACTGGGACGTAGAACTTTTTCTAACAGTCCAACTGTCGAACATGAAAAAAACGGTCCATTCTCTAACGATTATTAACTTTGCCAGGTAAATTAAGTACCTCAATATCTGTCAGTTGTAACAGTCCAAGTGTCAAACAGGAAATTGGTCAAATTCTATTATATCTACATATTACAGTATCAGATCTTGTTCTAGAATTAAACTGTGTTCACAGCTACATGTTGTTTGTAGGTACATGCTATTGGTGTCTACTCTATTCTCTGACCATTATTATCTTCGCTATGTAAAAAAGGCAAATTAAGTGCCTTAATATTTGTCCGTTGCATTTCTGCAGTTCCTTTTATTAATTAGTTCTTGAACGGAAAACTATGCACCAAGAAACATTTTTTTCGTCGTATGGGTTTCGCTCACTAATATTAAAATATTAAATAAAACATATAATACATTTATACAAAGTTGATAAAATTTCTTTTACTTAACTACAATAAATAAATATAAATGATGGTACAAAATTGAATTAATATATAATTAAGTTTAAAATGAAGTTTACATTACTGATCATTGATTATACGAGGGTGAATCAAATATAAACGGTAATTTTCAAAATTATATTTATTGAATAATATTATACAGAAACTATACCTTCAACATTTATCAATGTAGTCTCCTGCATTATCTACACACTTCTGCCACCGATTTGGAAGCTTGAATATTCCCTGTTCATAAAAAGACTGAGGGCGAGTTTTTAACCATTCGCGCACGTGCTTTTCGACGTCTTCATTGTTTTCAAATCGTTTTCCTCCAAGTGATTCTTTCAGGGGCGCAAACAAAAAATAGTCACAAGGGGACAGGTCTGGACTGTAAGGAGGGTGTTCGAGAGTTTCCCAGCCCATTTCTTCCAATTTATCCCTTGTCAACAATGCGGTGTGAGGCCTTGCGTTGTCATGGAGAAGGATGACATCTCTAATGGGCACACCTCGTCTTTTGTTCCGGTAACTGGTTTTTGCTGACTGTAGCACCTGGCAGTAGTAAGCCGCATTCACTGTTCGTTGATCGTGAAGAAAATCAATGAGTAGAACTCCCCTTGAGTAAAAAAAATTGTTGCAAGAACTTTTCCGGCTGAGAGACGAGTTTTGGCTTTCACTGGGCAGCCTTTATCCTTCCTTCGCCACTCCTTACTTGCCATTTTCGATTCAGGGGGGTAATGGTGGACCCACGTCTCATCACATGTGACGATGCGCCTCAAAAAATCTTCACCTTCTTGAAATCGTTGCAGAAGTCTCCCAGCAATCTCCGACCTGACCTGTTTTTGATTTCCGGTCAACAACCTCGGAACCCAGCGAGCACTAATTTTTCTGAAGCCAAGGTTGTCTGTGATTGCAGACTGAACACTCCCATTTTATGACGATGCGTTGCGCAACAGATGGATGTACCTCTCGCTCGGTCATGGCTGTACTGAAGGCAGAACACAACGCTAGTGTGAGGCAAGCAGTTCCCCCCACTCCTATTAAGCAACACTCCAATCGCCCACAGCCGCATCACGTCCGAACGTGTTTGGTACAGTCAACAGCAAAATTACCGTTTATATTTGATTCACCCTCGTAATTTTTCTTCCTCGATGATTTCTGATGATGTGAGCTGTTTCTTTTGGAATGGTGGACAACACATGCGGCAGTGCAGGTCTTGTAGGCATTTTGATGTCTTGAGTTGGGTATCGGACGTAAGTGTCTTTATTGGCTTCATGTACCTGGTGCTGGTTATAAATTTTGATACAGGGGATACATTTTGAACATGGTTTACATTTACTAAAACAGAAAAGACTTTGTAATTATGGCAAAAATCCAAAGAATTTACAACATTTATATTATAATGTTACGGGCCACTGGGGGTATGACTAATCAAATCTACAATTTAAATACTAAACACTAGTTTATTTACAACTTAATAAATACAAATAGGTCTCTTAACACGTTGAGTGCTGGCGCAAAATCGGAAACCTCTTCCCAGTGGCTGATTTTTTTTTTTTTAATAAATCGACTTCATTTTACCTCTATATACCGCGAAAAATGTTTAAAAAAATATTAGTTGAATTTTAAGTTACAAAAAACTTGTTTCAATTTAGGACGCACACAGGGTTGTCCTCAGGCATACGATAGGAAAATTAGTATAGCCTATCCCGCAATACTTGCCACTGTTCATTTATATTGTCTCGCCCGTAATAGGGGTTATGATTCTACCAGGAAAGGGCTTTACTTGTGAGGACAAGACACTTTAATTAACTTTAACTTTAAGACAATTAAGAAATGTATCTTATGTTTTTGAATGTTTTTTTCTTTCTTTTTTTATATCGGGATAAATATAAATAAAAATTAAAAAAACACTTGATAATTTAAATATTTAATTAATTATTCTTTTTACATATTATATAAAAACTATATTTTTACAAACAACAAACAAAAAACACAGAAGGCACAACAAAAACAAATTGAAATACAAAAAATAATGTTAAGACTAGAGTCCTGGTTTTCTTTTTATCAAAATTTACATATAAAATTTTAAAATATTTTTTAACTACAAACAAAATAAAAACCTAATATAAAAATTATCAAAAATATAAATAAATAAATAATAAAACTACAGTTATATACAAATTTATATACATTTTTTCAGAATAGTGTCCTGATTTTGCTCTTTTTTTTTAAAACTTACATAAATGTTACAGAATTGTTATATAAAAATTATAGAATTCTTAGATTTCAAATAGATTTCTAGATATCTTGTTTTAAAAATTTTGAATTTTGTCCTCTATTAAAACTGATGAAAACAAAAATCAAAATATTTAACACCTTCACTGCGGCATCGGTCCTCGGGGACCGATGCTTGTCTTTCCCGTGGTGCGGCGGGATTTTTCAAGAAATTGTACTGCTGTGCGGATGGTATATCTTTGTTAATAATGTTTAAAAAAATATTCTATCAAGCAAATATGTTTTAATACCTTCTTATAAATAATAATTAATAAAAAAAAACGTATCGGTCCCAGGGGACCGATACCGCACACAACTCATCTCTGAGTTAGCCCTGTGCGGCATCGGTCCCAGGGGACTGATACATGCAGCCTGAGCGTGCGTGCTGAAACTTGTCAAATCTTGTCTCTTCCTTTCAATTCTTCGGTTTAAGTCCCAGTCTTTAATCAAATTCAGATCAGCTCAGTTGTTCTTGGTGTCTCTTGTGCGTTTGTTATAATTTTTATCTGTCATAGTTGCCGTAAATATGTACAAGCGTGGAAAAAAATTAGTAGAACTAGCACTTGAAAAGAAAAATAGTTTGAATCCAGGCCCATCAACTAGTATCGATGATGGTCAAGTGTTATCTGATGAATCTTTACACCTTTCGAGTGATGATTCAATAAATGATAAGGATTATAATCCATCTTCAGATTCCGAAGAATCTGAAATATCACTGGAAGAGCTTCCTTGTGAAACTGATTCAGACAATGGTAAATGTCAAAAATTTAACTTTTTTTTTTTTTTTTTGTGAAACATGAATATAAATATTTAGCTAACGTCATTTTATAATATTTACAGATGGATCAGAAATTAGTGTAGAGAGATCTTTTTCTACACCCACTTCACATGATTGGCAAGAAATAACCGATAGTGAACTAGATTTTAATTTTCTTAAAGAATCTGGAACATTTAATTTTAATGTATCTGTGATAAAAAACCCATTGGATGCTTACAAATTATTTTTAACAGACGAAGTATTATGTCTAATTATAGAAGAAACAAACAGGTATGCACAGCAAGCTTTATCACAACAAAAATCATCTTCTAAATCTAGATTACACTCATGGAATGATACTAACAAGATAGAAATATTTAAATTTTTTTCAATAATTTTGGCAATGGGTCTAAACCAAGTACCGACAATAAATTCATATTGGTCAAAAGATACCATGTTTAGGAATGAATTCATCGCTAATACCATGGTTCGGGATAGATTTTTGTTATTGCTTCGATGTATTCACTTCTGTAACAATGAAGACCCATTTTTAAACAGTAGCGACCGCCTTTATAAAATAAATCATTTAGTAGAATTATTAAATAATTCTTTTAAACAAGTCTTAAGTCCAGGAAAAATATTAGTGATTGACGAATCAATGATACCCTTCAGAGGACGTGTGATTCTACGCCAATATATACCAAATAAATCACATAAATATGGCATTAAGATATATAAGCTATGTACTGTTGATGGTTACACAGCAAACGTAATTATTTATTCTGGAAAAAAATAAAAAAAGAATTCGGCATGGGTCACTCCGAATCAATTGTGCATCAACTCTTAGATACATTGCATGATAAGGAAGGACATTATCTTTTTGCTGATAACTTCTACTCTAGTATTCCTTTGGCAAAGAAACTTTATGAACAAAAAATTATTTACTGTGGTACTCTTCGGACGAATCGCAAAGGTGTTCCAAAAAGTATTTTAAACAAAATAAAGAAAGGTGAAATATATGGCCAACAGTTGGGTTGCATCAAAATTATAAAATGGATGGACAAAAGACCGGTGTTGATGTTAACTACAGACCCATCTCATGACGCCACTTTAGAGCCCACTGCCAAAAAATCCCGAAATGGTGAAATAATTTACAAACCAAAATGTATTGTAGATATTATAATAAGGCAAAGAAAGGAGTCGACTATAGTGACCAAATGTCTTCATATCATTCCGTGTTGCGAAAGAGCCTAAAATGGTATAGAAAAGTGATATTTGAGCTTCTCTTTGGCACATGTGTCATAAATTCATGGCTCATATTTAATAAAATATCGAAAATAAAAATGTCTATAACAGAATTCAGACGACAGCTAGCTTTGAACCTAGCAACAGAGGAGGTAATACAAGAGCCGGTAAGCCTTCCTGTATCTAAAAGGGTTACTCACACATTTATTAAGCCTACAGGGCCTGGTAAGAAGAAAAGAAAAATATGTAGAGAATGCTACAAGCAGTTGCGCTCTACACTAAGTAGTCGTGAGGCGAACAGCAAGGTTACTAAAGTGACCAGCTTTTGTCAAGGATGCCCAGGAGAACCTGGCATGTGTCTGCCGTGTTTTAACAAAACACACAGACAATAAACAGGAACATTTTGAATTACTTAATTTGTAAATTGATACTTTTTTTATTAAATAAAATTTAACAAATGATACCTTTTTTTTGTTTTATTTATAGCACAATTTCCAATATCATTTGAGGCGGATCAGGTTGTTGTAGAGTAATGCGTATCATGCAGTAAGTTAAAAAATATCTTAGAAACAAATTGAAATAATAAAAATCAGGTTATAGTCCGATTGAAAAATTACAGGCAGAATTAAATAGAATTAATGTATCGGTCGCCGAGGACCGATACCGCACCAGAGGTTAGTTCTACTATCGGTCCCCGGGGACCGATAACGCACTGTAAAAGAAACCACTGTTATCATTACCGCAGTGAAGGTGTTAAATAACAAAAATCACAAATAATTGTGAAATTTTTTAAAAACACTTTCTAGGGCATAGTCCTGGTTTTCCTGGGCATAATGGGCAGAACGTAAGTACATCCTTCCTCACTCCATTTGATAAGCAAACTCGGCACCTTTTTCTTTTTTTGCCTCCCACATCGGTTTTTTTTTTTTAGATGTTTTAGGCATATGAATAACATTAGTTGATGTCGAAGCCCTAGATTCAAGAGGTGGCCTGTGCTTAAATATAAGCGATCTAATAACGCTTTCACGATATTGTAATAACAAAATTTTTTTGCCGGTGTTTTGTTTGTATAAAAAATATGAGTTGTTCATAATTACATGAAAAATATGGACACCAACTTTCATATACCATCGAATCGACTTTCTTTCGCACGGATAGTACGACATCAATGGATCAGCACGGTCAATCCCACTCATAAATGCATTATATTTCAAAACGGCTTCAGGTTTTTTCCCGGTAGTTCCTGATTTGGATGTGAAATCTTGTAAATCGCCAGAAAATTCAGAAGATATAACAATCACGTCCCTTTTATCGAACCACTTCAGTATGCAGATTCCACCTGGGGTATACCGAGCGACCACCTCACCGTTACCTAATTTCGCCTTCGTAACGTCTGTGGGGTTTCCCTTTCTATTGCTCCGAAGGGTCCCAGTGGAATAAGTTTTTTTTTCTAACAGGTCATTCACTAAATGGAGGCTAGAGTAAAAGTTATCAAAATATACTGCGTGCCCTAAATCGTAAAAATCTTGTAATAAATACTTAACAACTTTTTCAGTATTACCAAACCCTCCAACATTTGGGTCTTTCGATCCACAATAAATTAAAATTTGCAATACAAGGCCATTTGGCTCGGTTACCATATAAAATTTTACTCCATATTTATGTTTTTTATTTTTTATGTATTGTCTAAAAAATAGTCTCTCCCTCCACAGTAACATTGACTCATCCAAGCTTAGTTCTTTTTTTGGTGAGTAAACATTTCTCATCGTACTGTGGAAGAGATCGATTAGAGGCCGAATTTTATAAAGAGGGTCTGTTGGGGCTGGGTCACCCGGAGCTGGATTCGGGGCAAAATGTAATGCCCTTAAAATATTCATAAATTTGTCCCTTCCCATGGTATGTGAAAAAATCGGAAAATTATATAAATAATTTTTTTGCCAATAATAATGAATCGATGGTGCTTTTATGTTCCCCATCATATATAGCAAACCCAAAAATAAATCTAATTGTTCCCTATTAACAGTTTTCATATTGTTTATTCTTGCTTTGGGTGATTTTGATTTATTTCGCAGAAAATCAGCCTGCACGTTTGTCTTCTTGATGACGAGGTCATAAAACTCGTCATTTGCTAATAATGAAAAATAATCAATTGGATTGTCGCTAGATAATTGTACCTTTACCCCAGGGTTTCCCGTGAATGGAAGTTTTGGTAAATTTGGCTTACTGGAATCCCAAGTGAAAGTTATTGCTGGGGGTTGAATTTTGGCAGGGGGCAATACATTAGTACCCGTTGATGGGAATGTACCTGGAGAGTGAGGAAGAACTATGTTTATAACACCAGGCTGTTCATCTTCTTCTTCTTCTTCGGCGTCGTCATCTTCCTCCTTGTCAGGGATGTCTAAACAATTATAATCCTCTTCTTCGTCGTCGCCATCTTCGTCGACATCAAGATCTTCGTAATCTGAGCCCATAAGAATTTTAAGTATTTCCTCGTCACTATAAAATCTTTTCTTATCACCAATTCTTGAAGATGATGCGGCATTTTGTTCAGCCATCTTTTTTTTTTTTAAGATTCGCTCCTAAGGGGAAGAAAGAAATAAAATTAAAATTATTTTTAAATAATCACATTTCGTATCTATTTCTATGTGAATAGCTCAAATAAAATGATTTGGTAGTGTGAAAATAATAATGGCTATATAAAGAAACCCCAAGCAGGTAAAGAGCAAACCCCAGCTTAGGACTCAGGTAACAGGCCCAGAGCAAACAAACAATACCTGCTGTAGTGAACCTACTTCAAAATGAAAAATATTTAAGAAATTTTACGTAAATTTGTTTTTAAATTGTTGGAATTCATGGGCCACAACACAAGAATCAATTTCAGCTAGTTTGAATGAGATGGAGTGCCAATTGTGAATGTTTCAAATACGTATTTAATTTTTTTTTTTTTTTTTAAAGACGGACACGATAAATAAAAGCTAAATAAAAGTTATTATAACCAAACAAAATATTTATATTCATAAAATAGTAAAATAAATGGAAATAAATAAACTTACCTCAAAATTCAAAAAAATGCTGCTCTGAAGCTTCAAAATGGTGCTCTGGTCAAACTGAGTAGTAGACAACCTTTCTGAGACAGTGCCGGAAGGGATCTGTTGGTCTAAGCCCTAGTAAACAGAGACACGTCATCACCCCTCCCCGCTTTTGTAAAAATTATGTCGGACAACCCCGTGTGCGTCCTCAGCCGGGTGGGAGACACTTGAAATGACAACCCCGTATGCGTCCTCAGCACTGAACGTGTTAAGCTTCTTAACCTAATAACAATTATACTTAGGTCTAACTACACTAATATGTATATTACACAATACTTATCTTTAATATCTTAATACTAGGTGTCACAATTATACATAAGAATCTATTACACTGACACACAGAGACTGTTACTACACTCACTGGCACTGATAATCACTGTCACTAACTCACTGACACTTGACTGATTGATCGTTCTTGATCACTGACACATGGATACTGACCCCTCAGGATGTCACTGACTCCTGACTGACACTTGCCCGACCGATCACTCACTGATCACTGTCACATCAATACTGACTCACTGGGCTAGAAGTTGGCCTATTTAAAGCTACGCTGAACATTCTAGATCGTTCTAGCCAGATTACAGGTCTTGGACTTCTGGCCCGCCGTGAGCCTTCTAGGCCAGCTTTCCAGCTACCTGCCGCCCACGGCACCCCCAACCTCACCTGACCGTAACACTGCCCCCTTCTTAAAAGTGCTCTGCCCCAGAGCACGGTTTAGAGAAATTAACTGTGATGAGCTTCTTCCGAAGTAGTAGCCGTTTGCTCTCCAGGGGTTAAATGTGCATACCAATATGACTATCCCAGAGTTGGCAAATGTCTCTTCAAGCATGTGTCTTACGGTGATCCATTCCAGGCCGTTATCCACAGCCCAACTTGGGGATGGCGAGCTTAGTGACATGCAGTCTTAGAAGCTTGCTGCGCAGGTCGTTGAGGCTTTGCTGTAGTGCGCCGTACGTTGATTTCTGATGGGAGGCGCGCTTGGTAACCAAGTAAAACAGATGCTGGCCTCCGTGCTTTTGGTGAAGTGCCCTTCCAACACTCGGTCCTTGCTGTTCTAATTCTTCAGTTCCGGCAAACTTCTTCCTGAAAACAGTTGCGATCCTTGAGAGTTTCTCACATCTTCGGGGACACAATGGGCCAGAGCATAGTACACTGGTAGAGAAAAGATGTCTCTGTAGATTGTTTGAGTCACTCCACGAGCATCCAGAACTTCAGAACGCGCAACTGAGTCGTTCGTTCTCACGGTAGAGAAATATCTCACTTGCTGTTCTTTTGCTCGGCCATCGTCGCCTTTTCTCCCACAGCGATAATCGTTTCCTCTCCTTTTAAAATTACCATCATCACTGCTCCTTCCAGAATGGTCACCATTCCCCCTTCTCCTGCCAAATCTACCATCCTCTCCTTTCCGCCTCCAAGCAGGAGCAGCTGGAAGATTTGATCCATTTTCTTTTTGATTCATGATGGCTTCTTCTTCACCTTTCCTCTGTTCTTCAAGTTTCCTGATTCTCTCTGTCCCTGCCTTTCCTTTACGAAGGAAGAGCTCTCTACCTCTTAGCGTCACTACACCTCTCGACATTTCAAGCTTAAGCCCGTATTTGACCATCAGGTCTGTGCCTAGTATGACGTCTTCATCTACTTTGGCCGCGAGAGCGCGGTGCTTCAGAAATTGGCCTCCGACGAGGAAGGTGGCAACTGTCTACCCGCAGACCTGGGCTGGCTGTCCTCTGGCCGTCTGTAGTGCCCAAGTACTTGGTGAGATCTTCTCAGCGGAAACTGTCTTTGGGCTTAGGATTGTCATCGTTGCGCCGGTGTCCAGTAAAAGACTTCGTAGCTGCCCGTTCACCATCCCATCCACATAAAACCTATTAGCCCTCCTTCCAATGAACGCTACTCGGATGGTCTTCTTGGAGCCTTCCACACCATGGGTTGGCACTTGCCTCTTCCCTCCAACCCTCCTTGATTTTCCTTTGGCTTCTTGTTTCATGGACTGATGACACTTGTTTCTTCGGTGTCCCAGTTGGCCGCAGCTCCAGCAGCGTATCTCCTTGCGGGTCCCGAGGGCCTCCAAAACCTTTTTCACTATCTCCTCGACGCTGGGGACCGCAGCAGGCTCTGCTTCTGCTGCGCAAACTCGTGCATGGACCCTTACTGACTGCTTGACAGCCTCAAACTCCATGGCCTGAAATAGAGCATCGCCTAAAGTCTTTGGCTGGGCGAGTTTCACAGCTTGTTGTGTCTCCGGGTCCCGAAGTCCGTCCAGAAATTTGTCTACTGCCAGGCTCTCGTATGCATTATCGGTGACGGATGGGTATGCATTCCTCACAAGCCGGGCGATATCAGCCTAAATTCCTGTAGCGTCTCAGTGTTCTTTTGGATCCGGTTTCTTAGTTGTGAGTGGTATAGCTGGTCCATGTGGTGGTGGCCGAACCGCATCTCCAGTCTTCTCACCAGCTCCCCGTAGTTGGACTGCTCCGACATAGGCATCCCCTGGAGTACTCCCAAGGCGTCTCCACGCAAGGCCAGGCACAACGTTGAAGCCTGGGTCTCTTGAGACCATCCATGGATCGAAGCCGCTGTCACGAAGAGAGTCATATAATCCTCCTACGATGTCTTCCCGTCGAACACTGGAATAATGTGTGTTGGTAGCATCCCACCATTGGCAAGCTGAATGGCGTTGTGAGAGCTGCTCTCGGAGGATCCGTTGCTGCCGTCCTTTGGTGGGTGGCTCGTGCGTCCCTCAAGGGCTTCTACTAACCTAAGTTCATTTTCAATCGAACAAACTGTTTCTCCTAATCTACACTCTACATCAGCTAACTTTTTGTTAACATTCTCCATCAACTTATTTTCTACAGTACTTAGCTTACATTTCAATGTACTTAAATTATCTTTAACATTACTTAATTCTTTTTGTACATTACCTAATTTATTTTCAACATTTCCTAACTCTTTACTTAATTCATTTCTTACATTACCTAACTCATTTTGTACATTACCTAATTTGTTTTCAACATTGCCTAATTCAGTTTTAAAAGTTGCAGTTAATCTGCTCAAATCGGTCTCAAAATTAACGCTATCTGGGTTTTCCCCCGAATCTATAAAAAACTGGCGCAAATGCTGCTGCAACTCAGTTTTTCGCAAAAATGCTGCGCTCCTCCAACTCCCGTCTCAAATCTGCAACTTTTAAATCATTTAATCTTACGCTTTGAGTAGCCATTTTCTAGTTGCCCAATAATTACAAAACAAATACAAGACAAACAATGGCACTTAAACTGTAATCCCACTTCTGACACCAAATTGTTATGGGCCACTGGGGGTATGACTAATCAGATCTACAATTTAAATACTAAACACTAATTTATTTACAACTTAATAAATACAAATAGGTCTCTCAAGCTTCTTAACCTAATAACAATTATACTTAGGTCTAACTATACTAATATGTATATTACACAATACTTATCTTTAATATCTTAATACTAGGTGTCACAATTATACATAAGAATCTATTACACTGACACACAGAGACTTACTACACTCACTGACACTGATAATCACTGTCACTAACTCACTGACTGAACAGTCACTGACACTTGACTGATTGATTGTTACTTGATCACTGACACATGGATACTAACTCCTGACTGACAATTGCCCGACCGATCACTGACACATGGATACGGACTCACTGGCCTAGAAGTCGGCCTATTTAAAGCTACGCCGAACATTCTAGATCTCTCTAGCCAGATTACAGGTCTAGGCCCTTCTGGCCCGCCGTGAACCTTCTAGGCCGGCTTTCCAGCTACCTGCCGCCCACGGCACCCCCAACCTCACTTGACCGTAACAATAATAATAGAAGGATTAGACTTTCGATGGTACTGAATATAGTTAGGAGCCAGTTTGAATGTTTAATGATAAAAGGTTTGTTGAGTTGTTGAAGAATTTTGTCTGATTGGTCCAATTGATGTTTCGCAGTTTGCAGATCATTGAGGTTGACTTTAGTTAGGGTGAGTGGTTGAAGCTCTTCGATGTGGAATGTGATATCATGAATCTTGAAACAGCAGTCGTCCAGTGATTTCTGTGCCAGGTATTTTGTCTGTGAAATTCTTTTGTTCAATAATCGTAGAGGGTTCTATTGTTGCAAAAAATGCGTAAACTCTACAGGCATCATTGAGTTTTAGGATTCCGAGTCGTGATAGTTTCTTCTGTATTGCTGCGCAAGAATTACAGCTGATGGTGATTAGGGCTTCTTCATTTGCGATAAATATCCACCTATTGCCTTTTAAGGGGTGCCATATTTCTGTGTGTGCCAAAATGTTTTTGATGTCACTGTTCTTGTGAATTTGAAAATTTTTCACAAAAAGGAGTGCTTCGCAAGAAGATTGAGTTGATAATTAAAGGACGTTGATGTCTTTACAAATTCTTTCTTTTGATGTTATTTCCGAACATTTGTCTAAATCATCAAGGAGGGCATATTAAGTGCGGGAGATTGAGATGAGAATGTAAAAGGTTGAGAGGGTTGGATGTAAGAATGTTATTTGGATTGATGTATTAATTGCCACCTCTATTGAGATTATTTTATTAGAAAACTAGTTTCGAATGCTAAACATTCATTTTCAGTTCTAAAGCATACAAAGTTTTTTTCAACACATCAGTACTATGTTATATAGATTATATATACTAAAGTTTTTAAAAAGGTAAGACAAGAAATCAAACATGGGCACTCACCTTCGAGGTAACTAAAACAGAAATGGTCTTCTCACAGAATTCGTGAGAAGTAAAAGGGAGCAGGTAAGTTAAATTTTTTATTTACAATGGGGTTTCCCTTATGACTCATTGGATTTTTCCGTTCCAATGGGAAACAAATTTAAAATGTGGCTATTGGATATGTTAATCTGATCATTTAAACAAAAATCCGGATCTGTTTTAAATGATTTTATTATTTCTAGTGATTCAAAAGTATTTAATTTTAGGCTATTTTCTACTTGATGTAATATTTTTACTCCTGAGTCTTTATTAAATTTGTGGTTATTTTCATTTAGATGGATAGCGAAATTGGAGTTTTGGGTCTTATTAGTGTATGCTCTTATATGTTCTTTTACTCTTTGATTTACCCACTATCCAGTTTTTCCCGTGTATTTTGCTTCACAGTCATTACATTTTAATTCGTATGCGCCATTTTTTTGGAAAGGGTCTATTTTGTTTTTCGGTGGAAGGAAGTATGATGACAATGGTTTATCTATTTTAAATGCAGAGTTTAAACCTAATTTTTTTAATTCTTTCCCAACTTTAGTGGATATTGGACCGTAGTATGTTATCAAAATATATTTTTTAGGGGTTAGCTTTACCCTCTAGGGATGTTATGTATATATTATTCATAGTTTTTTTATGTATTTGTTTTCCTAAAATATTATGATTGTGGTTTTACTGTATTCGTTATTGTTAGCTATAGTGTATATTGTTTGTATTTCTTTGTCATAATTTCATTCATTTAGCGGTATATTTAAAATTGTATTGATCCTTCTATACCATCATGCGTGCCTCAAGTGAGTAAGAATGTTATTTTTATGGGGTATTGGTAATGGAAACATTTGGTAGATTTCAAATGTCATTGGGTCAATAATAGGAATTTTTAACACTGTAATTCATAAATTATTTTTATGGAGAGTTTTACAAATCATAATTTTATAATAATGGTAAGTATTTTCAAACGTTGATTCAAGTGGTATAAGATATTTTTGTTCAATCGCGTTTAATTCTATGAATAAGATTTCGGGAAGTATAATTTGGAATGTTATGAGCGAGTAAGGATATGTTATATAATTGGTCTTTTAATGTGGTTTGTAGTTTTTTAGTCATTCCTGTAAGCATAGTAATGTTTTCTTCTATAATGAGTTTGTCGTATAGGATTTTTTCGGTTTTTGTTTGCTCCATGCATGTGTTGAATTTTTGTATATTTTGGTTTAAAGTTGAATTGTTCTGATTTAGGGTATTTAAAGACTTATTAAAGTGTTTTAAAGTAGTTGGAACAATTTTAATTTGGGATTGTAGGAGCGTTTCGGTTTGTTTTTGATCTGACGTAATTGAATTTATTGGATCTGAATAAAAATTTGCTTCGTCGGCATCCGGAGTGCCAAATAAATAGTTCATTATATCTCCATTTCCGTTAATTAATCCGCATTTTCGTCAGCAATGTTGAATAATTTTGAGATCGCGTTCTATGTTAATTATTTTAGTATCGAAATATTTTAGTTGTTTCCAACAATTCATAGATTATTTTTTTATTACGTTTTTCATGCACATACCGTCTGTAGTTTTTTTGTATTGGTTTATTAGCATTAATTGGTACTTAATATGGCTAATATTAAGATAGTTTACAAGATTAAAATGTTTATTTGAAATTTTTGCCGCGTTTATGTTTTCATAAAAGATATATTATTTATCGGTGTGATTTCTTGAGATTTTGTGAAATGAATATGAAGAATGAGAAAGATCTGAGGAATTATTACTTTGGAAAACATGATTATGTTCTTTCTTCTTTGTCTGAAACTAAAGGTTTAAGTAAGTTAAAATGGTATGTTTTTAATTTATTCTATGTGATTTCTAGAGTAGCAGTTTTATTTGTATGGATTTGAATGATTTTATACTACGGCCCTTTATAATTTTTATCTAACTTTTTATTTTTCCGGTTGCTTAACATATTTAATATGAGAACTTTTTCTCCGATATTTATTATGTTTTTTGTCATATTGATTTTTATTTCTTTGTTTTGTTTTTAATTGATTATCTCTGGTAGTTTCACAAAGTTTTTGTAATTTAGTTGATATCTCTGGGTTTAATTCTCCGAATGTTTTGTTTTGTGTTTTGTGAGTTTATGGGGTATTAATAAAATGTATCAGGAATTCGAGCTTCCTGTCCGAATACGAGTTTATACGGTGTTAGTTGGGTAGATTTCTGAATATGCGTGCTGTAGGAAAGTGCAGTGAAATGTATGAATTCATCCCAGTCATCTGTATCATTGTTTAATGTAACAGTTTAAAATTTAAAAACTTTAGGTTTAAATGTTCTTCTAGTGAACCGTTCATTTGAGGGTGATACGGACTTGTAGTTTTATGTTTTATCGAGAGCATTTTGTTTTGACATAAATTCTGATCCTTGATCTGTTAGAATATTCTGTGGAAAACTGAACTGAGTACAAAAATTTTAAATGAATTCCGGGAGTGAGTAAAATCGTACGAATTTAGTTAAATCATCGTGTAGAGATAGGACAAACCGATTTTGATTGATTGTTTCGGGCAATGGACCAACGATGTTGAGAGCTATTTATTAGCAAAAACATGTAGAGGGACTTTATATGACCATTGGGCTATTGTTTGTTTAATAATTGGTTTTATTGATTTGGCAAGTCTTCCATTCGTTTATGTAGTCTTTTATTTTTTGTTTCATATTAGGGAAATAAAATTTTATTTTATTAGCTTGGTGGGTTCTTTCCACACCTTGGTAGCCAGCTACAATTGAATTATGATAATTTTGAATTTCGCTGTTATTTGTTGGATTATATCATTATAGATTTTATAATTGTAGTTATTAAATAAATATTGTAGCATTTGATTGGAGTTGGAGATATCGACGAGGCTAATAGTAAAATTTTTAAAAGGTTGCGTTTTATAATTTTCTAATAATATTTTTAAAGAAAGAAGAGTATCAAATACTGTTTGTTCATTTGGTGTGTCACGTTCTTACTCCTTTATGAAAATGAAAAATAAATTTTGTTTGTTATTTTTAATTTGAAAGATGTTTTTAAGTTTCGGATTTTGTAATAGATTTAAGTGATCTTTCGCTAAATGATAGTTTGGCTCCGAGGTTAAGAGATCTCATGACGCGAGCTCATGTTTTGTATATCAATGGAATGACGAAGTTTGATACTGTTGTAGTTGAATCTTTTTAGAATATCAGGCGGGTGTTTCGTTGTTTTGGGAATTTTTATAATTTTCGAACGATAGTTTATCAATTTGTAAGATAGACCTTGAAAGTGCATTCGCGTTTTTATTTAAAGTTCCTTTTTTATACTGGATTTCATAATCATATTTTAATAATTTTAGACGCCAACGGACGAGTCTACTAGGGGAGTCTTAACAATTCATTAGGGTTTATGATCTGTTATGATAAGAAATTTGTTTCCGAAGAGATAGGGTCTGAAATGTTTTATTGATTCTACGATAGCTAATAATACTTTTTCGGTGGTAGTATAATTTCTTTCAGCGTTATTTAATGTTTTAGAATAATATGCGATTGGTAGGTCTTTTCCAATTTGTCCTTGAGATAGTACGGAATCGATTGCTGTATTAAAAGCGATTGTCGATAAGATGAAACGTTTTGCGACATTAGGAAATTGTAAGATAGGTTGCGACATGAGGGAATGTCTTAGGTTTTGGAAGGAAGTTTCTCATTTTTCTGTCCAATTAAAGATTGTGTCCCTTTTTAGTAATTCGGTTAACGGTTTGGCGGTTTCTGAGAATTAGGAAATGAATTTGCGATAGTAACCAATGAGTCTGAGGAATGATTTAATGTCTTTTGTATTTTTAGGAGTTTTTATGTTGACAATCGCTTCGATTTTATTGGGATTTGGAGTGATTCCATTATTTGAAATAATACGGCTTAAATATTGTGTTTCAGTTGTAAGGTTATTCTTACAATTATTAATAATAAGGTGAACATATAATTAATTTTACTTTATTTTGTCCGGGCAAATGTACAAACATACCTCTTAATCACAATAAAAATAATAATTATTAAATTGTCTTGTTAAATACATCACCAATTCTTCTCATAAAATAACTTTAAGTACATTTCAATCAACATAAAAAAAAACATTCATCTTATTATCACAAACATGTTTCACTATAACTGCTGCACACCATGTGGCCCTACACATCCTGTTCCCTCCAAAACACTGTCCCCCCACTCCCCTATTCTATGTATTGCCAACTAAATTTATTGTACAAATTAAATTTTAAACAAATTTTACAAATTACACTTTTTCTTTAGATGTTATCAATATAATTTACATTATTCTTACCCACAATTATATATAAAATTAATTATAAACAAAAAAATTATATAACAGTTAACTCAGTTATATGCAACCATTTTTCATTATTTAAACAATTTTAATTTACTAAATAATTTTCTTAAATTTATTTATTTTGAATTATTTAAAATTTCCATACGAAAATAGACAAAATTTTAGACCCTTTACACAGTTTTCATAAATTCACATTGGTTGGGTTGGAGATTTAGATTATGTGCACGTAATTTTTTGAGGACTTAAGTAAAATTTTTGTTATGGTCTTCTAGACTCTTTCCGAATACAATTATATCGTTGAGGTAAACGAAGGAATTTGTTCCACGAAGTACCTTGTTCGTATCTTTGAAATGTAGCGGGAGCATTTTTTAATCTGAAAGACATTCTTATAAATTCATAATGTCCATGAGGTGTTGTGAATGCTGTTTCAGGAATATCTTTTGGACTATTAGGAAGGAATTTGTTAGATGATGTGGATTCGATGTGTAAAGGATAGTTTAGAGGGAGTGACATCTTGATGAATAGAAAAAGGTCGGACACTTACTTGGTGGGTTGACGCAGGATACAGGATGCAGGTCTTTGCTTCTTGAAGTGTGATCACAAAACCAGCTGATGTCGAGACTCTCTTCGTGCTTGAGACAAGTCTACCAGACTTATGGAACGCAGGGATCCGAGTGATGTCGAGACTGTTGACAGAAAAGAAGTCTACCAGAATTACAGTAGAAACGGATCCCACTTCTGACTCCGGTTTTTGATAGCGTGACTACGATGTGTAGGCACAACAACTGGGATCGAATAAATTCTGACAACAGGGCAATATATGAGATCTATTCCGAACTTTTATTATTGAATGTATAAAAGTACAAAGTCTCAAATTATTACAAAAGAATAATAAGAGTAACCTAGCATGCAAGATAAGTTAACCCTTAATGATGTCTGAGGAAGAGAGGGGATACGCGACTAGAACTGAGGACTCATGTGAACTAGGACTGTGGTGTAATGTGTGTAATAGGTATATATACCTATAATGTGGTGTAATGGGTAATTAATAATAGGTAATAAAGTTTTATAAGGGGCTGGATACGACAATGCAAGTATATTTTCTGATGGTGTAGATGCTTTAATGGTGATATGATTTGAAGGGAGCGTGAATGATTTAAGTAGCTCCATATATTTAATCCAGTTCCTGAACAGGGTGAATTTTTAAAATTAATGGTAAAGTTGACAGAAAAAATTTTCTTCTGTATCTCTCGTTCTCTCTTCAATTCTCTTTCGAAAGGATCTGATTACTTCTTCCATTTCTGATGGGGACCAGATTTTCCAGTGGAAACTGAACTTGAAGCAGTGGCTAGTTCTTTGCCTGGTGTTTCAACAACTGGTGCCATACTCATCATGCTGCTGCTTAATGGCGTTCATATTATATACCAAAGCTACTTTGGGTCGAACTATAAATACCATAATTAGTAAATATGATTAGTGCATCATAGCCTCTCCTAAAATTCCTCAACATTATATTTACTTACCCTCTTTCATGAACAACCGATTGGAGAAAGGATATCTGTTTATAATAAATGTATGGTTTCTTCACTTTAGCAGGGTCTCCACCAATCCGTTCCCTACATTTTGAATTTCTTCTTGGACGTTCTACGATATCTGACCTAATTGAAGAAACATGCTTGACAATCTGGGAGACGATGAAAAAAGAACATATGAAGCCTCCAACCACACAAGAGTGCTTCAATATAAGCAGCCAATTTGAGAGAGACTAATTCTCCTCATTGTGTCGGCGCCATTGGTGGTAAGCAGATCAGAATCATTAATCCATGGGGATGGGGTTCAGGGTACTTCAATTACAAAAAGTACTTTTCGGTTGTATTTATTAATTTCGAATAGTGTATCTTAACGGAAATTGAACTATCTACAAAAAAGGTCTCTATTAAAGAATTAAAATTCTTTTTTGTTTTTTTGAAACACCCTAGTTTTCATATAACAGGTTAAAATGAGAAGCCATAATATACACTATTCAATTTTCAATGTTTATTACATAGCTATGTGTTTCGAGCCTTCTTCAGGCTGTATATAAGTATCAGAATAAAAATGTATTGCAGAGAATTTGAATATTAACATGTAAGAAAGAAGAAAAATGATAATGACAGAAGGTGGTCCTTTCACATCCCCCTCTTACGAAGAGGATCTGTGGCTGGAGGCTATGGGAGGGGTGAGCTACAGTATCACTGCTGAGGGAGCGTTAATATTCGAATTTCCCCTAATACATTTTTCTTCTGATATTTATGTACAACCTGAAAATGACCTAGATGCTGGAAACATGTAGCTATGTAATAAGCAGTGAAAATTGAATCTTAGATGGTGTGTTTAGCTTCTCATTTCAAGCTATTGTATTTTTTTATTATTTTTTTTTTTTTTTAGAACCGGCTTTGGTGGCACCTCAGCCTTATGGCTCATTGTGCCTATGCCGTATATCCTGTACTGTGCAGGCGACGACTAGGTATTCAGCCCTATCAGGAACTCCGCAGGCAGGGCACCGGGGGTCGATGTTCTCTCTATGCTCATGCAGTTTTCCCCGGAACCCTCCATGTCCAGTCAACATTTGCGAGACCCAGTAATCCGGGAGGACCCACTTTGCCTGAAGTCTCGAGTGGACGGTGGGGAAGAACTTTCCCAAGGTCGCTCCTTTCCTGGTTGTCACCCACCGTCCATTCCACTCCTCTATCAGTTCCTCCCGCAGTATGTTCCTCCAACAATTAGGGGTCTCGCCGATTTTCCTTCGGTGTCCCTCCGGTAGCGTTTCTAGCCCACGCCTCTTAGCATCAAACTTCATCCTATCTTCCTTGAGGATAAGATCCAGGGGTACGCTCCGGCCAGCACCTGCACTGCTTCATGCGACACCGTCCTGTAAGCCTTTGTGGCCCGCAGCAGAGCTCTTCGTTGAATTGTGGCCAGTCTCCTCTTCTGTCACTGTGCAAGGTTACCACTCCACATGGGGGATGCGTACCTCAGATACCCAGAACCACTCCTTTGTAGATAGTCATTGTGGCAGGTTATCTGAGGCCCCAGAAAGCACCCCCTATCCTGCTCAGTCCATTGATAGACAGGGTCACCCTATCACTTAGGTACTCCAGGTGAGGGGTTGGGTCGAATTTCTTCTTCAGTCTTACCCCTAGGTAAGTTACCTCCTCACCTGGTCTAATCCTCTCTTCCTGAATATCAATTACTATAGGGTGAGCCCTGTCTGTGGAGCCTTTCATGAGTATGGCCTGGTTCTTTGCTGCTGCCATACTCAGCTTCTTCCTCGCACACCATTCCGCTATGAGACTGGCGCACCTTTCAGCCTCCATCTTCAGTCCAGCTCTGCTTTCCACGGCCACGATGACTGCCAGGTCGTCTACGTAGGCCGTGGCAAGGAAACCTCTCTCTTCTAGTTCCCCCAGCAGTTGGTCAAAACTAGCTTCCACAGGGCCGGGCCAAGAACCGAACCCTGGGGACAGTCTCTCTCGATGGTTTTGTCGACCTCGTAGTAGCTACCTTTAATCTTCACACTTCTGTTGCTCAGGTAGCTGCTGACGGCCACCAAACACTATCAAAGACAGAGGAGATCTCAAACAACAGGATAATGTACTTCTCTGCCCTTGCTTCCACATCCATACGCACTCTCAGCACTGCATCCGCTGTTCCCTTGCCGTGGATGATGAGATGCTCCAGGATCTTGCTGATGGCAGGAAGGAAGCATATGGGCCTGTAAGATTTGGGATTTTCTTTATCTTTCCCTCCTCCCTTGTAGAGCAGTCTGAGGTCGGCAATCCTCCATTCCCTGGGGAAGTACCCCGTATCAAGACATGGGTTGAAGATGTCCAGTAGCTCTCCCTCGATATATGGGGCACTCTTCTTGAGGATTGCCACATCTATCCCATCAAGTCCTGGAGCTCTGCTGGTCCTCTGCTTCTCCACGGCGAGGCGAAGATCCCATATATCCCATGGTGAGCATAGATCGGTACCTGGAGGGTAAGCCGTGGTGCGTCTGAAAAAGATGTCCTCCTCACTGTCCTGGGACGGATCATCCTGGGGTATGTGCTAGCAATAAACATTTCCCCTGATTCCTCCAGAGTGGTTGCCTGGGCCCTTCCTACTCTTAGAGCTGCCATCAACTGCAGTGTCTTTACCTTGCCCAGGGCCACTCTGTAAGACCTCCTTCCTCCACTTCTCAGAGCCACGACTCTCGGCGCTACACCAAATCCTCCGACCAAGTTCCTTTGACACCATGGCTCTTGGACAACCATGATGTCGCAGGTGCGGGTAAGAGCTCTTAGCTCGTCCGCCACTACTCTTCTTCGGCCCATATTGACCTGCCGGATATGCAGCTTATCCATATCGGTTCTTTTTGACCTCTTTGGCCATCATCTCAAGGTGCATCTGGCACTCCTTGCTGCCAGAGCAGTGCTGCACTTCTTTCCCCACTCTGCCTTTTTAACTGCAGTTCCTGCAGCATGCTGGGTTTCCCTTCTGTTTTTCTGGGCAGTTTTTGGCAACATGGCCCGTTCCCATACACCATCTGCAAGCCACTTCCTTATTGCAGTTCTTAGTAATATGGCCATATTGTTGGCATTTCAGGCAGAGCAGGACGTTGAGGTAGTCTCTCATGGACAGGGACCACCAACCTCCACTAACATCCTCAGGGCCCAGGGTCATCAGGGTGGACCTCATTGCGGGGTGCACCTCGAGTTTCCAACTGCTCGTGAGGCCGCCCCTTGCCGGAGTGGAGAAGCAGGTTCTCAACCACTTCTTCCTGGCCCTTCTTCCGGCTTTTTGAGGCTCGTCTTTCCCCAGAGATATCCCTCCAAGGTTGATCCGTCCCAGTGCTTTGAGACGCCTCTGATTTCCAGGCGAGGCCTTTTAGTCTTGGCAAGTCTCGATGCCCTTGTTCTTGAGCAGTTCCCTCTCCATAATTTTCCTGGCCTGGTCTGCTCCTTCTGTCTTGATCAGGACTGTTCCGGCCTGGGTCGTTCTCACTACCTTTAATTTAGCGCCCAGGTTTTCGAGGTCTTCCTTTTCAGGAAGCTGCTCCAATAATTTAGCAGGAGACCAATTGTCACTACTGCCTTTGAGAGTCATGTATGTTGCTATTTCCTCAGGCCCCTTTGAAGGCCCCTGAGGTACTCTTTTTAGGATTTCTGAGTAGGACAGAATTTTCCCTTTTGTTTTCTCCTTCTTATTTTCTTTTTTTTTTTGCCCTTTTCTTTTTGACTTTTTGCTCTTGACGAGCGTATATCACCCATGGTCTGTTTCACCACCTCTCTGACCAGATGCTGGACCATCTGCAGCTTCGCCTCAAGCCCCACAATCATGTCTCTAAGGTCAGAGACACATGATATAATATGGTTTTGGGCTAACATTGATATGTGCTAATTTTGAGGTAGGCCTTCAGCCCATCTTCTATTATTCTGGCGTCGGTGATAGGATTTCCGGTTCTTTTCTTCTTTTCCCCTTCTCTGGTAACCTCTGGACCAGTTCCAATTTCGGTGGCTTCCTTTGGTGTCACCGTCTCGTCTTTAGAAGCCTCGCTTCTTGATTCACTGCTACTACAACTAGTGTCTTTATCACACATTCCCTCATTCATGTCTATTCTTCCAATTTGCACGGGTTCCATTAATATAAATTTAATAACATACTATAAAACCCATTAACTCTAATAATAACAATTTAACCCTAATACTAATAAGAAACAACACTAGGAAATATAAATCCTAATAGTCTTAAGAACACTAATATATAAAAAGAAGAAAGAAATAACAAAACACTATAAAACAATGGATGAAAGTTAATAAAAGCAATAAGAACAGTTCTCGGGAAATTATACCTCCGATTATACCTACACTTCTAGAGTCTGTTTACAGTGCAATAACGTGGCTCCTAACCTCTTAGCCCACGCTTCACCACTAATCACTATTTATCTTGAGATTTCTCAACCAAAAACAATTGGGATGGGATCTCCGATTCGCACAAGAGTCCTTCGGGGCTCAACCGTACACAACCACTACCATAATCACAAGATAATGAGAGCTCTAAGACAAAGAAGTATATCCTGTACTATGTTAGTACAGTCCTAGTGTTTTCATATTGCTGATAATCATAATTGGATCTATGTCCACACTAGGATCTAGGATGAATTCTTCCCCAAAGTGAAGAAACCTCCTTGCCAGCACAGTGCATTTGCATATAATGTGGTAAGGCATTTCATCCTCTCTCGGTTGCAGAATCTGAAGCTCGGTGAGGTCTTGATTTTCATTATGCAGAGATGTTTGTTTAATCTGCAATGCCCTGTATACATTTCTGTTAGGTATTTGAGCTTGGCTCTGTCAAGATTAAGAAGTTGTGTGTTTTCTTTTCTTGCAGTGCCCTCCCAGAAACAGTTTTGACTATCTCAGTTGTTCTATTTGCCAGTTCTGAGAGGCAATGCTGTTATAGAGCCTTGCAATTTCGCTTTTCGCAAGGCTCCAGGCTATTCCATAGATAGGTTCGGGAGCAATGGGATTGTTGTCCGACACCTGTCTGGCCAGTTCATCAGCCTTCTCATTCCCTGTTATATTCGAGTGACCTCTCACCCATTCTACCCAGATTCTGTTGTTAACAGCTAGCTTGTTGAGGTATAGCTTGCAATCTTCAACAAGCTTCGATCTGGTTGTAACATTCCTCAGAGCCCCAAGTGCAGCTTGGCTATCCGAGTAAATTTTAATGGTTCTGTTCTGTGTGTTTTCCTCTATTAGCTGTTGTGCACAGTAACAGATTTCCATTACCTCCACCTGAAATACTGAGGTATATTTCCCCAGGGGGAGAGATGTGCTTTTCTTGTCACTCAATCTCCATATCCCTGCTCCTGAGCCTTTCTTGGCTAAGGAGCCATCGGTATAACAATTAATCCCATTGCATTTGTGATGTTGCTTTCCGATGTCTGTCTCCACATTGAAAGCAATTTCAATGTGTTTCTTTATCTGAAGGTCTGAGTTCATTTTAAGCAACTTTATTCCCTCCATTTTGTTTAGTAGCTTCCTATGCCCATCTCTTCTTGATGGCTCAAAGAGCGACCCTTGTTTAACAAGTTTATACATGGAAAACATAGCTTTCGCTTCTACCTCCAGTTGCAGCGGCTTGAGATTTAGTATTACTTCCATCGCCGCAGTTGGAGGGGTTCTCATGGCCCCTGTGATTAGGAGGCACACCAGTCTATGTACTTTATTCAGTTAGACCTTGGATTTCTCCAGTCCCGCTTTGTGCCACTGCACCACAGTGGCATATAATATTATGGGTCTGATCACCATAGTAGATAGATAGATAGATAGATAGAATATACGATCTATCTATAAGATAGATTAGATAGATAGAAGATAGATTAGATGGATAGAAGATAGATTAGATAGATAGATAGATATACTTTATTAATAATATTTACAGAATTTTATGTTATTTACAAAAGTGTTCAAAGTAATATTACTGACATAGCTACGGCTGTCTGTCAGGAACGCTTTTAAGTTAATAATGATTTTATATACATTATTGTTTATTTATTTTTTTAAATATGTAAATATTTATTGATTTATTAACTAATCTATTCACAAACAATACAATCCAAAAAATACAATACAATCTAATTACCCATTATATAATCAATTATGTCTTATACAACAATATCATAATTATCACATATCCTATAACAGTATCTCAATTATATCTCAAATAATATATATCCACCCATTATTATACTATTCAATAATATCTAATTATTATCATTTTTATTTATAACATATATTATTAATCAATAACATCCAAAGAATTATCAGGTTATTTATAATTAAAATTTAGGAACGGTAGATATACGTAGGCCTCTTTCAAGTAACTCACTAGAGCTGCCCAGTCTTCACCATTTAGGTATTTGACCATATCAATTTCAGTCATTGTAACTATACCAAAATATTTTTTCCTCATTCCCTCCAAGTCTTTACAACGTCCTAAATAATGGAATATATCTTCATTTTCTCCAATATTACACATAGAACAAATGTAATTCTGTCCCTGAATGAATGGTCTGTAGTTCAAGTTGAGAAGTTCGCCTCTAATTTTAATTATGACGCCTATATCAGATATAGGTAAATTTAAATTAATATAATCAATGTCAAAAGACAATTGTTTATAGATTTGGTGATATTGGCCGTTTAAAAGCTCTTTCCCTATAACACGAGTCATAATAGATAATTAGGCTGGATTTCAAGGCTTTTAAATCTTTCCCCAATTGTTCTGCTGTATTGAAAACTGTGTTAAAGTTGCTTTTGACTTTCTCGGACCAATTTATCCATTCCTTAAACCATAATAGTTTTCTTTTGATTACTTCTTGTGCAACTAATTTCGTTAAACGATCCCCATTTAGATCTAGGGTCTTTAATATGTATTTATATTGTAATTGAAAGGTAAAAACATGAATTGGTGAAATTTTGGCTTCTAAATATATCATGTAATTTGGAGTATTTTTTGGCAATTTAAATATTTTTTTAATGAAGGTCCTCTGGACACTTTCTATTTTATCATCATATCGATAGCCCCAAACCTGACTCCCATATGTAAGAATTGATCTGGTTACAGACTTAAAAACTTCATTTTTTGCTGAAAGAGGAATATGTTTAATTAGAAATAAATTATTCCAAACACTATTAAGACCAAGCAAAGCATGGCAAGCTGTTTGATTGAAGTGATCAATGAGTGTCAAACTTAGAGACAATGTAATCCCTAAATACTTATATCGGTTGACTACCTTGACTGGTTGATTATTAAACATCCAAGAGTCACGTTCACTAAGCTTTCCTCCGCCTTTCCTAAAAACCATGATATTTGACTTGGATAAATTCACTAACAAATTCCACTTTTTAACATAATGTTCAAGCTTTTTTATCATGTTTTGCAAACCCGAGGCATTATCAGCAAGGAACACTATATCGTCTGCAAATAGTAGGAGTTTTATTCTGTACCCTCTAAGCCATATTCCTCCGCTTAGGCAATCCTTAATATCATTTACAAATAAGGTAAATAATATAAGGCTTAAGTTGCAACCTTACTGGACTCCAGATATTGTTGGAAATGTTGTTGATCGGCCACGTTTACTGCACACTGACAAGTTGGTGCTAGAATATAGACTTGCAATAGCTCTGATAAATTTTGTTGAAACCCCCAATTGTGACAGTTTAAACAGGAGAGCATGCCTATCCACAGAATCAAAGGCAGATTTGAAATCTATAAAGAAGCAATAGATTTTCTTGACTCCTTCATTCCATTTCAATTGAATCAAGTTGGTAAGGACAAAAATATTATCTATTGTAGAATAACCTTCCCTAAATCCAGCCTGCTCCTCGCATAACAGCTTTTTCTCTTTTAAGGTAGGTTTTCCTAGCGACGCGTTTTTTTTGCGTAGCAGGAACCGGGTTCGTCCCAATTGCGTCGGCAGGGGCATGAAACTTATCACGCGGCGTTTTAGTGTTTTCCTAGCAAAGCGTGTTCAGTTGATGTACTGACGGGCAACGGATGAGACACTGTCATTATGGAACGAATCGAAAGAAGAAAGAAACTTATTGCAATGTTTATTCTGAAACAAATGAAAAATGATGAAGAGGACCAAATTTTCTTGAAACACGCGAAATTGAGAAAAGAAATAAGTGACTTTTATAATAATCGGGAAAAACGAGGGGTTTTTCAAACTTTTAATCAATAGCCATCTCATTGATGAAGAAGAAAAGTTCAGAAGGTATTTTAGGCTGTCCCGGGAAAGGTTCGCATACGTTTTGAACCTTGTAGAAGAGGAATTGAGAATTTCTTCATGTAACCGAGTCAAGATACAAATTACACCAGCAGAAAAATTGGCTTTAACTCTGAGGTAAGTGGACAGATTAATAAAATTAAGAAAGAAACCATAACATTTATTATCTTAAGTTTCAAAGAATAATGCAAAATTAAGAAAAAATCATTAATTAAGAAATACATTAATTAAGAAGAATAGAAGAATAAGAATTAAGAAAAATCAAAAAATTAAGAAATTCACTACCGTAAAATGTGGTCACATTATTACGGTGGAGTGAAATTGGTACACAATTGTTACTGTGGTGATTTCCTTCTGGCAGGTTGTTGTGTCGACTTTTACCAAATGAGAGCCCACGAAACGACTCATTCATGCGCTCTCATTTGGTAAAAGTCGACAAAACAACCTGCCAGAAGGAAATCACCACAGATATAATTGTGTACCAATTTTACCCCACCGTACTAATGTGACCCCATTTTAGGGTAATTTAAAATAACATCAACCTAAACATTATAAATAATAAATATAATAGACGTTATAAGTTTTCTTCATCTTCAAAAGCTTGCATGAAGGCTTTAGACACTACGTCACTAGCGCTATAAGCTTCTGAATTTTTGCTTTTGTACGAGTGGCGAGGTCTGGTCGGAATTTTTTAACAGTGGCTGCCACGGATTTGAAGAACAGGTCATGCTCGTCATCGATTTCTTGAGGTGGCTTCACCAGTTCGACAATGCATTTCTTAAAAAGTTCCCTGTCTTCCTTTTTTTCTTTTAAAAATTCATTAAGAAAAGAATTTTCTTTTCTTTTTTTTGATTTTGGGACTCGAAATGCAGCAGCATCAGGCCCTTGACTTTCAGGTTCATGCGGATCCTTATTGGTTTGTTGATTTGGAGCACTTTCATCAATCACTTCTGGAATAGAAGTATCCCCTTCCGCAGTCAAAGTTGGCTGTTGATTTATTGGTGCGGGCGAAACGTTTGTGAAACTCTCCCGTTCATCTTCCACTGCATCCAAAAATTGCAACCGTTCCCAGTAAATTGCCCTTTTCTTTTTAGCAGCACTTCCTGTGAATCCTTTTTCTTCTTTTTTTTCCCTTCTGTAGTGGTCTCTGATACTTCTCCACCGTTTCTTGCACTCACCTCCTGTAACACACAAAACAAGACTCCTATATAAATCCCCCCAAAAAAAAATATATATATATATGTAATTTTTCTTGATATAAATCAATATATGTTAAATATATTATTTTATTTTTTGAAGAGAAAAGATTTGACCCGGTCGGGATTCGAACCCAAGTTTCCACCTCTCTAGCGTGGCGCCTTATCCAACTAGGCCACCGGGGTCGTATCCGAACCAGGCAAATCCTCTCTCTTCAGTGATCCATAACCCCCGGGCACTCGCAAATCGTGATGTGATTCCGGGGATGAATGTTCATATTGAACATTACATTTAACTTGGATCTATTGACAATCCGTCACCGGTATATATATATGTAATTTTTCTTGATATAAATCAATATTATTAAATATATCATTTTATTTTTTGAAGAGAAAAGATTTGACCCGGTCGGGATTCGAACCCAAGTTTCCACCTCTCTAGCGTGGCGCCTTATCCAACTAGGCCACCGGGGTCGTATCCGAACCAGGCAAATCCTCTCTCTTCAGTGATCCATAACTGAATTTATATATATATAAAATGTAATGTTTGAATGATGGTTAAAACTCCATTTAAACACGACATTTATAACACCTTATTACTAATTTTGTTTCAAGTTTCTGGCCACGGGAGAGTCGTACAGATCACTGGCTTTTGGCTACCGCATATCGCCGTCTGGTATAAGCACGATAGTACCTAAGGTGCTGGCTGTGCTTCAAAAAAAGCTTGTGCCGATTTTTTTGCCCCCTCCTAACGAGATAGACTGGGAACAGAATGCCAAGGAGTTTTGGAAGCGTTGGGGTTTCCCTAATTGTGTATCAGCTATTGATGGGAAACATGTAAGGATTGTGGCTCCGTCCTCATCAGGAAGTCTTTACTTCAATTACAAAGGTTTTTTTTCAATTGTGCTTCTCGCAATGGTCGATGCTAACTGCAAATTTGTAGTTATTGATGTGGGTTCGTATGGAAAGGAGGGTGATGCAGGAATTTTTAATAAGTCGAAGATGGGACAGTTAGTGAAAAACAAAATTATATTTCCGCCTCCGAAACATCTACCACATTCCAACATCTTGGTGCCTCACGTAATAATTGGTGACGAAGCTTTCAGTTTGAGTGAGCACGTGATGAAGCCGTACTCCAAAGCACAAATTTTGCAAGACGGACACAAAAGAATGTTAAACTACTGTCTGAGCAAAGCCAGAAGAGTATCTGATAATGCTTTTGGGATCATGTGCGCGATTTTCAGAATTTTTTTTACTCCTATACATTTGAAGCCAGAAACTGTTGACTTAGTCGTTACAGTGTGTTGTTGCTTGCACAACTTGCTTAGGGATGAGTACTTATCTGAAAATCTCTTCAGAGCAGATTCAACTCCTAACTTCACAGATTTACCATCCCAAAACTTGATTCATCTTGCAGGCACTGGTGGGTTTTCAAAATCCGATGGATTTCAAGTGAGAAGTAGATTCACTGATTACTTCAGTATGAACCTAGATGATTCAGACTGAAAAACTACTACTTCTGCTAGGTAATAATAATTAGCCCTCGGCAGTGGTGTGTAATCCAAACCATGTTATCCTTGTAAGTGTAATTGTATTGAATAAATTTTACTAGTTTTAAAGTTGTTTTTATCAATATTCTGTCATACCTCATTTCGCACGACCTCATATATAACGTGAAAATTTGATGTAACGCGATTTTATTTTATTTTGTTAAGAAAAGTTTGTAAAACCTATTAGATATATGTATTAACAATTATACATTTAAATCTAATATTGCAATAATAATAAGAATTACAGAAAATTTAATGAAGTTTTTAATTTAACAACTAATGTTTCAGACTTTTAATTTATTATAAGAATGACGAATACAATTTAAAAAAAACAATTTAAACAACTTGTTAATTGTTAAATAACAACTTTCGCGTATTTCAGCTTTGAGAATGTCAAATAAACATTACAATGATTGTATAAGTGATAAATAATTCTTGGAACGGTAGCTCTGTTAACATGTCCCACTCATATCCTTTTCCTAGAAATTCTCGCTGGTTGGGCTTATCCATTTCCTAAAGAACCACTTCTACTGTTTGTTATTGAATTATGAGTTCTAAAAATGGATTTTCTGATTTTCATAAATAAAACTTTTAAGCCAAGATATGCAAATGAATGAATTCTTTAATAAGAATTTTATTATTGAACCAAAAAATATATTCCATGAGAAGAATTGAAGAGGGAGTAGAACCCAATTTGCTATATTTCGTTTAAAAAAATCTCATTTGTTTCTAAGTAAATTACAATTTTGTTGTTTAAAAAATAAGAAAATAAATAAACTCACCTTCTCTATTGAGGACTTTTCCGGCTTCATTCCAGATCAGATCTTTCTTCACGTTGTTTTTAAATTCTAGGTCTTTTAAATCATATAAAATTCTGTGGTGTTAAACAAACTCTATCAGAAGTTCGTCTTCATCAGCCGAAAAACGCAGTTTTTGCACATTTGCCGTTTTTTTCCCCATTTCAGTCAAATCACAAACACTACACACAACAAAATAATCGTTCTGAGACAGACAAAACCTGACTATTGCGTAGCGTGAAATAAAATAGACTCCTCTCCAAGCAGTCGGTCTAAAACGTTGAGCGCATCACGTCGGCATAGAATGTGTTGCGCTCTTTAGGAAAACAGTCCTATTGAATCCCTATGGAGGAGTAGGTGACGTTTTACGCTGAGCGCAACACGTCGCATGCGTCGCTAGGAAAACAGGGCTTTACCCACGACTTTAGCCTTCCAGCTAGTAAACACGTATAGACTTTTTTAATGGTATCCTGTAACACTATTCCTCTATAGTTACTAGCCTGATTTGGGTCTCCTCTCTTAAACAATGGTAGTACAACAGCCTCGTTCATGCTATCGGGAATGGACCCTTTATTAAAATAATTATTAATCAGTTCTAGCAGCAATTCTAGGAATGTTTTAGGAGCAAACTTGTAGAACTCATACATAATACCATCCAGACCAGGTGCTTTACCATTTTTAAATCTATCCAAGGTGGAAAGGAGTTTATTGATATTGAAAGGACAGTCAAGATTAACGTCTTCCTGTAATGGAGCAGCATAATGGATATGAGATACAGTTTGACGAGGATTAAAAAGCTCACTAAAATGATTGACCCAAACATTCATTTCAATATTATCTTCACATTTATAACCTCTCTTTTTAAACTTATTCACCAGAGTCCAAAATTCACTCGAATTTTTAGAATTTTTAATTGCATTGGCCATATCCAGATAATAACCTCTTACACTTCTGTTCACACAGGTCAAAATATTTTCTCCTCTTCGTTATATATTTCTCCTGTACAATCTTTGCTCTAGTTTTCCTAAAAAGATTTAATAACTGAAATACTCTGGTTCTATTTTTAAAACAATGACGATCAAACCAAGGTTGAAATGATTCGAATGGTTTGCCATAACTCTGCATACACTTAGCACTATCTCTTATTATCTCTTTCAGGACCTCCAAATCTATATTTTCGCAAGTTTCAATTCTCTTTTCTAGATTATTCTTATAGTTGTTACATTTAGAAACGTTCCAAATTAGTTTTCTATTGTTCGGTACAAGATCTTCTTTTCTTCCTTCTAGTTCTAGTTGTACAATGACATCAATTGCCATATGACCTGACCAAATTACGTTTCTTACAGAGAAATCTTTAACTAACTTAATACTGCTAACAGATATAAAAGCAAAGTCTATGACTGAGCTACCCCTAGGGCCCAAATATGTAAATTCCCCTAACATGTCGCTGTTAAATTTCTTTCTCAGAGCTTTTCTTTGATTGCTAAGATCTTTGTTCCACCATTTGGTGTTTCTAGTGTTCTCAACATCGCAACTCACATTATTAGTCTCATGTTAGTGTGATGTTGAGCACCTCTAATTGCCACTTATTGGCAATCCTTCTTGGAAAGTTTATTATTTCCCCTTCCAGCATGGTGCTATATCCTTCCCAATTTGTTTTTCTGAGATTTCTGTAGCTCGATGCATGCATGGGGTTAGTATTAGATCAAATCTAATATATTTGTGGTCTGAGCATGTTTCCTCGTTCGAGACATGCCAGTTTCCCACCTTGCTGATCTCTGTGGTCGCCAAAGTTATATCAATTACCTCTTGGCTGTTCTTATTGACAAAGGTCGGTTTATTACCCCTGTTTAGAATTTCAAGGTTATTACCTATAATAAGGTCAAGTAATTGCTCACCTCTTTGATTGGAGTTGGAGCTCCCCCATCGGCATTTGCGTCCAGGGCCATGATGATATTGCCTCTGGCTTCTTCCACGAAATTCGTGTTCACTGTGGGTGCCTTTTCGTAGGGAAGGTAGACCGCTGCTAGGCAGATCTCCATCCTCTGCGTCCTCGTAGTGAAGCTTATTTTAGCTGCTGCAAAATCCCTGGAACAGAAATGCCACAGTGGCAGCAGTTTTAAACTTCTTTTATATAGGATGCATGCCCTGGGGTTATCCGACGAGGAGACCACACCATAGCCCCCCATCCTGATACCCCCTGGCATGCCATTTAAAAGGTAAGGTTCTTGTATTAGAGCTATATCAATATTCTTACCTTTCATGTATTGCTGCAATACTCCACACGCTGCTATGCAGTGGTGAAGATTAATTTGCAGCAGCTTTATCATTGGACCTCCCCTCCGGAGGCCGCTGCGAGGGAGCCGCCACCCCAGAGACCTTTCTCGGGTCCCTGTGCTCCACATCCCCCACTGCCCCCTTTGGTTCAGCCCTAGGAGTCCCCGTGTTTTCGGGTCCCTCAGGTATTGCTACCTTTGGGCATTTAGATTTGCTTGTGCCAGCCCCCTCCTCCTTCCGAGCTGACTTCTTTATTTCCCTCAGGACCACCCTATGGAGGCCATAGTTGACCTCCATATTGTGCTCCTTTAGGTATGCAGTACTGTTCCTGGATAGAGTTAGGACGGCGTAGCAACCCTTCTCGTCCCTCGTTACTCCCGCAATCGTCCACTCCAGGAATTCGTTTATTTTGGATGCGAATTCTCTACGCCAGTTGGTCGTCCTCCAGCCTCTTTCCTGGAAAATAACCACCCAATCTGGTGGCCGAGAGGACCTCCTTTGCATCGACAATCAAAAACATCGAGGGATATGCCCTCCGCATTGCCAATGGGCCGGACGATCTCCCCAAGCCACCTCTTGGTCTCATCATCCTCGCAATTAAGTATGCTAGCTCCAAACTTGAAGCTAACACCGACTGCTCTGTTCTCTGGTGAGTTTTACTTGCGGATACTCATTGGGAATAACCGCAGTCATGTACCCCCACCTGTTGCATGGGCGTAGCTCGGTTTACCCTCGCTACCCCTGACTTTCTTTGCTGAAGGCGCAGAAAAGCCAGGTGAATTACGATGCCTCTTCTTGTCTGGCAGGTTCGGTCTTACTGGCCCAGCCTCAGCCCCTCAGCCCTTGACCGCCGGCTTGCCCGAGGGCTGCCTTGCGGACCGGTCAGCAGGAGCCTTGGCTACACCAGTGCTCGCTCCCTTGGCCGCTGACTCACCCAAAGGGAGCCCAGCAGCCTCAGTTGCGGGCCCCGGTGACACCTTGGCGCCTTCGACTTTGGCAGCCGACTCACCTGTTGGGAGCCCAGCCACCTCCGTCTCACCGCCTTGGTGGGGTTTTCCAACCGAAGCCTTGCCAGATTTCGATGATTTGGCCCTCTTTCTAAAACGCTTCCTTGTGACAATTTTGAAGGGGAGGGTCTTCAGCTACAACGTCTTGCGACGGAGCTGTTGATTCCTCAACCTTCGAGCTGCCAGAAGCTACATTAATATCTGTATTATGGACTGGGCTTACCTGCTGTGCCTCCATTGCTAGAGGGCTGAACGAGCTAGCGTCCACATCCCCCGAGCCGAGGTCCATGTTGAGTCCGCCAACCTCCTGAGTCAGTGAGAGCATTAAAGAACTCACTGACTCCTCATCTAGTGTGTCCAGGTCTGGACCTGAAACAAAATCATGATTTTCCGAGGATGAGTGTTCATCCTCAGACGAATTAAAAGTTTTATTTTTAAGATTTAATTTTTAGGGTGCATTTTGTTCCCACGAGTGTGGGAGCGTTTAAATTACACTGCAAGTGAGCTCCCTAACCCTGCAGTGGGCTATGTAGGTTTCCCTACTACCTTGGGGTTTCGCCTGGTGCCCCAAGTGGGTCGATAGAAGACAGTATATTTTTATCCACCCTCTGCCATTCAGTCTCAGCTCGAGCTCCCTCCACCTGACTTGGGTGACTTTGAGACCCCTGACAATAGTCAGAGACCCCGCCTCTGTCTTTCGTGAATTCCATCGGATTCTCCAGGGGGCACCCCTTGGAGGTGACAGTAGGCGTTGATAGGGATAAGGAGAGCTGGAATAGGCTTACAGTGAGTAGGGCTCTATTGCTTGCATGATTCGCTTAGAGGTCAGGAGATCCCCGCACCTATAGGAAGGAAGATCCCTTCTTCTCCAGCCCTCCCGTTACCCTACCCATTTGCCCCCTATTGTTTGATATAACTTTTTATTATAAATGCTTTGTTTGCTGTCATCACTTTTGATTATCAACATTAGCGTTTTGCATTGCTGTTGAAATTAAATTTAATGTAATGGTAACATTACTCTCAGTTTCATTGTTATTTATATGGCCAAATGGAAACATATTTGAGGAAAGCTGATAATCATCAACATGTTCAGAATGATTCGCAGTTAAAATGGCCCAAATACATTCAGTTGCTTGCTCTTCCAAATTGTAGTTACTGGTGTCATTATGATATGTTGAAGAATCGCTATATGGTGATTCTGTAGCATACGACGATTGCGGTGTCCTATGGATTCTGTTTTGTTCAGATGCAAGGTGCTGACGTCGAATTCTATTTAAACTAAGTTGAACGTGCTCTTGTGCTTCTAATGCCGATAGTAAAGGCAAGGATTCAATTGAAGACCGATGTGTTTACCGTAGACCTCAAACTCATTTTCTACCACTGTTGAGTTAGTAGTGTCAGCTATCTCTTTTAATTGTCTAACCATACTGAAGAGCTGGGCAATTTTTTTCTTTTTTGTTGGAGGTGGAGGAGGTGTAAGTTCACGTAAAGTATCCACTACGGTATTATTTTGCTTAGTATCTGTACGATCAGTGTGTGAACTATTGGATCAGTGTGGAAACAAAAAAAAAAATATTGGTATCAAAGTATTCATGATATTTTTTTTTTTTTTATTTCCTACTACTACTAACTTGAAAATAATTAAAAACGTTTTTCGAGAACAGTGGAACTTTCCAGGGTGCTGTGGAGCAATCGACGGCAAACATGTCGTCATTAAGGCAGCCTCAGAGCAGGAAGTTTATAATATAATTACAAAGAGACAAACAGTATTAGTCTTAATGGCTGTTGTAGATCATAAATATTGCTTTAGTTATATAGACGTTGGGTGTGATGGAAGGGTTTCTGATGGAGGCGTATTTCGTAACTGAAGTTTGTGCCAAGAATTAGAAAACGGTGTTCTACCAGAGGGTCATGTCCTAGTTGGCAAAATGCATTTCCCTTGAAAGAATATTTATTAAAACCTTTTCCAGGAAATCGATTAACATTGCAGCAAAAAAAATTAATTATAGTTTATCTCGGGCTAGAAGAATAGTGGAAAATGCTTTCGGTATACTAGCTGCCAGATTCAGAGTGTTTGAGAAACCGATTCCTTATAGCCCTGAGAAAGTTGTTAGGATAGTAAAGACCTGTTGTGCTTTACATAATTGGCTCCGATAAACAAATTTACAGAACAAACTGTATAAATACACAGTAGACACAGAAAATTATGAAGCAGGAGCTGTTGTTCCTGGTAATTGGAGAAATGAGCCAGAGTCTTTTGGAATGCAACCACTACCAATTTTTTTAAGTAACCATTCATCCCAAGATCTATAGATCGTCGGGAGAAATATGCAAATTATTTTGTCGGAAGCGGATCTGTCCGTTGGCAGACACAAATGATACATTGAAAATTATCAGCCCACCAACACCAGAACATAATAGACAGACTGACGGATAGATGCATGTATTGTCATTATTGTATAGATAATTTCATTTATGAAGTCGCACAAATTTAATGTATTTCAACTTTATATCATTGCCATTAAAGTCTTCATGACGCAGACAATATTATACCTAAAAATATTGTAATTGTACTGTAATAATAGGTATGAGTAGATAGGTAGGTACATACCAAATTACTTTCACTTTGTGTCACCAGTGAGGTCAAGTTTCACAAGGATGCATCTAATACACTGAGCCATTGTACAGAAGGAATATAAACCGTGTCAGTCCCAATACCTGAATTTTTGGAGTCCTTTATTTTTTTAACTCTTGTGTATAGGTTGATCTAAAAAATAATAGTTATCGTTTGGTAAAACTAATTCTAAAAACAATAGTAGTAATAATAACTAAGAACTAATTATATTATAGTAATAAATATGCTGTTGAAATAAAATAATACAATTATGCACTTCCTGATGTTTTTTATTTTTAATGTAATTTCCTGTTCACCAAATCCAGGTATATTCATACTTTTTTCCAAATCTGAGTATGCGGATTGTTTTACTTGTTTGTTTTTATAATGCGGGGACTTAATATTCCACAAGCATTCATGTTCAAGGTATTTGGAAACAAATTTTAAAGTTGTTTCTTCACTCCAGCGAAACTACATGTTTACTACTAATGAACTCGACTAAACGCAAAGGTTCGAACTTGTTTAGCCGGTGCGCCAGCTAGCAGGGGCGAGTGGTGGGGGGTGCTACTCGCCCGAGAAGAATATAGTAAAATGGATCGACTAATCTAAATTCCTTACTAAATTTCTCGACTAAATCTTTAGTGTTCAGACACTTTTAGCTACTAGACTAAATTACTAGCATAATGCGAACTATTGTGCTTTAAATTTGCCCTTTAGGCTTTAAATTTATTAGCCTGTTCTAGCTGTATGAACTGATTTGTGTACTGCACTATAGACTGCAACATTGTATCATCAAAAAAGCAACTCCATGCCTCCAAAAGAGTTTAAGCATTTGTTTTGACTCCAATCACATTTCCAACACCTTTATATACGAAGTTTCGTGATGCTTGTCTGATTCTATAAGGTGTTTTCTTCCACCTCTAAAAATTTATGTCTTCTATTTATTTTATGGTAGGTTGTAAAATGATCTTCATTTCCTTCCTCTTCATTTTCATCTTCGCAATTGCTCTATATTCACTCTCAGAATCTTCTCGCTCCTCAATGATTTTGCCGCGTAAACTTCGTTGTCACTTTCGCTATCTGCCGCATCCTCATCAGTTCTTTCTTTCTTATCAAAAAGAAGTTTCTGCAGCTTTTCTACATCTTTCGGCTTGTCTGTGTCATATATTTTTCTCGTTGCCGCCATCCAGAACAATTTTGGTTTAAAAAACATAGCGTATAGAAGGGAATCACTCCATTAGTTTGACCTAGGCTGCTGCTAGGTGCACTAGTTTACATTTAGAGGCCAAGCTTCTACCAGAAGCATAAGATTTTAGTAAAACTGAATTGTTATTTATATTTATTAACTCAAGTTCACCTGAATGTTGGTCTTCTTCAATATTTTCACTGGTTCATCATAGTTATATTCACTTTTATGATAATTTTTCTAGTTTCAGATGATAATTCTGAAAAGTTTAATCAAGTTTTAAATTTAAGTGATCTGGCTTTCATCTTGCAATCTGATGATAAAATTTAAAGTTTAAAAAAATAAAGTTTGAAACATCTTAATAAAAAATATTTTTTACCTACCAAAGTATTTTTTACTAAAAACTCCATAATCCTAAAGAATAGGTATCATTTATTATGCATTTAAAGATTATCAAACTAATTTTGCTTTTTTTCTGGAAAGCTTTGATTGATTTGTAGATTTTAATTTTTTTTTTTTTTTTTTTAACATTTTCAAATAGAAATAAAATCTACATTTCAAAAAATTAAATCAAATTTGTGTTATGTTTTAAAAAATGTGTTCTAAAAAACAACCACAATTAGATGGAACAGATATCATTGTCATATTGTCTAAGAAATTGATAAATATATCACTGCACATTTCTTGTTTTAACTGATTATTTACTAGGAATTCTATTTTTAGTACTAAATTAAAAAACCTTTTGAAGGGTGGAATAAATACGATTTATCTTATTTTTTGGAGTAATCCTCCAAGCAAGCAAGTCAGCTGTGAAACACCAGGCAAAGCAACTGGAGAACACAATTTTTCTATGGATTCTTTGCATGAAACTAATTTCCCAAGGTTTTTAATGACAAAGCCACAAATATAATATATAATTGCAAATTCTTCCCCAATCACATCAGTTTCCATACCTGATATTGAAATATCATCCAGATCTAAATTATGCTCTTTTTTTAGAATAATGTCAACCTTATGTTTTATTTTCTCCTCAACATCTCTCTTGAGCTTTATGTTGGCTTGTTCAGTCTCTTTACTTGAAACTCTCATTCTCTTAACAAAGTCTGTGAGAGGAGCGCTACATCATTTGACACATTTGCACTTTGACTAAGTACATTCTTTGTAGGGGCGTATACAGGGTGTTCGGAAGATCGTTGGCCAAAAAGGTATCTTGGAGGTTCATTTTGATCCTATTTAAGGTCACTTACCTATATACACAACTTCCCAGTAGGTTTTTCATCTCAGGGAAGTTAGACCATGATCCCCATTAAGGGGAGCCCTGCACGAGGCAACATACCTCCAATCATAAATTGTAAATATATTGCAAACAGTTTTTGAAATACTCAGTATAATTTCTTAATAGATTATTATGAATTGTAAATATCTTAGAAGCAGTACATTTTATTTTATTTATGTTGCAAGATATATTTATTTTCCTATATATAAAGTCTTACGGGTTTTTTTTTAATGATTTTTTTTTGTAAAAATGGCCAAATCTAAACATTTATGCCTTATAACTCCGTTGTTTACTGATATATCAACGCCATATTTTTTTTTTTTTTTTTTTTTTTTTTTTTTTTTTTTTTTTTTTTTTTTTTTTTTTTTTTGCTGTAATTACTAATACATTGTCCATGTAAAATAAAAAAGATATGGTGCAAAAAACAAATACCAAAAAAATGGGTGATCGTTAAATTTTGTTAAAGACAAAAAAAAAAAAAAAAAAATTTAAAAACTTCAAGTTTAGGTTAAAAAAAAAGTAAGTGCAACAGCCAAATCCAAATTATTTCAAAATTTTCTTTAGTTAATACTCTTTTAAAAAAATACCATTTGCAGGCATGCAGCACATCTAGTTTTTTTTTTTATAAAGTAACGAAAGGGCGCCACCTGCGCACATTGACAATAATAATGAATTGAATCATATTTTTTATGCAAAATTTAACAAATAGTTGTTTCTTTATAGCTGAGGTTAAACTGCATATTTTCTCTTTCTTTCTCAGAATGTGGATTTTATCAGAGTAAACTTAATCTACATTTTTGTAAACAAAAATCAGGAAATAAAATTAAACAAATTTAAAATTATTCATAAATTTAATTTGTAGAGTATCACAGGTATTGCTCAAAATGATCTCCATTGTTTCTAATACAAGCACAATATGTTTTTCTTATTTCTGTGGTGGTTGTTCTTAAAATAAATTCTTCCTTCAGTATGGTAAACGCGGCATTGATTTTTTGAATAAGTTGTTGTTTTGAAAAAAATTCTTCATTATTAACCAAATCTTTGGCACGGCCCTAGGCATAATAATCGAGCGGCGTGAGGTCTGTATACTGTGCTGGACACTCAATTGGACCCCCTCTTCCTATCCAGGATTGTGGAAAACAATTGTTTAAATATTCCCTTACAGGTAAGGTGTATGAAAGACAGATGGCTGAACAACCATCTTGTTGAAAAACAGTCGATCTATCTTCCTCAAAAACTGGTACTTCACTAGTAGTAATGGCAAATCCAATTGTAAAAATTCCATGTAGCTACTACCATTCAGGTTGTGATGCAAGTCAATGCCCAAACATTGACGGAAAACTTTTTGAATTTTTGTCTTTCTTTGTCCAAAAATGTTGATTATGGAAATTCACGATCTCTTCTCTTGAAAATTTGGACTCATCCGTCCATAAAATGCTTTTTAAAAAGTCTACATCGTCGACATCCGAATGCAGAATAAGGCAACAAAAATCCAGTCACCTCTGGTTATCGTTTCCTTGGAGACCTGAAAATGGTGGTGAACAACTAAATTAGCCAGCCACCTATGTAGTCCCTATTTTACTTTAAAAAAAGGGAGAAGTCAGTCTTAATACACAACGTAGGGATCTCAAGACTGAAAATCCTCTACTATCTTAAATTTAATTGATAATTCTAAATAAGCGAAAAATTAATAGGGGTAAAGGATTACCTTGCACCGGAATATAATGAAAGGGGTGCTGTCCATCTTGTTGTAAAACTTTCCAAGGGCTCACATCTAGCCTTTGAGCAACTCGTCATATACTCCTTGTTCCATCAAATGCACCAAAAATGTTCTCATCGACTGACACATCTAGTTGCCTAGCATTAACCCTTGGCTCTGGAGACGTTGGGTAATCTTTGATTAGGGTAGAGCTGTTGGTAGATGCTGCGAGCTTCACGAGCATTACAATTGGCTCTTCCGTACGTGACCAGAATATTCGCATATTCTTCAAAGGTAAAGGATGCCATTGCAAATTTGTAACTTATAAAGAGTAACAAATTAACAACAAAAACAAAATGCTAGAAAGTAGCACGCATAGCACAGTCACAAGTGACAGCGGAGTAGTCAGAGTTCCGACTGAAACAATGTATCGTTCCATATCGGTTTTAAGTCCACATTCTAAGAATTAAGAGAGCGATAAAATGTTGTTTAACCTGTGCTTGAAAGAGACACAATTATTTATTACTCTTTACATAACATAATGAATGTGTTATATATTGACCATAATGATTTATTTGACTGACATTCATCAGAGATGATTCCAATGATTATAATGCCAACATTCTCTGTGTTTATTATTATTTCTATTAAATTTTTTGCAACTATATCTCCAGGAGTTGCATTATATGATGTATGTACAGCAATTGGTTGTACCCAATTTTTTAACAATGGAACAAACATAAAAACTAAAGCATGATTTGCAATTTTATTTTTACAGGAATCAGGAGTCATCACTCCAAAATCAACAAAACCATCGACTTTAAAAGTTTTGTCGTTAAGCTGAGTCAATTTTACTTCGTCAAAAATAATCATCCCTAAGCATTCATTATTTTTTTTTCACCTGTTAAATTTTTAGAAATAATTTGGATTGCAATTAAAATTGGATGCAATGCAAAGTACTCTTGACATACATGAATTTTTACTCCTGATACATTAAAATAGTATTCATAACTGTACGTACTTCTTTTTCCTTAATTCTTATTTGGTTCTTTTTCTTAGGGGTATTGTACACTTTATATGTTTTGAATAGAAATGGACTTTCTCTTCATCATTTAATTTCCAAAATTGCTTGTGTATGTACCTCCTTTCTTTTTCTGTAATAGTTTTTGCACACTGAAATGATGTGTGCTTTTGCGAATGACAGGTCACAGTTTTAATCTGCTTTGCAGGTTTCAACTTTCCTTTGCAGTCTAAATAACCCCCTTTTGCGTCTTTTGTTTTTGAATGTATGTTTCCAGTGTTCAGGATCACTTAAACGTTTTCGTGTTGAAGCCCTCTTTGCATTGTCTGTAATATTACTTGTTAAGTTTTCACTTTTGATGTTTTCTTCCACAGCTGTTTTGTTAGCCTTGTTCTACAAGATAACCACAGTATTCAAGCTTGTATTATTAATAAAAACTGCATTCTTTTCAGTGACTGCTGTAGTCACCCCCTGTTCATCGATATCTGTTATTCACAATATTATTTTCTCGTTTGCACTAATAGTATAATTTTACTTAACATCAAGTTTAACATGTTCAATTATTTCGCTCAGCTTACTGAAAATAATTTAGACATCAAATAAAGTAATAAAATAATGAAAATATGAATCATAATGTCAAAAACAATTTTGAGGTTAGTAAACCTTAACACTTTGACTGCGGGCATTAAATTATACTAATATCACCGGTGGCGGGAAATTTTTTTTTCTTTAATTTAGTTTATAAACTTGTATCTTGCTTTGAAACATGATAATAACAGCATTAAAACTAAATTAGTGACGAAAAAAATACGTAGAAAGTTACTACTGCCCTGGACAGTAGTCCGCCACACCGAATACCATGGGGTATGCAACCCTCAATACAAGTCTAGTACAAAGTACACACGCTTTTTATAAACTGCTCTTTACCAGGTATGCAAGTTTAAAATGTCGTTTATTTCTTAAAATATATACACAGTAATTTAAAAAAAAGTATAATATATTTTATTCAAAGTACTGACCCTCGCTTTCTACACATTTTGTCCATCTCTCGGGCAATATATGGATACCATTCCAAAAGAATGCTTCATCTTTATTTGAAATCCATTCATCGAGCCATTTTCGTACGTTTTCGAAATTGTTGAAGTGTTGCTCCGCCAATGAGTGTCCCATCGATTTCTTCCCAAAAGTGAAGAAATCTCCTCCTTGCCAATATCTCGCATTCACATATGATATGGTGAGGCGTCTCATCCTCCCTATTACAGAATCTGCAAATCGATGAGGTCTTAATTTTCATTGTACAGAGATGTTTGTTCAATCTGCAATGCCCTGTATACATTTCTGTCAGGTATTTGAGCTTGGCTCTGTCAAGATTGAGGAGTTGACTACCTCTTTTCTTACAGTGCCCCCCCAGAAACAATTTTGACTGTCTCCGTTTTTCCATGTGCCAGTTCCGAGAGGCGATGCTGTTATAGAGCCCTGCTATTTCACTTTTAGCTAGGCTCCATGCTATTCCACAGATAGGTTCAGGAGCAATGGGTTTGCTGTCCGAACCTTGTCTGGCCAGTTCATCAGCCTTCTCATTCCCTGCAATATTGGAGTGGCCTTTGACCCATTCTACCCAGATACTGTTGTTTTCAGTCAGCTTATTGAGGTATATTTTGCAATCCTCCACCAGCTTAGATCTGGTTATAACATTTCTCAGAGCCCCCAAGGCAGCCTGGCTGTCTGAGTAAATCTTTATGGTTCTGTTCTGTGTTCTATCCTCGATTAGTTGTTGTGCACAGAAACAGATTGCCATTACCTCAGACTGAAATACTGTGGCATATTTCCCCAGAGGGAGAGATGTGCTCTTTTTATCGCTCAATCTCCAAATTCCTGCTCCTGACCCTTTCTTGGTTAGGGAGCCATCGGTGTAGCAATTAATGCCATTGCATTTTTGATGTTGCGCCTCCCGATGTCTATTTCTACATTGAAAGTGATCTCAATGTGTTTTTTCGTCTGGAGGTCTGAGTTCATTTTAAGAACCTCAATTCCTTCCATTTTATTTAATAGCTTCTTATGTCCATCTCTTCTAGATGGTTCATAGAGCAATCCTTGTTTAGCAAGTTTATACATTGAAAGCATCGCTTTCGCTTCTACCTCCAACTGTAGCGGCCTGAGGTTTAGTATAACTTCCATTGCCGCAGTTGGGGTGGTTCTCATGGCTCCCGTAATTAGGAGGCACGCCAATCTTTGTACTTTATTTAATTGGACTTTGGATTTCACTCGTCCCGCTTTATGCCACCACACCACGTTGGCATATAATATCATTGGTCTAACTACCATGGTATAGATCCAATGAACCACTTTTGGTTTCATTCCCCAGGATTTTCCAACTGCCCTTTTACAGGCCCATAGGCTCCTTAGGGTTTTGGAAGTCACATACTCTATATGTCTGTCCCAATTTAGTTTCTTGTCCAAATAGACCCCCAGGTGTTTTACCTGTGTGCTGATCTTTATCTGGACCTTATTTAATTTCGGTGGTCTAATGAGCACCTTCCTCCGATTTGTGAAAATGCATAGTTCTACCTTTTCTGGATTGATGTTCAGACCTTTGTTGTCACACCATTCCGTCAGTATCCCTATGCATGTGTTAAGCAGGTCCGATATGGCAGCCTGATGTCTGCCACCCACTAGGATAGCGATGTCATCCGCATATCCTTGTGTGTAGAACCCTGCTTGATTGATTTTATTCAGTAGGGAGTCTACCACCATGCACCACAGTAACGGCGATAGAACTCCTCCTTGTGGACATCCACCATTTGGTGTTTCTGGTGTTCTCAACATCACATCTTTCGTTATTTGACTCATAACACTTGGTTATGGCTGATGTTAGTGTGGTGTTGAGCACCTCTAATTGCCATTTATTGGTAATCCTTCTTGGAAGGTTCGTTATTTCCCCCTCCAGCATGCTGCTATATCCTTCCCAGTTTGTTCTTCTGGGATTTCTATAGGCCGATGCTTGGGTGGGGTTGGTTGTTAGATCAAATCTAATATATTTATGGTCTGAGCATGTTTCTTCGTTCAAGACATGCCAGTTTCCCACCTTGTGGATGATTTCAGAAGTCGCCAAGGTATTATCAATTACTTCTTGCCTACTCTTATTAACAAAGGTTGGTTTGTTCCCCCTGTTAAGAATTTTAAGATTATTACCTATAATATGGTCAAGTAATTGCTCACCTCTTTGATTGGAGTTAGAGCTCCCCCACATCTCGTGGTGGGCATTTGCATCCAGGGCTAAGATGGTATTGCTCCCGGCTTTTCCCATGGGTTCCATGTTGACCACGGGTTCTGCTTCATAGGGGAGGTAGACAGCCGCTAGGCAGATCTCCAACCTCCGTGTCCTCATGGTGAGGCTTATTCTGGCTGCTGCAAAGTCTCTGGAACAGAGATGCCACAACGGCAACAGTTTTAAATTCCTTTTATATAGGATGCATGCCCTGGGGTTATCCGATGAGGAGATTACCTCATAGCCCCCCATCTTGATACCCCCTGGCATGCCATTTATAAGGTAAGGTTCTTGTATAAGAGCTATATCAATGTTCTTACCTTTCATATATTGCTGCAGTACTCCACACGCTGCTATGCAGTGGTGAAGATTGATTTGCAGCAGCCTAACCATTTGCTTTATTGCTCAGGGGCTCCTTTGGACCACCCCTCCGGAGGACATTGCGAGGGAGCCGCCGCCCCAGAGACCTTTCTCGGGTCCCTGGGCGCCACATCCCTTGCTGTCCCCTTTGGTTCAGCCTTAGGAGTCCCCGTATTTTCGGGTCCCTCGGGTATTGCTACCTTTGGGCGTTTTACTTGTACATTACTTGTGCCAGTCCCCTCCTCCTTCCGAGCTGACTTTTTGATTTCCCTCAGGGCCACCATATGAAGGCCATAGTGGACCTCCATATTGTAGCTCTTTAGGTATGCTAGACTGTTCCTGGGTAGAGTGAAGACAGCGTAGCAGCCCTTGTCATCTCTCGTCACCACCACCAGCGTCCAGTAGTCCACACCAGGAACCCTTTTGTTCTGTACTCGAATCCTCTTCGCTAGTTGGTCGTCCTCCAGCCTCCTGCCTGGAAAATAACCTCCCAATCTGACGGCCGAGAGGATCTCCTTTGCATCGACACTGCGGAGGGGAATGCCCTCCGCTTCGCCAATGGGCCGGATGATCTCCCCGAGCCATCTCTTGGTCTCATTATCTACACAGTTAAATATGCTAGCTCCAAACTTGAAACTAGCACCATTAAACCTCGGTTCAATTGAGCCGTCGTCTACAAGATCGTCAATCATATCGACGACTGCCTCCTGTATCCGACTGCTCTGTTCTCTGGTGAGTTGTACTTGCGGATATTCATTGGGAATAACCGCAGTTAGGTACCCCTCACCCATAACTTGGGCGTAGCTTGGTTTCCCTTCGCTACCTCTGATTTTCTTTGCTGAAGGCGCAGAAAATCCTGGTGAATTGCGCTGCCTCTTCTTGTCTGGCAGGTTCGGCTTTACTGGCCCAGCTTTAGCCCCCCCCCGACCTTGACCGCCGGCTTGCCCGAAGGCTGCCTTGCGGCCCGATCAGCAGGGGCCTTGGCTACACCCGTACTCACTCCCTTGGCCGCCGACTCACCCGAAGGGAGCCCAGCGGCCTCAGTTGCGGGCACCGATGACACCTCAGCGCCTTCGACTTTGGAAGCCGACTCACCCTTAGGGAGCCCAGCCTCCTCCGTCTTGCCACCTTGGTGGCGTTTTCCAGCCGAAGCCTTGCCAGACTTCGAAGATTTAGCCCTCTTCCTAAACCTCTTCCTCGTGACAGTTTTTGAAGGGAGGATCCTCAGCTGCAACGTCTTGCGACGGAGCTGCTGATTCCTCGACCCTCGAGCTGCCAGAGGCTACATTAGAATCAGTATATTGGATTGGGCTTACCTGCCGCGCCTCCATTGCCAGAGGGCTGAACGAACTAGCGTCCACATCCCCCGAGCCGAGGTCCACATTCAGTCCGCCCACTTCCTGAGTCAGTGAGAGCATCAATGAGCTCACCGACTCCTCGTCCAGGTTGTCCAGGTCAGGACCTGAAACAGAATCTAGGTTTTCCAAGGATGAGTGCTCATCCTCGGACGAGTTGTTAGTAAAGTTTTTGATTGATGAAATGGGTGCATTTTGTTCCCACGAGTATGGGAGCGTTTAAATTACACTGCAGGTGAGCCCCCTATCCCTGCAGCAGGCTATGTAGGTTTCCCTACTACCTTGGGGTGTCGCCTGGTGCCCCAAGTGGGTCGATAAAAGACAGTATATTTTTATCCACCCTCTGCCATTCAGTCTCAGCTCGAGCTCCCTCTACCTGACTTGGGTGACTGTGAGGCCCCTAACAATAGTGAGAGACCCCGCCTCTGTCGTTCGTGAATCCCATCGGATTCTCCAGGGGGCACCACTTGGAGGTGACAGTAGGCGTTGGTAGGGATAAGGAGAGCTGGAATCAGGCTTGCAGTGAGTAGGGCACTATTGCTTGCATGATTCGCTTAGAGGTCAGGAGATCCCCGCACCTATCTCCTTCTCTAGCCCTCCCGTTGCCCTACCCATTTGCCTCCCGAGTAAACGACTTAAAAACAACTGACTTTTGTAAACAAATGACTAACAAACAAAATAGCGTTTAGAGATAAGCAAATCCTTCAATAGCCTAAGAGCGCATTCTATTGGAATTAAAACGACATTTTAAACTTGCATACCTGGTATACAGTTTCATCCTGCTTAAAATACTTTATAAAGAATAAAAGAAGTTATTTTTAAAATATTAATTTTTTTTTTTATGAAAAAAGAATAGTTTTAAACATTTATTTTAAATTTTTTCTTTTTATAAGTATAGTTCAAAATATCTCTTATGTATATATAATGTTAGAATATCTTATGTCTTATGTATATAATAATTAATGATATTACTCTATATATACCAATAATATTACTCTAATTTAAATCAAATGGAAATGAGTTTTTATATCATTCATTGAATGGTATCAAACTATTTTTAATATGGAAAAGGAAAAACTAGTAAACATTTTTAAAATATATTTTTATTTTATAAATTTAATTCAAATTATTTCCCTCTATTAACAACGTTATAACACTAAAAATATAAAAACTTAACCTACAATACATTCTTAAAACAAACATGAATGACACAACAAATATATTTATACAACTTAATCTACTGTACATTATTAGAAGTATGTAAATATATATATATATATATATATATATATATATATATATATATATATATATATATATATATATATATACATATACATATACATAAAACTTAACCTACTTTGCGTTCTTAAAAACTACGTAAATAACACTATTAGAAATATATAAAACTCAACCTAATGTACATTGTTAATAACTATTCACTATTAAAAAAAAATAAAATAAAAATAAACGGCTACTAAAAATTATAGATTTCACACAAAAAAAAAAAAAGAAAAAAAAAAACTATTTTATCCCGTGGTACTCCTTAAAACAATTCTCTAAACAGAGCCCAGGGCTCTCTTCGCAATCAGGACAATAAATTACTACTTGTTTCCTTATTCCTTTTTTGGAACAAACGCGGCAATTTTTTTTTTTTTTTTTTTTTTTTTTTTTTTTTTTTTTTTTTTTTCCTTTTAAATTAGGAAAAAAAATGCCGGGAAATGGCTTTGCATTGGTTTTGTACTTGTTGATGTACTTTCCACTTTTTCTGGAACTAGCCCATCGATAACCGCTAGCCTATAATCGTGGATATTATGTTTTTTTTTCCATGGAAAACAATTTATATAAATTATAAGAATTAATGAGTAAAATTTGGAGAATATGGAGGCCCACTTTTTTGTACCATCGTACAGTTTTTCGGGAGGTCAGTTGATAACTGAGTAGCTGATCTACTCTACCCCTCCCATATATTTATTAAATTCTACAATCGCCTCCGGGTTTTTTTTTTTTTTTCCGTTCCCCTTTTAGTTTTTACAGTTACTAATTCACCGGTATGTTCCGATGAAATTGCCAAGACATCCCATTTATCTCTCCATTTCAATACACACACCGCATCCCCATTAAATTGTTGAACAACTTCCCCTTGCTTAAGTTTTTTTTGTACAACCTCTGGTGGATTGCCTTTGCGATTTGCCCGCAATGTGCCAGTGCAATATATTTTATCTTCCAGCAATTGCTGGACAATATTTATTGAGGTAAAGTAATTATCGCCATACAATGAGTGCCACTGCCCTTTATAATTTTCCAACAAATTGCTAACTACGCAATTCACATGCCTTATCACCTTCAGTCTGTCCCTTTCCGGAATAAATTAACATTTTATTTACAATGCCATTTGGCTCAGTTAGCATGCACACTTTGATTCCGTACTTATGCTTCTTTCCCTTGATGTATTGTCGGAAAATAAGTCTGCCTCTCCACAAAATCATGGACTCATCTAGAGACAATTCTTTCCCTGGATAATAAACATTTTTCATGGTTTTGTGGAAAAGATCCAATATTGGGCGAACTCTATACAATCTGTCTGTTGTAGGAGCTTCTTCCGAATTTACGGCAGGGGAAAAAATGTAACGCCCTCAAAATGATTTGGAAGCGGTCGCAGCTCATATTTTTTCTAAAAAAGGGCAAATTAAAAAATCTATCTGTCCGCCAATATTCGTGAATATTATTAATTTTAATAATCCCCATTGAAAAAAATAATCCCAACCATACCATAAACTCTTCCCCATCTAATGGTTTCCAATCTGTAACCCTTGCTCGAGGGGAAGGATTTTTGAACAGAATCTCTTCGGCATTATTATTTGTTTCCTTGACAATTAAGTCAACCCACTCATTCGTAAATAACAACCGAAAAAATTGGTAAGGAGAGTTATCGGCAGGTAAAATTTTTAGTTGCCTCCTTTTACCTGAAGGGATAGGAGGTACAGCTGGCCTAACGGTACTCCAAGACCTAGGGCTAATAGAGGGTTGTTTAGAAGTACCTGGGATTGCTGAAGTTGGTACATTTGCTGTACCATGTTCAGCAAAAATTGCTTCTTCATCTGGATCGCTTTCCTCTTCTTTGGAAGATCTGACCCATGATTCATCTTCATCTGAAGAAATTTCATCTTCCCCCGAACTAAAAACATCAAGTATTTCATTTCCAGCTAACTGGTCAAGCTCAGAGACTGGAATCTTCTGCCCACTTTGTAACTTTTCTTCAATTGTGGTAGCAATACCACTAATTGCTATAAAAATTAAAAAAAAAAAATTAGTAACATCAGACCATACTATATAATATTTTATAAAATTTCTATTGTTAATACTTACAAGGCTTATTTTCAGACGAATGTGCTGAAAATTGATGGCCTCCCACATTCGCTGGAGCTATAAAATATGTTTTAAAATAAGTATTTTAATAAAAACTGTAAAAAAAAAAAAAAAAAAATTAAAATACATTTAGAACAAACTACAGCATGCAAAGAACAATTTACTTACAGATTGAGGTAATTTTAGATGTGCTAGGAGTAATATCATCTATTGCTCTATCACCAGATTCTGCATCGAAAGTGATACCTACGAGTTTATTTTGTACACATTAATAAATGTAAACATAATTAATAAAACACAATTATCAATTTGACTATAATTTTCAAAGAAGAAAAAATTGAAACTTACGTTTTCTAGATGAGCTAGGTTCTTCCTCTTTTTTTCCTTCTCTGGATTTCCTTTTATTGCTCATTTTCTATCTAGAATTGTCATCACATATTTAGATATCTTGTTTATATCAATAACATTGCTATAAAAGCACATTAAATTTGAATAAAAATCAACTTACCTTAATTTGTGGTATTAACGTAACTGAATATTCAAATTGCGATAAAAAAAAAAAATAAGAAAAAATTAAAAATGGAAAGCAATTTTTAAACCACTGAACACTTGCAAATAGCAATGGGGCAGAATATCAATGTGAACACTGGAAAGCGAGAGACCAATGTGAACACTGGAAAGCGAGAGACCTGCCAAGGCTATAAGAAGAATAAGACTGGGTACTGCCCAGGGCAGTAGCCCGCCACACCAGGTACCTCCCCACTACTGCCTGGGGCAGTACTCCGCAGTCAAAGTGTTAAGAAAATTGTTTCTGATATTATCAGTAGGTTATTGAATTAATATAAAATTTACTCACTTCCTTGTATACAAAGAACATTCTATCGGTTTCTCAGGTGGCAAAGAGCTTATTTCTCTCTCCATTATTCACAAAAAAGAATTTCAGTTTATGCTACAAAATCATGGGCACAATACAATGTTACCGAATGGATATAGAACAAAATTATATCTGACAGTCTATAAAACACTATAATTCCTCAAGCTATCAACAGAACAAGATAATTCTTTAAAGTAGACACAAAACTTCGGTTATATAACATTTATTTACTGAATACTCGATTATGGGCTAAGATAATACTGTTATTTAAATGGATATAAAACAAGAATTTTTTTTGTAAATTTTTGGTGTATGTAACTCTATATACCCAAAAAATGAACTTAGAACAAGATAATTCTGGGATTACGACTTGTCAAATCTAGTTTTTTTCACAAAACTACATTTCCTCCTCCACATTCACTCACTAATGAAACAACTGTAAAATCTATCCTGTGCAATCCAACAATAATATCATTTATTATTTCCTTGCTCATTTTCCTATCAAAATTAAGGTATATAGGCTGTTTCCACTTCCCGGTAAGCAATCGAACCAAAGCCACCTGTAAAAAGAATAGATAAGGAGATAATAATGTCAATTTAATAATAAATAATTATAATAAAAAATAATCGAGAATATCTTATTTAATTTCTTTTAAAGACATAACTCCTATTTAATCTTTAAAGACAATCTCTTTAAATTTAAAGACATCTCTCCTATTTAATTTCTTTTAGAGACATAACTCCTATTTAATCTTTAATTTTCCTCTAGAAAACTGTGATTTCTTTAGCTTAGTCATTTGTGCATGTCCTAACTGACACTCAACTGAGCAATAGTTGATTGATCGAGAATATCTTTTAACCTGAAATTGCTTATGTGGTCCAAGTCTCACGGACCTTGACTTCATCAAAACAAATCATGCATAATCTTTCAATAGGAGAAAAATCGTTACATGCTATTTCTATCATCCTCAAAATATTTTCTAAGATTCCATTTCTTAGAGTCACTTTTCCACCCAGCGTTTTAATGTTGATATTCCTTAATTAAATTTTTACTCATTTTCTACATTAATATATTTTATTCTGAAGTTATTTATTAGAGGGAAGGTTCTATGTTAATGTATAATTTGGATGATTGATGAAAAATATTTTTATTTAAAATTTAAAACTAACATTATTTTTATTCTATTTAATGATTTTACAATTTTATTATTTTCTTAACCCTTCATTAGGCGCACTAGTTTTTGTTCTGTGTTTGGGCGCGCGCGGGGACATCTGTCACCTATTTATCATTCCTGTCAATTCAAAACTTTGTTCTGACCAACTATGCTTAAACTATTGAAAATTAGTTCTCTGTGATATACTGAAAGGGATTAATTAACAAATAACAAAAAATTTACACAAAATTTTTTTTTTTTTTTTTTTTTTCTCTTTCAGATTTTAATTCACATCTGTTATTAGGGTAAAATCAGCGAATGTGATGAAATTAAATACTACAGGCCTTGTATGCGTGTGGGAGACTAGTACTCAATATTACCTCCTCTTGACATGGATTAAAGAGTTTTATTTGAGAGAATCTCTCATCCAGCTTCTTTTAAGCCTTCTGAGAGTATTTCCAGGTATGTTTGTCGTGGCCATGTCATTAATGAGTATGTTGTTATGTCCATGAAGTTTGTCATGAAATCGTCTATAAAGGTCATGTATATGTTCCTTTACGGTATTTCTAAATCAGTGTGAAATGTGTGGTTTGAGATGTACCAAGGTGATTTCGTGATTAGTCTGAGTAATTTTGATTAAATTCACATCATTTCAATTTTCATTACAATTCAAACACACTTCTTTTAAAATCCTCCCCACATATCCAATTTTCGCATTTTGTCCACCACTTTCTTGTTTTTCTTATCCCTCGCCCTTCCACACATGTAGCATCGACCTCTTAATCCTTTTCGTTCCACTGGAGGAGAAGGACTTTCCATATTCCCAAGCAATGCGCGGGAACACCTTTTCAGTTCATTGGAAAGTTAAGCGATGGCACTTCTACGTTTAATTTGTGATTTTACCAGCTCCCAGCCTATTTCTTCCAAAAAATCTATTCGTTGAACTTTTATGTCAATGTTATTAGCTTTATATGTAACCAGGCCATTAATCGCAGATATATTTAATAAATTATAAAATAGAACCATAGGCAAACGTCTCGTGTTCATAGACACATTATAATTTTGACACAATTGGTCTAATTCATCCACCACGACTTTTGTGCTGTTATAGAAAGTGACTATTTCTGGTTTTCTTTGTCACCTGTTGTATTGTCAACTGCTCCATCAAGGTGCATTGTTGATAATAGAACAACACTCGTACTTACTTTCAGATACTTTAGGATACCAAAGTGGAATCTCGTTAAATCTGAATATAGATGAGTTTATTAATTTTTCTTTGCTTTGATTTCCTCCACTGTGTAGTCTCATATTACCCGGAAAAAAAAAATTACATGTTGATTCTTCTGAGCTGTCTGTTCTCTTCAATTGGTTGTAGACCCTCTGCTCCTCCTTCAGAACTTGTGTCATGCTCACTTCCATACACCTAATTCTCATCATCATCGTCACTTACATCAATGTCGGATTCGTCCTCTTGTTCATCTTACTCTGGTTGAGTGTCCATTTCTTGTAGCCACTCTTGCCATTTATTTGATCACTGGAAGTTTCCTATCATATTTTTTTCGGATTCTCGGACATTTTGTATTCAAAAAATCTGAAATTAAAAAAAAAAAAAAAAAATTGAAAAGTGTAATAAAAATGTTTTGACCATGGAAATGAAAAATCAAATAATTCATTTTTGTTTTATATATATATATATATATTTGATCTAAATTATTTTTAACTGAATCGCAGTTCAATTTACATGAGACTTTTTTTGTTTCCATGAATATTTTATTAAAAATCACATTCAAAATGGCCTAAAAAAACTCATTTATTTACAGTGTAGTCTGCTAAGAGTTAACACTAAACATTGTATGCATGTTGAAGAAAAAATGAAAGATAAACATTAAAAGATAAGTGTTTACTGATTTTCTTCACTGTCGAGTTTAGGCGCGCGGTTGACAACTGTCACCCAGTAAACTTTGAAGGCTAATCGTTCGTTTTCCTTGCAGTCTAACCTAACACTGGCAACAAGGTGATGTAGGGTACTGTGCCAGTGGAAGGTAATAGGCGCCATTAATCAAGAACTGATAAGAACACAATTATTCTTCTGGGTGACAGTTGTCCCCCGCGCGACTAACGAAGGGTTAATTTACCATTGATAAAGTTATCCAAATAATAGTACGGATGATCCTAATTTTCTTCATGTTAAATCCTTTTACTGATATCTATTTCCTTCTTATATTTTTGTTTCAACACTTTTGATTGAATTCAAAATTATAATATTCAATGCTGAATACAGCATACAATTGTCAGCCTCAGATGTGAAATTATCAAACTGGAACTAATGACAGACTTAACCTGGTCTGTATTTCCATTTTCTCCTTTTGAATTTAGGTATGCTTTTTTGAATTGACCATTTTGTATGTTATTTAGTTGGCTAAGCTGGAAACATTTAAACCAACTTTTTGACTATTTCCTAATGAACTTCAAAATTCAAGATCGTAAACACAATCTAAAGATAACAACTGTAAGGTTATACTTACCATTATTAATTACAAGTTGAACACACAGTCCATTTTGCTTTGCTTTGTCCGGGCGCCGTAAGATAATAAATGACAAATGAATTTTGATAAAATGATATAATAAAAAAAATCTTAATCACAACAATAATAATTACTAAATTGTCCTGTTAAACACCTAACCAACTCTTCTCACAAAATACTAAAATACATTTAAATACAGTTCTATCGACATAACAAAAAACAAAAAAAAAACTCATCCAATTTTCACAAACATGTTTACACTTTAACTGCCTGCACACATGCTGTTCCCTCCAAAACACTGTCCCCCCCTCTCTCCTATTGCCAACTAAATTTATGGTACAAATTAAATTTTAAACAAATTATACAAATTATACTTTTTCTTTAGATGTTATCAATATAATTTACATTATTCTTACCCACAATTATAAATAAAATTAATTATAAACAAAAAATTATATAACAGTTGACTCAGTTATATGTAACCATTTTTCATTATTTATACAACTTTAATTTACTAAATAATTTTCTTAAATTTATTTATTTTGAATTATTTAAAATTTCCATTTGAAGATAGACCAAATTTTAGACCCTTTACATATTCCCCCTCTTTGCTAAAAAAAAATTTGAAATTAATGAAGAGGTTTGAAAATTTTTTTTTTTTTTTTATCATGTCAGCAATATACTAAATTTCACCAAGAAAAAAAAAAATTTTAATTCTTTTCTTGACGTACATAAATTTCTTTTTAAACCATTTATGGCTGTTTGAACATTTTAATTTATATAACCACCATAACCATTCTGAAGTATATTTGCTCCAACTAAGTGGAATTTGAAACTCCATCATATGCTTATTCAAACCTTTATTTGAAGCATATTTTAATTTTTGATCATATTCAAAGAAACCAGATTTTTCTAATTTTTGAAATTGAATGATATTGGTATATTTATTTCTTCGAACCATTTGACAATTTAGCACTTCTTCATTTTCATCAAAGTCATTGTTTATGTTTTCACCAATGTCCTCTTTTATTACTTCTTCTTTTTCCACTTCATTTAATTTATCAACAATTTTACTTTCACACACTACTATCTCACTTGTACAATTTTGTTCAGATTCCATTATTTCTTCATCTTTTAATTCTTTTTTCTTTGTTCATTTTACTTTCTTCATATTCCATTAATTTTTTTATTTTTCAATTCTTTTAATATATTTTCATTTTCCTCAAATTTTTTATTTGAAATCATTTCAGTTTCCTTCTTCACTTCTCTCAACTTTTCATCTACTTCTCTTTTATCTTCCTTTCCATATTCTTCCACTTTAATTAACATTTTGTTTTTAACTTCTTCAATTTTTTTATTTGAAATCATTTTAGTTTCCTTCTTCACTTCTCTCAACTTTTCATCTACTTCTCTTTCATCTTCCTTTCTATATTCTTCCATTTTTTTTATTATCTCATTCTTATTCTTTTCATTTGTTCTATTCATTTCTATCCTATCTTCTTCAAGTTTTTTAATAATTTCTTCCATCGATTTTCTGTTTGCTTCTATTACCATTTTAATAATTTCATTATCTATTGTGTTTCTGGGGAATTGATTCCGGAACTACTCCTATTATTTTATTTACCTCCTTCTGGTTATATTCAAGCATGTTTCCTGATGCTGTTATTTCTTTTGATTCGTTTTCCATCATTTGATTGATAAATATAGACTTTTAGTAGGATACAAGGGTAATATATACATCTATCTATATGTATATTTTTTATAAATCGTGTCCCTGTTCACGGCGACATTTGTAAGGTTATACTTACAATTATTAATTACAAGTTGAACACACAGTCCATTTTGCTTTGCTTTGTCCGGGCGCCGTAAGATAATAAATGACAAATGAATTTTGATAAAATGATATAATAAAAAAAAATCTTAATCACAACAACAATAATAATTACTAAATTGTCCTGTTAAACACCTAACCAACTCTTCTCACAAAATACTAAAATACATTTAAATACAGTTCTATCGACATAACAAAAAACACAAAAAAAAACTCATCCAATTTTCACAAATATGTTTACACTTTAACTGCCTGCACACATGCTGTTCCCTCCAAAACACTGTCCCCCCTCTCTCCTATTCTATGTATTGCCAACTAAATTTATGGTACAAATTAAATTTTAAAAAAAATTATACAAATTATACTTTTTCTTTAGATGTTATCAATATAATTTACATTATTCTTACCCACAATTATAAATAAAATTAATTATAAACAAAAAAATTATATAACAGTTGACTCAGTTATATGTAACCATTTTTCATTATTTATACAACTTTAATTTACTAAATAATTTTCTTAAATTTATTTATTTTGAATTATTTAAAATTTCCATTTGAAGATAGACCAAATTTTAGACCCTTTACACAACTACTGTTGAATTTTTATTGATAACTCAGGGTCATCTGTACTCAATGAAAAATCAACTTTTTGCCAACCCCAAACTTTTTGAATGATTCTATGAAATTCTAGCCATTGCCCATGACGGTAGCTATTATTTTCGATGAGCTCATACAAAAATTTAAATGTATAAGATATAGCCCACTTGCTATTCCATCGAAACTGTGTGAACACATATATCTTTTGTACACCAGCACTGCCGACTCTAGGTTGGCTAAGCTCAAATCATTTTAACCAATTCTTTGACTATTTCCTAATAAACTTCAAGATTCAAGATCGTAAACACTATCTAAAGATAACAACTACTCTTGAATTTTTATTAATAATTCAGGGTCATCAGTACTCAATGAAAAATATTTTTGTTGGAGCAGACTTTGGCTCGGATTCGGATGATGAAACTCTTTCATTTTCTTGTTCTAAATCATCACTATCATCTGTGAATACATAAATTTCTGAGTGGGATTCTATTAACTTTTTGCCAACCCCAAACTTTTTGAATGATTCTATGAAATTCTAGCCATTGCCCATGACAGTAGCTATTATTTTTGATGGGCTCATACCAAAATTTAAATGTATAAGATATAGCCCGCTTGCTATTCCATCGAAACTGTGTGAACACATAAATCTTTTGTACACCAGCACTGCCGACTCTAGGTTGGCTAATCTCGAATCATTTTAACCAATTCATTGACTATTTCCTAATAAACTTCAAGATTCAAGATCGTAAACACTATCTAAAGATAACAACTACTCTTGAATTTTTATTGATAATTCAGGGTCATCAGTACTCAAGGAAAATATTTTTGTTGGAGCAGACTTTGGCTCGGATTCGGATGATGAATCTCTTTCATTTTCTTGTTCTTCAACCTCACTATCATCTGTGAACACATTAATTTCTGTGTGGGATTCTATCAACTTTTTGCCAACCCCAAACTTTTTGAATGATTCTATGAAATTCTAGCCATTGCCCATGACGGTAGCTATTATTTTTGATGGGCTCATACCAAAATTTAAATGAATAAGATGTAGTCCGTAGCTATTACTTTTTGATGGGCTTATACAAAAATTTAAATGTATAAGATATAGCCCACTTGCTATTCCATCGAAACTGTGGGAACACATAAATCTTTTGTACACCAGCACTGCCGACTCTAGGTTGGCTAAGCTCGAATCATTTTAACCAATTCTTTGACTATTTCCTAATAAACTTCCAGATTCAAGATCGTAAACACTATCTAAAGATAACAACTACTCTTGAATTTTTATTGATAATTCAGAGTCATCAGTACTCAAGGAAAAATATTTTTGTTGGAGCAGACTTTGGCTCGGATTCGGATGATGAATCTCTTTCATTTTCTTGTTCTTCAACCTCACTATCATCGCTATTTGCTATTCATATAGCCATTAGCTAGAATAGCTAATAGGCAACTATTATTTTTGATGGGCTCATACCAAAATTTAAATGAATAAGATGTAGTCCGTAGCTATTACTTTTTGATGGGCTCATACAAAAATTTAAATGTATAAGATATAGCCCACTTGCTATTCCATCGAAACTGTGGGAACACATAAATCTTTTGTACACCAGCACTGCCCAGACTCTAGGTGGCTAAGCTCGAATCATTTTAACCAATTCTTCGACTATTTCCTAATAAACTTCAAGATCCAAGATCGTAAACACTATCTAAAGATAACAAAACTACTCTTGAATTTTTATTGATAATTCAGGGTCATCAGTACTCAATGAAAAATATTTTTGTTGGAGCAAAATTTGGCTCGGATTCGGATGATGAATCTCTTTCATTTTCTTGTTCTTCAACCTCACTATCATTTGTGAACACATTAATTTCTGTGTGGGATTCTATCAACTTTTTGCCAACCCCAAACTTTTTGAATGATTCTATGAAATTCTAGCCATTGCCTATGACGGTAGCTATTTTTTTGATGCGCTCATACCTAAATTTAAATGAGTAAGATGTAGTCTGCAGCTATTACTTTTTGATGGGCTCATACCAAAATTTAAATGTATAAGATATAGCCCACTTGCTATTCCATCGAAACTGTGTGAACACATAAATCTTTTGTACACCAGCACTGCCGACTCTAGGTTGGCTAAGCTCAAATCATTTTAACCAATTCTTTGACTAGTCCTAATAAACTTTAAGATTCAAGATTGTAAACACTATCTAAAGATAACAACTACTCATGAATTTTTATTGATAATTCAGGGTCATCAGTACTCAATGAAAAATATTTTTGTTGGAGCAGACTTTGGCTCGGATTCGGATGATGAAACTCTTTCATTTTCTTGTTCTAAATCCTCACTATCATCTGTGAATACATAAATTTCTGAGTGGGATTCTATCAACTTTTTGCCAACCCCAAACGTTTTGAATGATTCTATGAAATTCTAGCCATTGCCCATGACGGTAGCTATTATTTTGGATGGGCTCATACCAAAATTTAAATGAATAAGATGTAGTCCGTAGCTATTACTTTTTGATGGGCTCATACCAAAATTTAAATGTATAAGATATAGCCCACTTGCTATTCCATCGAAACTGTGTGAACACATAAATCTTTTGTACACCAGCACTGCCGACTCTAGGTTGGCTAAGCTCGAAACATTTTAACCAATTCTTTGACTATTTCCTAATAAACTTCAAGATTCTAGATCGTAAACACTATCTAAAGATAACAACTACTTTTGAATTTTTTTTATTGATAATTCAGGGTCATCAGTACTCAATGAAAAATATTTTTGTTGGAGCTGACTTTGGCTCGGATTCGAATGATGAATCTCTTTTATTTTCTTGTTCTACATCATCACTATCATCTGTGAATACATAAATTTCTGAGTGGGATTCTATTAACTTTTTGCCAACCCCAAACTTTTTGAATGATTCTATGAAATTCTAGCCATTGCCCATGACGGTAGCTATTATTTTTGATGGGCTCATACCAAAATTTAAATGAATAATATGTAGTCCGTAGCTATTACTTTTTGATGGGCTCATACAAAAATTTAAATGTATAAGATATAGCCCACTTGCTATTCCATCGAAACTGTGCGAACACATAAATCTTTTGTACACCAGCACTGCCCAGACTCTAGGTTGGCTAAGCTCGAATCATTTTAACCAATTCTTCGACTATTTCCTAATAAACTTCAAGATCCAAGATCGTAAACACTATCTAAAGATAACAACTACTCTTGAATTTTTATTGATAATTCAGGGTCATCAGTACTCAATGAAAAATATTTTTGTTGGAGCAGACTTTGGCTCGGATTCGGATGATGAATCTCTTTCATTTTCTTGTTCTTCAACCTCACTATCATCGCTATTTGCTATTTATATAGCCGTTAGCTAGAATAGCTAATAGGCAGCTATTATTTTTGATGGGCTCATACCAAAATTTAAATGAATAAGATGTAGTCCGTAGCTATTACTTTTTGATGGGCTTATACAAAAATTTAAATGTATAAGATATAGCCCACTTGCTATTCCATCGAAACTGTGTGAACACATAAATCTTTTGTACACCAGCACTGCCGACTCTAGGTTGGCTAATCTCGAATCATTTCAACCAATTCTTTGACTATTTCCTAATAAACTTAAAGATTCAAGATCGTAAACACTATCTAAGGATAACAACTACTCTTGAATTTTTATTGATAATTCAGGGTCATCAGTGCTCAATGGAAAAGATTTTTGTTGGAGCAGACTTCGGCTCGGATTCGGATGATGAAACTCTTTCATTTTCTTGTTCTAAAAACTCATTATCATCTGTGAATACATAAATTTCTGAGTGGGATTCTATCAACTTTTTGCCAACCCCAAACTTTTTGAATGATTCTATGAAATTCTAGCCATTGCCTATGACGGTAGCTATTTTTTTGATGCGCTCATACCTAAATTTAAATGAGTAAGATGTAGTCTGTAGCTATTACTTTTTGATGGGCTCATACCAAAATTTAAATGTATAAGATATAGCCCACTTGCTATTCCATCGAAACTGTGTGAACACATAAATCTTTTGTACACCAGCACTGCCGACTCTAGGTTGGGTAAGCTCGAAACATTTTAACCAATTCTTTGACTATTTCCTAATAAACTTCAAGATTCTAGATCGTAAACACTATCTAAAGATAACAACTACTCATGAATTTTTATTGATAATTCAGGGTCATCAGTACTCAATGGAAAAGATTTTGTTGGAGCAGACTTCGGCTCGGATTCGGATGATGAAACTCTTTCATTTTCTTGTTCTAAAAACTCATTATCATCTGTGAATACATAAATTTCTGAGTGGGATTCTATCAACTTTTTGCCAACCCCAAACTTTTTGAATGATTCTATGAAATTCTAGCCATTGCCTATGACGGTAGCTATTTTTTTTGATGCGCTCATACCTAAATTTAAATGAGTAAGATGTAGTCTGTAGCTATTACTTTTTGATGGGCTCATACCAAAATTTAAATGTATAAGATATAGCCCACTTGCTATTCCATCGAAACTGTGTGAACACATAAATCTTTTGTACACCAGCACTGCCGACTCTAGGTTGGCTAAGCTCGAAACATTTTAACCAATTCTTTGACTATTTCCTAATAAACTTCAAGATTCTAGATCGTAAACACTATCTAAAGATAACAACTACTTTTGAATTTTTATTGATAATTCAGGGTCATCAGTACTCAATGAAAAATATTTTTGTTGGAGCTGACTTTGGCTCGGATTCGGATGATGAATCTCTTTTATTTTCTTGTTCTAAATTATCACTATCATCTGTAAATACATAAATTTCTGAGTGGGATTCTATTAACTTTTTGCCAACCCCCAACTTTTTGAATGATTCTATGAAATTCTAGCCATTGCCCATGACGGTAACTATTATTTTTGATGGGCTCATACCAAAATTTAAATGAATAAGATGTAGTCCATAGCTATTACTTTTAAATGGGCTTATACAAAAATTTAAATGTATAAGATATAGCCCACTTGCTATTCCATCGAAACTGTGTGAACACATAAATCTTTTGTACACCAGCACTGCCAACTCTAGGTTGGCTAAGCTCGAAACATTTTAACCAATTCTTTGACTATTTCCTAATAAACTTCAAGATTCTAGATCGTAAACACTATCTAAAGATAACAACTACTTTTGAATTTTTATTGATAATTCAGGGTCATCAGTACTCAATGAAAAATATTTTTGTTGGAGCTGACTTTGGCTCGGATTCGGATGATGAATCTCTTTTATTTTTTTGTTCTAAATCATCACTATCATCTGTGAATACATAAATTTCTGAGTGGGATTCTATTAACTTTTTGCCAACCCCAAACTTTTGAATGATTCTATGAAATTCTAGCCATTGCCCATGACGGTAGCTATTATTTTTGATGGGCTCATACCAAAATTTAAATGAATAATATGTAGTCCGTAGCTATTACTTTTTGATGGGCTCATACAAAAATTTAAATGTATAAGATATAGCCCACTTGCTATTCCATCGAAACTGTGCGAACACATAAATCTTTTGTACACCAGCACTGCCCAGACTCTAGGTTGGCTAAGCTCGAATCATTTTAAACCAATTCTTCGACTATTTCCTAATAAACTTCAAGATCCAAGATCGTAAACACTATCTAAAGATAACAACTACTCTTGAATTTTTATTGATAATTCAGGGTCATCAGTACTCAATGAAAAATATTTTTGTTGGAGCAGACTTTGGCTCGGATTCGGATGATGAATCTCTTTCATTTTCTTGTTCTTCAACCTCACTATCATCGCTATTTGCTATTTATATAGCCGTTAGCTACAATAGCTAATAGGCAGCTATTATTTTTGATGGGCTCATACCAAAATTTAAATGAATAAGATGTAGTTGGTAGCTATTACTTTTTGATGGGCTAATACCAAAATTTAATGTATAAGGTATAGCCGGCTTGCTATTCCACCGAAACTGTGTGAACACATAAATCTTTTGTACACCAGCACTGCCGACTCTGTCATAAGTTTGTTTTATCCTATACACAGTGACACTTAAAAAACTTAGGCTTTTTCCTGATTCCATGCCAAGACAGATTAGGCTTCAAAAATCTTCTTTTCAACTGACATTGCTGCTGTAGATTGCACTCACCTACATGTTATGAAACCTTCATTAAATGAAATTTAATGTAAATTCCATACGTCTGGTTTGGTTTAATTATTTCTAATAACTTGTTCTCTACCTGTTCTGTGCTTTGATTATAAGGATAAGTTAATTCTAAATTGTGCCTAATTTGATTAAATATATGTTCGGTTTTCGTGTCATTATAGCCTTTTATGATGACTATCTAATTTTTTTCTACGTTGACAGGTCTTTGACCGTCGTCTACGATAAGTATCCTGTTATCAGAGGACTCGGCAGAGTTTTGGGTAGCGAGGGATGACTCATCTTCTCCTGAGATATGGTACAGATCATATTCAGGTGCTTCAGAGACATGCTTGTCAACAGGATGTCGCGACAAGTGGTCAGCAACTTTGTTTGCTTTACCCTCGATGTGCTTGATATCGTATTCGTAGTCTTCTAACAGCAGTTTCCACCTAATAAGACGAGCGTTTTGTGTCTTGCAAGTCTTCAGATATTCGAGAGGCTTGTGGTCAGTGTAGATAAAAAACCTACGTCCGTAAAGATAAGGTCTGAAGTGGTTGCAGGCCCATATAATTGCAAGGCATTCTTTTTCTGTAGTTGAATAATTCTGCTCTGCTTTATTCAATGTTCGCGACGCGTAGCAAAGGGGAAGTTCTTTACCATTTTTCTTTTGTGCAAACTATTGCGTAATTACTCGCATCAGTTGTTAAATAAAAATCCTCTTTGAAATTAGGAACTTGAATTATAGGACTGCTACAGACTAAGCTTTTAAGTTTTTTGAACGCTTTGGCATATGATTCTGGTTTTATCTCGCTTTCTCCTTTACGCAGGCATCTTGTCATCCCCTATGACAAGATGCCTGCGTAAAGGAGAAAGCGAGATAAAACCAGAATCATATGCCAAAGCGTTCGAAAAACTTGAAAGCTTAGTCTGTAGCAGTCCTATAATTCAATATTATCAAGATATTTCAATATAAGATAATTCAATATTATCAAGATCTTCAAACAGAAGATGATTTTCATTCTGAATTAGGTTTTCGCAAATCGTCTAGAGTTTTCAATTTATCCGTTTTTGTCATTAAATAGGTACGAATATGAATGAAGTTCCATATTTGTGAAGAAATAATACAAAATATTTTTCTCTAAAACCGAAACAATTAATGCCCTTTCTGGTATATTTTCAATTCTGTATTTGGATATTATTAAAGTACGGCTTTTATCGATTCTCTGTAAAAAGTCTAAAGGATGTTCTTTATATCCTATTTTCATGTTAAACAATTCGCATTGTAATTGTTCTATCGACCTAGAATCCCCATAAGTATTTTCCAGGTATTGTAATAATTCGTTCACGCCTGTAAATTCACATGTCGTATTAATATAATCGGCGTCGCCGGTTAGTCTGGCTAGAATCTTGCCCTGAGCCCTGATTATCAGGCTTACAGACAATGTTATAAACCTGTCGATATACGGTTACAAATTTTAATAGATTGTGCGGATCTCCATTAAAAGTAGGGAGATGGTCACAGTCCGCGGATTTAATTGCAAATGTGGTTGTCATTTCGTCTAGATTATTAAATTCGTTAAGGTCAATTGCTAAAGATAACAACTACTCTTGAATTTTGTTGGAGCAGACTTTGGCGCGGATTCGGATGATAAATCTCTTTCATTTTCTTGTTCTTCAACCTCACTATCATCTGTGAACACATTAATTTCTGTGTGGGATTCTATCAACTTTTTGCCAACCCCAAACTTTTTGAATGATTCTATGAAATTCTAGCCATTGCCGGTAGCTATTATTTTTGATGGCTCATACCAAAATTTAAATGAATAAGATGTAGTCTGTAGCTATTACTTTTTGATGGGCTCATACCAAAATTTAAATGTATAAGATATAGCCCGCTTGCTATTCCATCGAAACTGTGTGAACACATAAATCTTTTGTACACCAGCACTGCCGACTCTAGGTTTGCTTAGCTGGAATCATTTAAACCAACTTTGGGATCCTAATAAACTTCAAGATTCAAGATCGTAAACACAATCTAAAGATGACAACTACTCTTGAATTTTTATTGATAATTCAGGGTCATCAGTACTCAATGAAAAATATTTTTGTTGGAGCAGACTTTGGCTCGGATTCGGATGATGAATCTCTTTCATTTTCTTGTTCTTCAAACTCACTATCATCGCTATTTGCTATTCATATAGCCATTAGCTAGAATAGCTAATAGGCAGCTATTATTTTTGATGGGCTCATACCAAAATTTAAATGAATAAGATGTAGTCCGTAGCTATTACTTTTTGATAGGCTCATACAAAAATTTAAATGTATAAGATATAGCCCACTTGCTATTCCACCGAAACTGTGTGAACACATAAATCTTTTGTACACCAGCACTGCCGACTCTGTCATAAGTTTGTTTTATCCTATGCACAGTGACACTTAAAAAACTTAGCCTTTTTCCTGATTCCATGCTAAGACTGATTAGGCTTCAAAAATCCTCTTTTCAACTGCCATTGCTGCTGTAGATTGCACTCACCTACATATTATGAAACCTTCAGAATTCAGCGACGAATATGTGAACAGAAAAGGCAAAACAACAAGAAACGTTCAGATGAATAGTGATAATGTTTGGAAAATCTGACTTCTATGACAACAATTTTATTGGTTTGTTTTCAGTTTCATTGACAATGCTCTTTTTTTTTTTCACTGCAGTTTTCATATTATTCAAAAAAAAATTAGTCCCCTTGGTTGTAGTACCTCCTATTTACTTTGTAGATTCCATTCTCGAATGAAGCCCTATTATCTAGTACTTTTAGATTTAGAAGGTTATGATAAATATTTCTTGCTTCCATTCGGTCTTCTGGAGATTTATCATGTCTAACAGAAATGTTTTTGGGTTTAAATGTATCCCATTTCTCCATAATTTGCTGTTTTATCAAGTAACTATTAAGTTAAATTAGGATAGGTCTTGAATGTGTTTCATCCTTTACTTTATATGAAAAAAATGTAAATTTTTTGTCTAGAGAAAATGCATATAAAGTAACTGTTGTTTTAAACATGCCCATGCCTTCCTCTTTATCCAATGCAAATTTTGGCAACATTGATTATTTAGTACAACAGTATAGTCTTTCAATAATGCTACAAAACTAGCACTACTATCACTAAATATACCATAAATACTTGCAACTATTCCCTTAATCTAAAAAGTAAGCGATAACAAGTAAACTTTACACTTTAGACATAGGTTTACTTGGGGTATAAATAATTGTTACACTTTACTTGTAAGTAAATTCTTGTCCTACTTGTTTTTATCCACCCAACCCCATATATCAACAGTAGTACACACATAGTCAACACCCTTTAAAAAAATTCTTAATAATGATATTGGGATCATCAAATATTATTGTAAATATTCCTTACCAATGCATGCCCACTGTATGCAGAAAAGGTTGTACCTCTCAATTTTAAGGTGTTGAAAAAATTCATAAAACCATTCGTCCTCTACTGCACGAAGTGGTATATATGAGTTAACCATGAATCGTGAAATTGAATCTTCAAATTCATGTTTTAAAATTAATTTTAGTTTTTAGGCTCTACTCCTACTATTTGTCTTCATTTGTCTTGCTGTTGCAACGTACTTTTTTTGTATGCTTTGTACTCCTGCATTCCTCTTCCCCCCAAATTTCCTTTTTAAATGTGTTAAAAAGTTTATAGAAGTGTTCTTATTTCAACAAGTGCAGGCTCACATTTTGCATAATGCAACTAAATTGTGGGAATTGTAAAAATTTCTAATATATAAAATATATTTGATAATTCAGTTATCTTTATATAATCTAGTACAGTAACATTAAGCGAGGATGATGAAGTTATATTTTCTAAAACATGAGTATAAAAGAGTTGTAATCTGTTGTGATGATTATGTTTATGGTTAAATTCATTATAACAATCAGTTGTGTTAAGGTTAATTAAATCTATCTTTGGGTAAAAAATAAAGTATTAATGACAATCATTAATCTTATTTTTATTGATTACTATATATTGCTTAAGACAATCACTTGTGGTGGAAGTAACATTAATATTTATAATGTTTAAGAGTTCTAAGCATTTAGAAACTAATGAAGAAATCTGTTCACCAGTAATTCCTTTAACAGGGTGTCTACCAGTCGGGAACTTCGGGAATTTCGTGTGGTCGGGAAGCCAGTTTTTGCTCAATATTTGAGTTAAGAAAGCGTCTGATTGGTATAGTCACTCCACATACTTTTAAAGTAAACTAAATTTGCTACAATTTGAGATCAGGGTGAGCTCTATATAGCCATTGGTTCCCAAGCTATAGGGATACTATCATCGAAAAGAGGCCATTTTTTTTTTTCAAAAAGTTATTTATTTTTTTTTATATGGCCACTTATTTTGTGAAATACTCCTGAAATACATAATTTGAGACCAGAATGGTACCTGTGGTCCCAGCGGTTCTCTCAAATACGGCAGATAACAAAAAAAACAGTCAAAAGTGGGTTCTGAAAGAAAATATTGTTCTGTCTTTTCATGGATTATTTATCAATCAAAATTAATTTATTTTTGTTATTTGAAATAATTGATTGGTGAAAAAAAGAAAATCATTTTTACCTCACTTTTCGCTAAACGGTCGTGGCCGGCACTAGGTTTGCTTCTTCTGCACTCAGAATATTCTGAAACAAATTGATAGAGCATTAAATCTAATTTAATTTTATGTATAACTTTGCTACTTTATTTTTAACTGGATCTATAGTTCAACATTTTTTACAGTTATAACTTTTATTCAAATGTTTACAAATCGAACAATAATAACGAAAATATTTACGTGTATTAGGTAATTATAATGAAAAAGTTAATTATATAATAAAGAAAAATAATCATTCAAAGTTTGTCATCGACACATAAAAGCAAATCAAATTTGATTCTATTCATTTTTTTTTCTGCGCAGTCAGTAATGGGGAAGGGAAAAATACAATATTTAGTTGAAAACTGTAAAACGTCACATTAAACTTACTTTTTAATAATATTACATTAAAATCGGTTCAGCGGTTTGGCCACTACCAACGCCTAAAGATTGGCTAAGTTGCGGTAAGTAGCACATTGCGAAAACACGTTTGTCGGTACTCTTTTGGCTATAAATCTATAATTATTTGTCTGATGCAAATTTCTTTTTTTCATCTGAAATCTGGTCAAATTTGCAATGAGACCTCTTATATGAAATGTTTTAAATCCCATAAAATACCCACTCCAGCACGCTGAGAATCCCATACCGTTGTGAAAAAAACTTGTTTTCAGTACAATACTGGTAAATAGTTTCGGAGTTATATCGAGAAATATACTGAAAAAAAAGTGGATTTCACAAGAGTATGAGGTTCTCAGCGTGATGGCGCGAGTATATCATGGGGCTTGATCAAAATTTCATATATGAAGTCTCATAGTAATTTTAACCAGCTTTCTGATGGAAAAAAAAAAAAAAATATTTCTGATCAGACATATATTTTTGGAGTTATTTTATCCGACAACCTCGTATAGCCTTCTAACTATTTTCAAACGGAATGGCGATACTCGACATTGATGTGTTTCTTGAAATTTATCTAGAGTAATCTGAAATATAAAAAAAATGTTTTGTTTTTTTTATGTTGTTTAATTGTGGTATGTTAAGTAGCAAAGTATGCATAGATTGATTTGTTTAATTGAAACGCCATTAAAATATCGATTGGCTAGAATTTCTAAAAAATTCTTGAAAAAGTCGGGAATATGTCGGGAATTTTGATAGCTGAAATTGGTAGACACCATGTTTAATTAAAAATATCCAAAAGGTATTTTCCATAAGGAATTAATACATACAACATAAATGACAAATCACCTCATTGGCTATGGGAGCACCATCATCCAAATTACCACATCCTAGGTCCATATGCCCATAAATCTTCTTACCATTCCAGTCCATTTGTTGATGAATAGCCATCCCATTGAACCTCAAACTACACACCAAACCGTTTTCTTAAACACATTTTTCTTTAAGCCCCCTGAATGCTTCTGTACTGAATCCAGGTTCAGCATTTATTGAAGAATACCACCAAGCTTTTAAACGAGGACATGGAAGACATGTTTAAAAAGAGTCTCAGACAAAATTATATGCTTTAAGAGACAAAAAATGTCTCTTCTGGCTGACGACCTTACCCCACAACTTGTGGTCTACAGGTTTTTCATTAATTTCGACCTCTACCTGTAGTGTCATCCTTCCCACTCTTAATGTTTAAGCCATCAAGATGGCCAATAGGACCAATGCTAACGCAGCTCTTATAATCATAAGTAATCACAATTATTTATATGGTCCTATCTTATCATTCATTTTTGGAAAATAGAAATTCGTTATTTTAATATAATGGTATGCATGAATGTAAACAGTACTTTCAAAAGGTTGGAAAAATTATATCTATGTATATATGTTTGCACACACACATTAGTTTTTGGTACATTGATATATTTATGCGGTATATACTATTTTATTATTTTTTAATTTTATCAACAAATGTTAAAGGAGGTTTGTCGATAATAATTTATATTGGCATTTTACTCCTTTATCTTAACACCAAACCTACTGACATTTCATGTATACATATTTCTACCATGATTTCTAGGTAAAAAACAATAATAAGAGTGAAGGGGATATTGAAAAGACACTTTTGATATATTTTTTAATAAAGTAACTTCAGCCAAAACATGTCATTTGACCCATCATCGTAGGTTTGGTGTTAAAGAATTTATTGAACATTGTTCTGCATTTTTTCGGGGACAATCGTTTCCCGACTTCAGGATCAACATACTAAAACAATTACACACTAACAAGTAACAATAACTATATATACACATGAATTATTTTTACAATAATTATTAATTTACTTTACCTAATTTACATAATTTTCATTTGTCAACTTTATAATTATTTGCTATATTGTGTATAATTTGTGTTACTTTTCATTGCAAGCTTAGTTCAACATTGACTTGTGGGATTAGAAGATTTGTTATTGTTTACAATGAATGGTTTTCATTATCAGCTAAATTTAACTATTAAAGTTTTAAAATGTTACCAATATTTAAATTTTCTATTTCTATTATTACTAATTAATATTAACTGACAACTTTAATTCTATTATTTTAATTTTTTATATTTTTAATTTATCTATTATTATTCCATAATTTCTACAAATTTTTTCTGTATGTTTTATAGTTTCCAGCATTGTTTATTGTTTTATTTTATTATATATTATGATTAAAGATTGAATTGATGTTTCATTTATTTAACATTTAATGTATTTGACACTATGAAATATTATATAGTACTAATTACTGTATACATATTTTGAGTTTCATAATGTGATGTATATGGCTTACTTTATATTAATTTTAATTTTTTCTGTTGTGTTTTGTGATGTACTGTTAGAGGATCGATATAAAAACAAAACAAAACTCAGAAAATCCTGTAGATTTTTACCTAAGAGAGTTATTATACCTACCTATTGTTCTTTGTATATATATATATATATATATATATATATATATATATATATATATATATATATATATATATATATATTACTTAATTTTATATATTTATTTATTTTAAGTAATATAAGGTGTAATATGTTTTCACTTACAACAGTGTAACTATCATTGAGTTATTTGATTTCTTTTTTTTTACAGAATTTTAATTGAATTATGTTTTTAATCATTATTATATTTCTTTACACAATCTGTTTTTGTTATTTTCTTTAATATGAGTTGTAATAATATTTAAAAATCAATGAATTAAACTTAATCATTTTTATTGATTTTCTTTTTTTTTTTTTTTTTATTTCCCCCTGTTTCTGCATCATTTCTTAAATATAAAAATAAAGTTGATGTTATTCATATATTTATACCTTTTACCTAATTTCCATTAATATGATAATTGTGAAATGCAAATTTAAAACATAAATGAATGAAAAAATCGTTTATTTACAAAATGTATCTCATAATTCTTGGATATAGCTTCATGTTTATAGGAAATTTAAATAGCTTTAATTTTGATTTGTAGCAAATTTTTCTAGAGTCCACCGTTTTTGGATATAATCCAAAACCCCAAAAATGGGACCTTCTCCGCTTTTTGCCAAAAAAAAAAAAAAAAAAAAATGGATTTCAAAACAGCAAGCGGTTTTTAGCGTGCTGGCATGGGTATTTTACTGAACTTGATAAAACCTTATTATATATAGGTAGGGGGGGGGGGGGGAGGGGGGAAGGTCGCATTTTTGGGTTTTTCGATTTTTCTATAAAATTGATTCTATACATATTTGTCCAATTTTTAACTGTCGAGATATACATACGTTGTTAATAATGGATAATGTCCGAAAAAAAATAATGTTTACCTCACTTTTGTCAAACGTTTGCTTCATTTGCCAGAAACGTATATATGAAATTAAAGTAAATTTAATGCTCTATAATTTTGATCCGGACATTTTTTTCTGAAAAACGATCGTGTTAGGCACTAGAACCAAGTTGTTGACTTGGTTAATATATTTTTTTTTTTAGAAAATTATCGATTTTCCATAACGTATATCTCTAAAACCGTTGGAAGATCGACAAATATGTATAGAATTTTATATATTTTTTTTATATTTTATAGAAAAACTTAATTAGCTGTAATTTTTATTTGTAACATAATTCTCTAGAGTCTACCGTTTTTGAGATATAACCGAAACATGCATAAATGGGACCTTCCCCCCTCCTTCCACTCACACTTTCCAGGGGCGGGGACTTTTAATATGTTTACCAAACGAAACTATGAAGTCACAAATAATTGCATATCTCTTGCACTCTACAATATGTTCATTGAATGGGCTATATTTGTTGTTTTTCTCTTCTGTCCATCCAATAAACCGCCACTCGGTTACAAATGAGACTTCACCACCTTCAATTTCTCCAAATTGTTTCTCATTACTTCCCTAATTTTTAGTCATTCCTATTTTTCCTATGTTTCACAAAACTAAATATAAGCGTTATTATATTAAAAGGCATAACTCCTCATTTGCTTTATTCATTTACTACATGTTTCGGAGCTTGTCATGTTGCTCCATCTTCAGGTTCTTACACTGTGATATTCTCACTGGTCATCCTATCTAGTGTAGATAGGATGACCAGTGAGAATATCACAGTGTAAGAACCTGAAGATGGAGCAACATGACAAGCTCCGAAACATGTAGTAAATGAATAAAGCAAATGAGGAGTTATGCCTTTTAATATAATAACTAGATATTAATCTCCTTGAATGAAACATATATAGTAAATATATGCGTTTTAATAATTTAGATTCTGGCAGAAAATTATGAATTTACGACTTATTAATATTCATGCTCTTATTGGCAAGCAAAGATTCTTTCAGAATTCCTTTATATCTTCATTTAGTCCAGTCAATGAGTGGTGAAATATATGAAATGAGGCCCTATATATGAAATTTCGATTAGGTCCCGTAATACACTCAAGCCTGGACGTAAATATGTATGTTTTGGCAAAGTATGGCGATATGGACATTTTCAGTGGGCTGGTGCGAGTCTGTAACTTGACTTAATCATATATAGGGCTTGATAGTAAATTTAACCATATTTTAGTTGAAAAAAGGAATTTCAGATTGGATAAATAGTTTTTTAGCTATAGTGAAAAATATGCCAAAAAAAAAAAACAACTTCAATTTCAACACTAAGCTGTTTTTAGCGTGATGGTATTTAACGAGCATTCAGATGGATAGAAGAAATTTTGGATCGACCTAATAGTTTCGGATCTATAGCCGAAAGAGTACCGACAAATGTCTTTTCGAAGTGAAGTGTACCCCTGCCTGTCAAAGAGTGCTAAAATGAGGGATGTAGAGTGCATGAAATATACGATAATTTTTGACTTCACAGCTTTGTTAGGAGTAGTTAAAAGGTAAACATACTAAAAGTCTCCGCCTCTGGGGAGTGAGCTAACGGTGGGAGGAGGGTGACAAGGTCCCAATTTGGTGTTTTACTATTATATCGTGAAAACAGTAGACTCTAGAAAAATATACTACAAATAAAAATTAAAGCTAATTAAATTTCCTATAAAATTGATTTTATACCTATTTGTAGAAATTACAACGGTTTTCGAGATATACGTTATTGAGAAATAGAAATAAAAAAATGTTTACCTCACTTTTTGATAAACATTTGCTTTGAATGCCAGAAACGTATACCTGTATGAAAAAAGTAAATTTAATGCTTTACAATTTTAATTCTATAATTTTTTATGATAAACGATCGTGGAAGGTAAAAGAAGCAAAAGTTTGACAAGTGGGGTAACATTTGTTTTTGTTTTTTTAATCGGTGATTTTCGGGAAAATTTTTACTTTTTTCATACAGGCATACGTTTCTGGCATTCAAAGCAAATGTTTAACAAAATGTGAGGTAAACATTTTTTTATTTCTATTTCTCAATAACGTATATCTCGAAAAAACGTTGGAATTCAACAAATTTATGTAGAATTAATTTAATAGGAAATTTAATTAGCTTTAATTTTGATCTGAAACATATTTTTCTAGAGTCAACCGTTTTAGAGATATAATCGAAAAACCAAAAACATTGAACTTCTCCCCCCCCCCCCCCTCCAACGTTAAGCTAAACACAGACTACTCTGACGTTACGTGTTCCCACGTCTTGTCAGGCATCGTGGGACCACGTCAGATATAAAGCGGTGTTCACATTGGCCTGACGTATAGCAACTACTTCGTGCCCATTGCGTTTCCCGACAGTTTGTATTGAACCTCCAACAATGACTTTATTCCGTGTTTTTGACATGCTGGAAGAAGAAGAAGAAATGTCTGCTTTGCATCCATTAACTCGTCTAGAGAATGGGTCCATCCTATCAACATGGGGCGAGACGAATTCGGGGAGCTCCAAAATTTAATGCCTCAATTAATAGAAGATCAAGAGCGGTTTAAATGCTATTACAGAATGACAAAAACTATAACCTAATTTAGATCATAAATATCTGTTATAATCATCAGTCTGGTTATATTTGATATTGATTGATACTTTTCCCTATCAATAGGTGCCTTTACACATACACGCTTTCCGTGCGGAAAGAGCCTCAAAAAGGAAAGCGTGTAGGTCAAACTTGTGGAGCCAAAATGTGAGGCCGCGCTTTCCGTCCGGAAAGCGTGTCGACTTAATGTGTAAAACTTCATCTCTATACCCGTTTAATTTGATATTCAAGTTACATACCGATAATTCTATAAGGGTAAAACATTTTTTTTTTTTTTTTTTTTTTTTTTTTTTTTCCGAGGGTGGCGACAGGGGGGAGGAGGGAAATTAACCGATTTTCGAAAAATTTGATATTAAAGTTACATACCTATATACCAATAATTTTATAAGTGTGAAAAATCACTGTATTGATTTATTTTATTTTTTGGAGGGGGCGACGGGAGGGGGGTCAGAATTCAACTGATTTTCGAAAAATTTGGTACTCAAGTTACATACCTACATACCAATAATTTTATAAGCGTGAAACATCACTTTATTGATTTTTGATTTTTTAATGGAAGTGGGAGAGTGGGGGATTAAAATTCAAACGATTTTCGTAAAATTTGATCCTCAATTTACATACCTGCTTACAAACAATTTTATATGGGTGAAGGATCACTAAATATATTTCTTAATTTGGGGGTGCAGGGATTACCGATTATCTGATATTCAAGCTACATACCTACGTACAAACAAATTTATAAGGGCGAAACATCACACTATTCCACAGAGGAAGCCACCTGACTCTTCTGACGCCTTCCCACATCTGACGAAAATCTAAAACTTTTGATATTCTTCCCACGCGTCAGATGGCGTGTGGCGTCAGATTGCCTCATCCCACGTGATCCCACGTCACGTCAGCTCAATATGAACGTAACCGCCCAAAACCCTGTGTTAGATTTTATATCCCACGCATTATGACGTGGGCCCACGTCACGTCAGAGTAGTCTGTATTCACCTTTAGCCTCACCCCCAGAGGTGGGGACTTTTAGCATGTTTACCTTCTTTATATTATTTAGTATGCTTACCTTCTATCTACTCCTAACGAAGCTATGAAGTCAAAAATTATCGCATATTTCTTGCGTTTACTATGTGTTTATTAACTGCACTAATTCTGCCTTTTTGATTACCATGATCTATCCAATGAGTTCCTTCTATGGTCTAATATTATACTCACATTTAAGAAATTCCATAATATTTTAACATTTATAAATTATTTTATTTATTGAAGTTCAGGAATGGTTGCTGATTATAATCACTTTCTAATTTGTTAATGATAATAACACTTTTCGCTGTTAAACTAGTAGATCAACATTTTTCAAAAGTATATATATTATGACACTGCATGCCTTATGAAAGGTCAAATAATAAAAAAAAAAATTCTTTTAAAATAGCATTAACATTTGAAGCAATGCTTTTATACCGACGTTATATTATTCATACATACAAATATTTCTTTTAGATTGAATCGCGGAGCATGTAACGGACACAATGCAACGAAAATCCGTTGCCAGCTGGATTTAATACAGTTTAAAACATTAAATACGTTATTAAAGATTTAACGTAAGGTTAAAATCTAAATTTAAAGGTTAAATACGTTAACGACAATTATTTAAAATCATATCATCCATAATTATTTTTAATCGAGTTCTGTGGATATGGATAGCCTAATATGCGATCATAAACGAAAACAAGATGATTCACCAACTAATCAGTAAGTACTTTTTATATATTATTATGAATTCTATTATGTTAAATCAGCAGGCGATGAGTGCATGCAATATTTTATAGTATGTACTTCCAAAAAACACTGCAAACACAATACTGCATTTAACACTTCATAATTTTCTTTCATTTTTATTAAATGTTTGAAGACTTTTCATTCATTTGTAGTGAATTTTACTGTATACAATTCATTCATGACAATTTTACTGTAACTTGTGTAATTTTAAGCACAAAAACCACATCTATCAAATATCTTTTCATCGAATAAAATACCGTACTTTGTAAATTATAAGGAATATATCGCACTGAATGTTTTTGCAGGAAAAGTATAATCACTGAAATATTGGAATGTCGCTGAAATTTTTAGTTTCAGTTCTTTCGCTAGGAAGACTTGGTCCTACCGGCACACTGGGGCCCTTTCCTCAGTAACTCCGCTCAACCCCTATTTTTTATATATTGGTATTTTGACTATTGCATGTGATTAAAAGAAAGTAAATAGTAAGGCAAACCAACTAGTAAACAATACTACTCCGGTTTGTTTACTTTCACTATTTTAATCCGTTTCACGTCGCGGGTTTTCAGATATGTGCTTAAGAAAAAAATAAATTAGTTTAATGCTATTTTATTTTATTTTTCTCGGCTTCTAGGGCCCATTGGTCGGAACGGCAAAATACGTGTCTAATATTTTTTGACCAGGAACCTCCAAAAAAATTGTTAACAAGATCCGTGAGAGACTGAGTGTGTCCTCCCCTTGTTAGTAGAGAAAGAGCAAGAGAGAGAATATTTAATTAAATAAGACATTTGCTTTAATACATCTGTATTTTTTTTTCCAATAGTATATTTAATACATTATATCGCCCGCTTGGAGGTAAAAGTCACTTAGTGCAATTTTTCCAAATTCGTCAAAAATCATCACGTGTTGATATTATCATTTCTCATAAGTATAAAAATTCACCAAGAAAATATAACTGCTATATGTGCACGTTAGAGAATGAAAAAATTTACTTCATAACTATCTGAGAATTTTTTTATGAGCAAATTCCTGTTTGAATATTGAAATGTAAAACACTTAATTTTGTTACTTAATGATTTTTAACTCTAAGCAGTCGATATCGTTAAAATATAATGTGAATAATGGTTGGTAAAATATTAGTTCTAGTATTACAGAGAGACATTCAGTAGCCATGTTACACTGAGATTAACAATAAATAATAAAAGAGATGCAAAAATAAAATAAATAAGAAATAATAAGAGATTTTTAAGACAGGAATTCGCTCTTCCATTCCAGTTGATTGACTTTAAAGAGGATTCAAGGAAGATAAAAAGAAAGAAAAATGGGAGTTGGACAGGGTAGGAAGGATGTCGTAAAATGTGATGTGACAAAATTTAATGTACCGAACCTGGTTTTCCAAATTAAATAAGAAGAAATTAAAAATAAATAAATAAGAAAATTAAAGAAGGTGAGTAAGAATAGGATATCTCTGCCTCTGTACGACGCTTACTTATATCGTTTATCCATAAGGCAACCCTCAAGAGTTAAAAATTACTTAAAAACTATATGGGCCTTGGTACTAAAATAGTTTTGGATTTAATACAATCAAATACGACATTTTTGTGATGTTAGAATTTGAATAATTTCTGTTGTGAATCTTCGCCGGGTTACAGTAAAACCACTAATTTAACCCAAAATTCAAAAACTTCATAATCTTTTGGAAAGTTATGGATAGATTGCGAATACATTCTTTAGATGGGTTTCCATCCAAGCCCTATTGAACTATGCATACAAAATGTGAGAAACATATACACTTTTTTTCTATTTAATTGAAAAAAATAACAATAAAAGTTACAAGTATTATATGTATTATTAATCTATCATATAATCTTTTGATTTTTTATATTATTCGTCAAACAACTCAATTTCACTACTCCTAGGCTCTCTAAGTGGCAATGTAGTGTCATTCCTTATTCTTGTCACGTTTTTCATACTTCATGAAGAAGGATTCAAGAATAAATTGAACCAGATAAAATTTAGAAGTTTGTTTAATGCATTAAAAAAATGGAAACGTTATACAACCAAAACTACTTGTAATGCTACAAAAATTAATTTACAGAATAAGCCAATATTATTATAACAACATATCCAATATTATGAATTAAATTGTTTATTACATAACTATAAAATGCAAATATGAAAATAATTAATTAGTCATTACCTATATATTTACAAAAATATTACTTATAGAAAAAAAAAAATACATAAAGCCGTGTCCACGTTATGTGGAATCGTGTCGATTGACAATATCGACAGGCTTTGTGGAATCATGTCGAGTCGAACCGAACGATCTTTGTCGTTCGACCGAGCCGATAGATACGTGTAGTAGTCAACTTATATTGTAGAAAATTTACTTAATTGTATTTAATCAAAATGAGTGTCATAGAAGATACTGCGGTGGCGGCTGTTGCAATTATTATCGCTGTAGCTGGGTAGCCAGCAAGATAGTTTTCGTCGTCCACGGAGGTTTTGGGTCCGGCCCAGCCTTGATCGAGGCAGAAAAAAGTACAGTATGGAAGAAATAATGAAGGATTTACTGCTAGATGGAGTTGAGAATTGGAATTTCGAATATAATTGGACGTGACATATGAAAGTTTTTTTTCTTCTTACATCTGGTTAAATTTGTTGAAACAAATCAATTTTGTTTCCGTCAAACAGTTTTGGATTTATAGTCCAAAGATTACCGACAAACGTGTTTTCGTGAAGTGCTACTTACCGTAACTCACCTCTTCAATCTCGCCCCTCCACGCAGCTCTAAAGCTATTGATATGAGAAAAAAATGGATGGAACCAAATTTGCTTTGCTTTAATAATGTATAGAACACAACATATGCTAAAAGTAACAGTCTCCTAATTACTTGATCAAACATAAAAACATACCATTTGATAACCTCTATTTTGGGTGTTTTTTTTGCAATTAGAGTAAGAAGCAACTTTGGTAGCAAACTTCAAATTCGGATTCAGCACCCCAACCCAAAAAACATTAAGATCATTTGAGTAAAAAGTTCTGCAGTATATTTCCTCGCCAAATCCTTAATTTATTGGACTATATCCGCAAAGTACAGTCGATCTTTTTTAAAGTTAAAAATACGACTCTAAAGAAGAAATGGTGCTCAAGAAGTACATTTCATAATTACGGTTGACTTTTGCAATGTTTTCAGTTAAGATACTCTTCTTGCAAAGAAGCGAACAATACAATATAGGAAATGAAGTAAATAAATTAAAAACAATAGTAATAGTAAAAAATAATTAAAGTTAAAAATAGAAGCATACTCTTTATACAAAACACAGAGCCAAGGGATGCTCCACAAGCCAGATACAAAGAGATCCCAGTGGAGGCTGAGTGAGCGCACTATACTTCAGTGACTCAGGACACGAGTTGAAAAGCTCTGGCTGTTTCCTGGACTCCATTCTCGAACGGTCACTGAATTTTTAACCTGTGAGAAAGATTAAATACATTTGATTTACATTAAGCGACTTTTTACTTTCAATTTAAAACTAATTAACCTATTTAATATAAATAATTGTTATAAATGTTGCCTAATAATCCTAAGTAAAATTTTCAAAAAATAAATGTTTAAGTGAATAAAATTAGATGAATTTGGTTCACTTGTGCAATTTCGTGCAGTCAAACCCGAATTCGTGCAATTAAGCTCAAAAAGTCAAATTTGTGCAATTTCGTGCAAAATAAAATTCAATAATAAGAATCATATATATATATATATATATATATATATATATATATATATATATATATATATATATATATTTAGGTTATAAATGAGAAAACTACTTGGGTTAGAGATCGCTAAATTCAAGCGAACTAAATGTACAATAACACAGAAATCGGATCTCTAGTTATAACAAAAGGATTATAACAATAATGCCATCATTGTATAAAAAATTTCTGTGAAATATATTTTGTTTTTTTTTCTCTTTATTTTATAATCTACACCCGTGCCAACGGGCACAACCAGCAGATGTGCTGGCGTAAATAATGTATACAATATGTTGGTTGATAGGCATGACAGAGGGTTATCATCCAGTGGAGATTTCTCTTCACCTCATAGTTTGTTGGGATCAAGAATAATAACAAGAAGGAACGAAAAATAAAATAATAATAAGTCCTTTTGGGTCTTCGTCGTGGGTTGTGGGGAATGTTTGTAGTAGACATGTCCTATATTAAGGGGTTGGAATTTCCTGGTATTTTTTCGTGGAAAACTTTGTAGGATTTGTTAATGATCGAATGTATTATGAAAATGTCGTGATCTTGCATTGTTTTTTTCAGGGGCCTCTGCAATCATACGCAAAACCTTTGAAACCGTTGCAATATGCAAATGTTAAATATTTTAGCAGCGGCATAAATTTGTATTCCCCATGTTCAGATGTAAATAAGAACCTAATTTTCAGTAATTAGGTGTACACATGTCGTCTTTGTAACATCGGGATTGAACTGAAATGATATGAGAGGGAAGTAATGTACAAGTTCGATTTTACTTTTTTAACTTAAATAGTAGTTCCTGTGATATATATAAAAAAATAGAGTAAAGAATCCATATTGACACTGTAACTATAATCTTAAAGTTATTCCCATAAATAATTGTTACTCCTCTTTTTAAAGTTACTAATCTTTTTTATTTTCGTGAATTATCCTCAACCCAATTTAACAATGCTGTTTAATTTCAAATAGCCAATAAGTGAAGCAGTGAAGTCCTGAGCCAGAGGGTTTCAATGTTCTGAAAGATGTTAATGGAATTTTGAAATTTAAATTGATGGAGATGCAAAGAGAAAAAGGCATATTTTTTTTTTTCATTATGTAAGTTTTAATAATGAACCTAATACATCTTGTATTAATAAAGCATATTTTAATATGCTCTCCCTAAAGTAATGATGTGGTACCATTATCTAAGGAGAACAGTAAAGGAGAAGTCAAAAGATGGTTGATGTATCACAAGTTTCACAACGACCCACAGGTATCGCCTCGGGCACGTCCTCGACAGATCCTGGGATTCATGACGAAAACAAAGAGGCGGAGTACGAGTGCGTGAGTAGATGTCGGGGTGGGGAGAGCAACAGGTTGCCGCGGAGGTCTTCAGTCGTGCCGGCACCAAGCCAGCATTCGGCCGGGGTTCTTCCGGCACCAATGGTAGCAAAATGACGGTGAGTATTCCGATATATAGTTTTTCGTCGGATAAAATATTTCTTTTTTCGAATTATAAACGTTTAATTACAATCGTTGAATTATTCCCCACTTCTATTGGAATAGTTTTATTTGAAAACTTGTTTCGAATGTTAAACATTCATCAATTCTAAAACATACAAAAATTTCAAAACATGAGCACTATACTAGTGTGGAACAAAAGAAAAAAAAAAAATGAGTGAAACTAGACCAAAATGAAGAAAAATGACATTGACAGAACCTTTTATTCCAATCTGTTGCAAATATTTTAAGTCGAATCATAAGTAACTTCCGTTTTTTTATCAGACATTTATTTTGATCTCTTTAAATAACAAACTTATATTAATTTATTAAGTATTCACCACTAATATATATAACTTATCCTACCCTCCTGGCAGGTTTATCAATCCATTCTTTCTAAAATGTGGTGGATTTGGACTGGATGATGTTTTCGACGGCTACCATAACTTGCTCTTTATAATTGAAGGTTTTTCCATTAATAAAGTTACTATATTATCATAGACAACCCATTTTTCATCGCTAGTTATAAGCCTGTTTAATAAAGCTTCATTTTTTCCCGTGAGAGCAGATTTGTGACAATTGATATACGATCTTCTTCATTTCTTTCATTGAGAATAAGAGGTAGCCATACTCCTAACTTGCTAACTTTCCGTAATTTCTCCAGGTGGCGGTTAACAGTTGATTTTGATGTGTTCAAGCCGTTATACCTCTTGTTAATTGACGTGGATTTTGTTCTAATACTACCTTTAAAAAGTTTACGTAAGTCGGAAGGACGTCCGACCGTTGGTTCGTCTTTTAAGGTAATATCTCCAGAACGGAATTTCACAAACCAATCTCTAATTGCTCTATCAGTTATTAGTCCTGCATCATATACACTGTATATTGTTTCAGCTGTTGCACTAATGCTTATTTAAATTCCCAAAGCATTACATGACATGTTTACTCTCCATTTCAGAGTTTAAAAAAACAGTTTTGCGTAAAGTGTACCACACAGAATAGCTGACAAAAGATTAACCGAAGCCTCATCTATATAGTGAAAACAAAAACTTGTGGTCATGGTAACTGATGGCGGGTTGATACGAACAATAAATTCTACTTAGCTGTAAGTTACTTATGACTCGACCTAATAAATCATAATTCAAAGATTTTTTTTTTTTTTTTCAGTCACTTAAGATCCCCGCTTTACTCAAACATTTTTCAAACTTTGAAAAAAACTATGGAAACATTTAAAACTGTAGTAAAATCACATTGTGTATACTATTATATAAATGGACAAACCATTTTTCATTTTTGATCACTAACCACAGTTATAGTTTTTTTTTTTTTTTTTTTTTTTTTTTTTTTATTGATATTTACAATTGTACAAAATAGTATACAACAAGTAAATGTGTTGACAGTGAATACAATGGCATGTAAATAATTTGTGAAGAACTACTCACTCGTAGCACTTCAATAAAATCTACACTAAAAGTTCTCTAGGCCATCTTCTTTTCAGATGCCTTGGAGGATTATCTGGGATGGAGGAGGAAGCAAGTTGGGGGATCAGTGGATTTGGAGTGGTTATGGAGCTTACTATGGAGGGATAGGTATCTGGTTTGGGCTAAATCACAGTTATAGTTCAAAACTATAAAACTTCTACAGTTTTATAGTTTAATTTTTCTCCTTCTCATTAGAAAAAACTCTTACTTTCAGGAAATTCTAGCTCTAGTATTAAATATCTTGTATACCTTTCTGAACATCGAATTAAAGAATCTTTTAAAATAGATAGATCGGAGTAAAATCAAGAATGCAACTGGTAATCTTTTTTTTTTCTTTTAAGGTCTGGTTCTTTTGTAAAATATCTCTTCCATTCTCTCCGGGTTTTTAGATCAAAGGTCAGGGTCTTTTTTACTTTTATTTTCTTTTACCGTAGTTCTTTGCCACAACCAAAATGATATTTCCATATTTTGTTGACACCAGAAAGAAACCTATCGGTATTTTCATGTGGAACATAATACGAAATAGACTATGGGCCACTTTCGAAATGGGTGGGTATTATTTTATTAGAAATACCAATAATAAATTTAAGATTAATAAGTACAGTATCTACTATTTATTAACTTATTGCCTCTCAAAATCAAGTAAAAAGTAATTGATTATGATGTTGTTGTTATAATATCAATTTAAATTATGCTCCGTCTCACGTATGCTGATGGCACAAGTTTATTATCAGTAAATTAAGGTACCTTTGTAGCATTCCAAACATTCCAGTTTCATATCATAAACCTTCAAAAATGGTGTCAAAATTGGAGAGTTAATCCAAATGAATCTCATCTATTGACATTTACTCTTCATCGTTAACCTACAACTTAATGTCCTAGAGTGTCCTCTTATAATATTCCACTGGTCCCTCTTGAACAGATTCGCTACCTTGGACCCTATTTGGACTAACGTTTTGCTTAGAATGCTCATAAAAGACTAAAACGCCGTTTTTTATTTCTTCAAAAAAGCTCTAAGATATCGATTACAACTCATTTATTTCACAGAATTTTGACGTATTGATTCGAGCTTCGGGGCTCCACTAAGCCACCCAATCCTTCCAAATTCTTCGAAAATCCTCAATGCTCCTTACTTTGTGACAAACAAGGTTATATATAAAGACCTTAATGTTCCAGACGTTGCTTATTTAGCCCAAACCAGATACCTATTCTTGCATATTAAATTTCACAACCCACTATTCTCTATTATCATTACATTCCCGATAACCCACTGGCGTCTGTAAATAAGATGACATCGGGATCTCATATAGAACTTTATTTAAATCCTTGATAGATGCCTTCTAACGTAAACAATGTATAGTAGCGTATGCAGCTCGCAAGGCTTTATCAGAAAAAAAAAATCGACCGAAAGTGGACATTTTTAGTTTTGAAAAATAACTCCTGAATTGATCATTGCTAAATGATTTTTAAAAATAATTTTTAAGTTCTCACCAATTAAAAAAAGTTTTGGTTTTTAATAAAACGCTAAGTTGAAGGAAACATTATAAGGAAATGTCCTTAATTCAACCTCTGCTCTGCTGGACCTTTTCTTTTGGAAAAATAAGGCCAGAAAAATGATTTTGATGGATAAACAGAAAATTATCAGAATTGTTTTGAAAATTGGTAACATATTACGTGATTATTATTAGGTATTCTATAAACCACCGCCTTAAGCTGAATTACTTCTAGATTAATTACTTAAGGTAAAATGTTAATGGGGTGTGTAGCGAGGATGTTAGACTACGGGCTACACTCGCCGGACAGAGGGGGGACACTTTAGTGGCCAATTTGCAAGTACAATCCCTCGATAAACAAGTCCCTCCCTAAGTTACTCACATCCCCCTACACTCTCTCGCTAATCACTGGACAGTTTTATTCTGATTTCGTTTGCTAAATATTTAATAGTTGATTTTTCTCGTGATTAAATGAAAATACATTTTATTCTGGGGCCATTGCCCCATAAGAATGATTAAAATGAACAATATAATGGCGCCCTAACAGCCTTATATAAAATTAAGGATATACTGCTAAGAAATATTATAATAATAAAATTAAATTGTGGTATTAAATTAATAAAGAAGAAGCTCACCCTCCCACCTCAGCAATACGTCGCACAGTGGGACGAGCCAACGTAATTTGCTGGACATTGGTTGAAAACAAAAATTTATATTTATGGCTTGAATCATTTATAAAATGCTTAATGTTTGGAATTAAATATTTTTTTTTCGTATTTATAGGATTTGCAGAACTCCTTCCCCTCACATTATAATCCTTGTTTACCCCTTTTGTTTAGTCTGTTTTTTTCTTTTTAGTGTTTTCATTTCAGCAGTAACCCTATTGGGTTATTTTACCTACATATTTGTCAGCTAGGATACTAATGGGGATCATTTTGGCCAAAAAAAAAAAAGCGGCTTCGTCAGAAAGTGTCCGAAAACTTTTGATAATTTTGAGTGCCATTAGCCTCTGGTCTGGACCCTTTCCAGCTTTGCCTTGTTGTACTTAATCTGAATTCCTGGATGCCATATTTCCATGCCTTAAGTAATAATAGGCAAAATTGCGCCTTTATACAGAACCCCTTCAGGGCGTCCGTTCTCAACCCCCATGTCGCACAGTGGGAAGAACCTATGTAATTTGTTGAACATTGGTTGAAAAAAAAAATTTATATTTGTAGCTTGAATCACTTATTAAATGTTTGCTGTGGTCATTGTCGATAAAGAACAGTACGTTAAACATAATTTTATTACGTACAAACAGGACATCAACATCGATATACTATGTTTGTTTGAAAGGTTCTCGCAAATTTCCCGTTTTGTTAAATTGCATTAGAAATTGTTTACACATCCGATGTAAATTTTTTGCTGTTCACAGTTTTTAGCATGATAAAACGATTGGCAATAAAACATTTTCCTGTAAAAGTAATAATTTCAAAAAATAAATGTATTTAAATTTGAAAATTTCAACAAAAAATTGATTTTTGAAAAATGTTTACACTTGTCGAAAGCCATTTTAATTTATAATATCGATTACAAAAAGTAACTCAAGATCGAAATGGTCTGCGACTACTTGCGACCTTGGAGAGTATTTGAATTTACTTTGATAATTCAACTTGTACAAAAAAGTGGTCCAAATTGCTACAACAAATGGACTTCACAAATGTTATCCACAGGTATTCACCAATAAAAATGCTTAAAATTTATATCGGAACAGGCCTGAATGCTGACACTGACACCACGAATTTGAACGAATGGATCCAATGATAAAATTTCGATAACCTCAGTGTAGGAGCCTGTGGGCTATAATTGATTACTTCTATTAAATAACTAAATAGTTCCGTTTTCGATTGGGGCAATATTTAAAATAATTATTACCTATCAGATTTCTGACAAACCGCAAATTGTTTATTTTTTAAAAAATCCGATCGACGAAAAAAAGGCATAAAACACGTATATCTCACTTAACGGTAAACTGATTGATTTGCAGATTTTTAAATTCGATAGAGCATATCAAAAATCATAGAAAATAATATCCCTTGAATCAAAACACGAAAAAAAACGAAAATTAGATTTTTTTTAGACCCACTATTGGTTAACAGAGCAAAGCCCTGAAATAATGGGAAAAAACTGACTTTAGATTCGAATTCTACACCTTTGAAAACATACCCATATGAAATTTAAAGTTGATGCAATAATTTTTAGGGGCTCAAAATGCGATGTCCAGAAAAAAAAACATAGTTTCGTCCCACTGTGCGTCGTAGGAAACCATACTTTCCAAGTGGTCTCGAACTTTACTTACCTAGGGTCAATAATAAATGATACCCATAGTGAAGATGAAGATATATCGGCAAGAATAATGGCTGCCAATGGAGCTTATTATTAGCGAGCCTGCTGAAAAGTACATTACTAAGTCGCGCAACAAAATTTAGGCTGTATAAAACTCTTATTAGGCCAGTTGCTGCGTATGCGTGCGGGACTTGGACGCTCAGGAAGGTATCTTCAGAACGTTTAGACCGTTTCGAAAGAAAAATACTTAGACGCTTAGTTGGGCCTAAAATGAATAAGGATTTCCACGGTAAAGAATGAAGGAAGAAATTTACTGAGAATGAATGAGAAGAGAACGGCAAGAAAAAAATATCATGGGAAGCCGGAAGGAATAAGTTCAAGAGGAAGACCAAAAACTAGATTGATGGATGATGTGAAGAAGGATTTAAAAAAGAATGGAATATCCATCAGGTGTGCTGTTAACAGGGACGACTGGGCGAAGGCGATTGAGCAGGCCAAAGACCGCTACATTCGTCTGTCGTGCCAATAATGAATGAATTAAATTAATACTACACGTTATAAACATTACATGAAAATAAGAGTAAATCTTTTAGTAAAAAAATTAAAATAAAGTAAGAAAACAGAAAAGTAAAAAAGAAATGAAAAATACTTTAAACAGGACTAAAAATATATCTTATCTGCATATAGTAAATAAGATCTGAGATAATGATAAAAGTTACAAAAAAATAAATTAAAATTATATCCTAACAATTCATATCTTATTGTGGTAAATATTTTCTTCTTCTATATGACTTTTGCATTGAAGACCTAATATGGAAAGGAAGAGTCGGGATTTAAAGCTGTTGAGATTGGAAAAATAGCGAATGTTGGAAGGGAGGAAGTTCAAGAAATTCGATCCTCTGGCAATATAAGTGTGTTCGAATGATGTTGAAGGGAGTTAGGTAAAGGTCAGAAAGGACGGGATCTGGTTTTGTGGAAAGCCAATAATTACTTTAAAGTTAATGCTTTGACAATGTGGGAAGGTGACTGAGAGGAAAGAGATGAGTAAAGCAATGAACCAAGGAGGTATTGTCTTCGGATAGAGGGAAATAACGATTTTAATTTAGTCTAGTGGTGAAAAATATAGTCATGACGGGATATCCCTAGAACGAAGTAAATATGTTCATTTACAAAAATTTTTAATTTGTCTTCCGATTCATTGCTAAGTTTCTTTTAGATAGCTAAGTTGCTTTGAAAATTAATATTAATTATATCAATAATATAATTTTATCATACAATTACACTTTTAGACAGTTTCTAAACGCTAAAGATTGTAATTTTCAAGATAAGTGTCCTATTAAATAGTATATATGTGCGTCAGGAATTTGAATTTTTTTTACTTCTACATAATTATATTTAAACTATAATTTCCTATAAACTATTATCTTGTTTCAAGTTATTTTTGCAGTTTTCAAAATCATTTATTATTATATTTAATATTTTTTTTTTTTTCGATTTATTTCAATTAAAATATTTTTTATTTTTTTCAGGAACAAGAGCAGGGGGGTGAGGAAGACGGACTCGAGGTAAAGCTTTAGAATTTATCCATACTTACAATTAGTTTGAATATTTTCAAAACCGTTTACAAAAGGATTTTTTTTTAAACATTTTTTTTATATGGATATATTACTTAATGTTTACTTTACTTTACTAAGTAGCTCTATTACCAAGAACATTTCTTGGCTGCCTTCACAATGTTCTTCCAATCTTCTCTGTCTCTTGGCCTAGTTCTCCATCTCCTGACTCCCAAACCCTCAGATCTTCCTCCAGTTCCAGCGGCCATTGTTTTCTTGGTCGACCTTCTCTTTTTTTGCCAAATACATTACCATGCAATAGTTTGCTCGGCATTCTTATTAAATAGCTTAGCCACCCTACGCGGAGTGATTTGATAAACTGTACCAGATGTCTTCCTTATATAAAGAGTACATTTCTTTGTTGGTCCTGATTTCCCATGTATTGGAGTCAAATTTAAAGACTTGGCTGTATATCTTTCGCAGGATCTTCCCTTTAAACATCCTCAGACTGTCCGTGTAAGGCTGGTTTAATCAAGGTTTTGTACAGCTGAAGTTTATTATTACAGGACAGTATTTTATTTTTAAAGAATTCAGGTTTGCAAAATATGCCCGATTGGATGCCTTTATTATTCGTTCTCTCATTAATTTTCTTATTTTCATCGTTCAGCTCTGACCCTAAATGTGTAAAATCATTTACTTTTTTTAATGAATTATCATTAATATCGATAGTGGTATTCCCTTGGTCTGAACCGATGTTCATGTTTTTACATTCGTTTATCCAGAAGCCCATTTTTTGTTCTTCATTCATGACTCTTTTAATAATAGAATATAACGTTATATCAGGCAAATATGTTACGCAAAACATATACCAGGTTTATATTATTTACAGAAATATTTAGTTATATTTACATAGTTATAGTTTTTAGTTAACTTTATATAATCAAATCGATTATTCATAAATTTTTATTATATTTAGTTGTTTGTTATTCATGAATTCTCTTTTTCTAACCTAAGACATCATGTTCTGTAATGGTATTCCTCTTGTTCTTCGGGAATAAATGCAATAATTAAGACTTCATGTGGAAAATCACTAGCATTGACCATACCTACTAAAACCACAGAAAACTGTTTGTTTTCGACTAATTCAACATTTACTATGCTAACACAGCAGGTATTGGGCTCCACAAAGCCATCTAATTCCTCTCATACCAATCCTTACCGGCCTTCGTAAAATCCTCCATTCTCAATTTTACACGACAAAATAATGTATTATATCTCAGTTTACTTTGTGGCCACTTCATTGATACCAATTAATCTATTACTAATCTAAATACTTTAAAATCATTTGTAAAGTATTTACCATCCAATTCATCTCGTATTCAATCCTTCCAATCCAAAATCCTTAATGTTCTTTACTTTGTCACCATTAAACTTATCTATTAAGATCTTAATGTCCCATATGTAGCTAATTCAGCCCAAACCAGATACTTATCCTTTCATAGCAAGCTTCATAATCACCCAAATCCACTAGTTTTTCAACTTGCTTCCCACTCCATACCTGATAATCCTCTGAGGCGTCTGAAAAGAAGATTTTCAGAGAGATCTTCTAGTGTAGAATTTTTATGGAAGTGCTGCTGATGAGTAGTTCTTTTCAAGTTTTGACATGCTATTGTAATCGTTATCAACACATTTACCTGATTTATATATTTGTACAGTTGTAAATTTCAATAAACTGATCGGGAAAAAAAAAAAAAAAAAAAGAGTTCCAATATTCATATCTAAGCTATCACCAATATTCCTCCAGAGCCATTTTTTTTTTTTTTTTTTTTTTTTTTAAACTTTTATTTATTCATCCACACTTGTCAAAATATACATCGACAATCAGCGGAATGTTTGGCTTGATAAACATTAAAAAAAAAAAAAAAAAAAAAATAATGACTTTTCAGGCATGAGGAAGAACGATACCCAGCGATAACTCTTCCTTGGCATTAATTAACGTAAGATAGCAGATCTCTCATCCACCTTCTTTTGAGTCTCTTTTTTGTATTTCCTGCCACATAGGTGGTATCCATCTTTTGTAGTGAGTCCTTGGGCACTTGCTAACAGTTGGTAAATGTAAGTATGTAATGTTTTATTGGCAACATACCAAGGAGCTTGATAGATTTGTGTGACAAATCTCAAAGTTTTCGATTGAAAGATTTGAAGTCATATTATGTGTTTCTTTTTTGTAGAAAATTTTGAGAAGCCTAAGTCCAAACGAGTTTTAGTAAATATTTGTATGTAGCAAGATTCTGTTTAAGTTTTAACTTGGATTTTCGTCTGAGTAGTGGGCGGAGTAGTAGAATTAAGTATTTTTGGTTTAAGGTTAGGCTTTTTCTCTTAGTTTGCGGGCCCCTAGTCATTCTCTCACCATACCCCAATTCTATCTAATATACTTGGTCAGTCTCTAGATGGAGTATAGGCAATGTATAGAGGAGGGCAAGTTTCGTGTTTGAGCGTGAATGTGATGTGTTGGCTTTAGTCGTAGTTTAATTTTATCTTCCATAATTTGAACCAGTCCATAGCATCATAAAGAAGCTTTCGTGACCTTTTTATAAAAATCATTCGAGAGTTGCTATGGAATTTTAATATAAACTTCGAAAAAATAAATAATCGGATATACCTTTTTTTAAATAATTTTTTTTATTTTATATTTAGGTTAACTTATAAATATATTTTTTCAATATTTTTAATATAAATGTGAACTTTCTTCTCTGTCAAAATTGTTTTTTTTTCACGTGAGGTGCGCATAATGGTATAGAAGGATCAATACAATTAGGATTGATTAACTATTTCCCACTACTATTAGATTTTTTTTTTTATTTCAAGAATAGTTTCAAATGTTAACCTAGTTACGCTTTCGAATTTCGAATTTTCAAATTACACTGCCTGCTTTAGCTCCTGATATCTTACAGAAGCCAATTTCATTTTGTCTCCTTAGGCAAAGATCAAATATTTGATCTTTTGTTTCTAAAAAATATATATACATTCTAATATATATATTCTATATATATATATATATATATATATATATATATATATATATATATATATATATATATATATATACACACACACACATATATATATATATATATACATATATATATATATACACACACATATATATATATATATATATATATATATATATGTGTGTGTGTGTGTAAAATTTACGAAGCAAAGTTATTTGTTTTGTTATTCTAAAGGAATTTTTATAAACCCAGAATGAAGGTTATCAAAGCAACTATGACTAAAACTCAAATAATGTTTGTAAAATAATTTTTTTTTTTTTTGTGCATTGTCTGGACTGTACGTTAACTTAAATATTATCTGTTTATATATGAATTATACTAATTGTATGTATCTTGAATAATTTTTGTTCTTCAATACATCTGGTTTGATCTTATTATTGGTTTATGGTTTGAAATATGAATTTATTTTTAAAGCGAAGTATCTACCTTAAATTGAATATTGTTAAAATGACTCTATTTTGCAACCATTATATCTAGTTGAAAACAGCAAAAAAGTTACAGCTGGTTTCTGGACTCCTTTTTGCTCATTAGTGCAAAAACCTTCACATAAAACATAAACATAGCTCCTGTACTATTTGGGTAAATATTTAGTTTGCAGTTATCTCCTTTTTTATAGGTTATAGAGGGCCTTCATTCTTCCCAATTTTCGCAATCATCCCGTTTTGGCAAAAACTTTACTTGCCACCTTTTTACAATTCAAGGGCGATATGTTCTTGCAGAGATTCGTCGTCCTGATATCCAGTTTACCTAAACTAATCCTAATGACGGTTTACTTAAAAAAAAAAATATGTTGAAATAGCCTTGGGCCTCGGTCCGGGGATCACAGAGAGCTCTCAAAATCTTAAAAATTAACTTGGGTGGATATTTAAAAAAAAAAAAATGCTGCTGTTGTGGAAACCTTGCAGAACTCTTTCGGGAACAAGACAGTAGAAGACCAAGTTGGCTTGAAATGTAAGACGAAACGTCAGAAAAATATTTATTTTTTTTGTATGTATGATCGCACACTTTAATCATCTTCTTTGTATGATGATAACTATCCATCATTGGATTTAATTGCTCTATAGGCAAGCTATTGACCTAGTTGATAGCCATAGTGTTGATTAACAACTTTTCTAGATATTGTTAGGATTAGACGAGAAATATAAACCCTACCGCTATTATTTAATGGCAAAAAGACCAGATCGAAGCAGGAGTAACTAAGTCAAATTAGTTTCATTTAGGCTTGCGAAATAATTACTACTCAACCAATCATTTCTTATGATCGAGGTTCCGTAAACATAAACTATTAAGAAAAAGCTTGTTTCTTATAATATTAATTATTTAATAGTAATTTAAACGGTAAATCTGATTGACAATATGCCTCTCTTGAGCACATAATGAGGCGCAATAATAAGCCTTGAGCAGCTCTGACAAAGTAATTTTGGTTCATATTTTAATAATAATAAATTTAAGTTTGCATCTTCTTATTGATTTAATTTTTATTTACCAATTTCTCTTAGTAATTGTTTTAATAGTAGATATTCTGTAATTTAGTTAATTAAATCATTAAAAACCGAATTATTACCGTTATATGCAATAGGTTCGTTACGAACTCTGGATTAGTGTCCGACATTTATTATCATACGCTCTGTGACAGTTCGTTATTTGCAAGACACTTCTCGTAGGTTTGTATATTCCTCATAACCAAAGTTTATTTATAGGAAACTCGTTGTCTTTGTACGATATACCCCATACCCATTTACATTAAATTTTTCAAAATTCTGTAGTCAACGCCGACTGAAAAAGAAATCGCTAATTACGAAACTATTTTTTTTTTTTTTTATACAATGGTATGAGCATCTAGTTTGTTGTTTTTTTTCACATTTTTTTCATTGTTAATGCCCATAAACTTTATCTTCTACAAAAGAAACGACCTTTTTTTTTTTTTTTTAATAAAACTATTATAATTTTTTTTTATTATAATAAATAATATAATGGAATATATCGAATCATGAAGAAAATATTAGGCCCAAAAAACACAATAGAAGGTTAGATGTTACGAAGTAATGATGAAATATATCAAAATGTATTAAATATATCACATGTAATAAGAAAAAGAAGAATGATGTTTTTTGGTCACTTATATCGAATGCCTGATAGTAGATTTACAGGTAAGATTTTCAGATATCTGTGGGGTAAGAAATCGACAACAAGCTGGGTCAATGAAGTAAAAAGGGATTTGGAAAAAAAAAACAATATAAAAATAGAGGAATTAAATAATAGAGAAGACTTTCGGCGAAAAGTATTGAAAATGGAGGGATTCCAGGGCAGGAAAGTGAAAAGGACTGGTGCAAAATGGTCTGATGACAGAAAGAGGAAACATGGTGAACGGATGAAAGCATACTAGAAGAAAATAAAAGAACATGGAAGAAAGAATTGAAATTGGCACGTGGTCCTCTGTTGGCCTATTCGAAAAAAAAAAAAATGGAATAAATGTTTCCATTGGTTATTGTATTCTTTTTTATTAATTCATAACCATTTGGTTGATTTTATGAATTTCACTTGTATATTATATATTTGTCTAGTGGTTTTTTTTTTTTACACTCTATGAGAACAACAATGTTATTTTATTCATCTTATCTTTTTTTTTTTTTTATTTTTTTTTTTTAGTTCAAACCGGTGATTGAAACAGGAGTAGAGCTTGTAACTCAATTGCAATTAGCATCGCTTTACCAACACTTTTATTCACTAATAATATATTTTTTCACTAAATTATGTTTCATCTCAATTTAAAGTTTGAAGTAATTTAATTTAATATGTACTTTTCGATAACTTAAAACATATATCAAACTCTCTTTACTTACAGCCAAATCTCACCCTCAGAGCACCTAATTGTTGGCAGAAATTATTTTTAACAAAATATGACTTCTTCAAAATACTAAGCAGTAAGAGGCGATTAAGGAAAACGTATTTCATTAGCATAAAAAGATAGGGGAGCTTTAAAAATAAAAATAATATGTAAACCTTTTTTTTATTTTTTCCCCCAACTATTTATTGCAATATTCAACGGTGTAAAATATAAAATAAAATACATCTAGTGAGTGCGATGTTAATGCCCAAAATGTCATGTCAATTGCCTGTAAATCAGCTACCCACTGGTAGCACTTATAAAGGTCCTATATTAGAAGGTCCCGAAGCGATCTTCTTTTCAGACGTCTTGGAGTGTTATTAGAAGTAGAATGGGAAGCAAGTTGAAATGCTAGTGGATTTGATCAGTCTGGAGTTTAGTATAAAAGCATAGGTGCCATGTTTGGACTAAATTAACAACATACGGTCTATTAATATCGTTGTGGAGTTTTTGTTACTAATAAATAAACGTAAATTTAAGATATACCAGCTATTCACTCTAACATTTACTTCAAACTCACTTGGTTTATTGTGGGGGTACATTAGCCGTCCTAGTTAATTCTACTTAAAAAGTTTTTAATTTAGAAAATGGACTGGTTTCTGAAATATAATATCCAGTAAGAAAATATCTAAATTGGATGGGCACCTTCTGAAGATTAGTCAGAAGTTTGAGGATAAATGTTCCTGCCCTGTTATTAAACTGGATGATGGGGTAACAACTGAAGGATCGATGATAGTTAATATTTCGATACGGGGAAAGATGTTTGTTTTATCCTGCTTATTTAGTGATTAAAATACTCTGACAGAGGAAGAAATCCGTCCATTTGATTTCTTTCTTTCTTTTAATTAGGATTGATGAATTATCTGCAGCTATCACATTTTTTTTTTATTTCGAATGTTGAACATTCATCATAAGTTCTAAACGCATACGAAATAATGAGAAACATCAGCACTTTGCAACATAGATTTTATGTATATATTGTATATACGGATATATTTCTTGACTATTACCATAAGATATTTAATAAGGTTCTTAAGGTTCAGTCAATAAATAAAAACAACTTAGTCCAGTCATTTCAGAAGTTTTAAGCCCTATTCTGCGGAAAAATTCTTAGTGAGCTGAAGTTTTATTTACACCTTTATTATGGCATTTTAATAACCTGTTATTATTTCATTTGTAGAATATTTTCTTATTTTCCTGTTCATATATTACATTAGTATCCATGTTTACATTATCATTGTTATATTAATATTTCTTCTTTATTTTATTATTTTTTATTTTTATTTTTATTTTTTCATCTTATTTATTCATCATGTCTCTGACCAGATGTAACTAATATCATTTCTTTCTGTACAATTTGTTATTCTTAAGGGACTTGGTTCCCAGAATAAAATTATTTTTCTATTCTATTCTATGTGAAAAATTGACATTGATATCGTGCTAAAAAAGTTATAAAGGTCAAAAGGTTGCGAAAACCAGTTTTCCGCGAATATCTCGGGAGGATGTTTTACCAGACTTGATCAAAACTCTATATATAAGGTCTAACAGTGAATTTAACCAGCTTTACGATGAAAAAAAAAACATATTTTAGATCAGACAAATAGTTTCGAAGTTATAGACAAGAAAGTACAAAAAAAAAAAACGTGTTTTCGCGGAAAAGTGCGACCGCAAGTTGGTCGCTTTCTCAGCACTGCTCAAAAAACTGTTGATCTTACAGAAAAATACAACAAGATTTTTTTTTGTAGATAATTGCACGATAAACAATTTTTGTTGTGATCTCAATTGACTTCCGAGCAGTAGGTCGCGAGATATTCACAAAAACTGATTTTCGCCACCTTTCGACCTTTACAACTTTTTTAGCCGGCACGATATCAATGTCGATTTTTTAAAATTTTCATTAAAATGACGTAATAAAGTTGTATACGAAAATTCAGTTCATGGAATTTTTACGCAGTTAGAACCTATCATGAACGGACTATTTTAGCGACGTTTCGAGACTATATTGTTCTCATAATCATGCCCTGCGCCTTAGGAATGACCTTGTATTCCTCGCACTCATCAGCTTTCTGTTAGATTTCTGAAGTTTCTTCATCACTGTGATTGCCTCAGGACCGTGGGTTGACTGTTACTATTAGATGTTCAATAAGTTTCTTGAGGTTCAGTCAACAGAAACCTGGCGAGTGCGAGGAATATTTTTTATATGGCCTGTTAAAGTATAAGGAATGGTAAATCCATAAAAATAATGAGACTTTTAGATGAAGGACTTTTTAAAACTCACTCGAGATACGCAAGATGGTATAGAAAGATCAATATAATTAGGATTGATAAATTTTTTGTCACTTACATTATATTACAAACATGTTGATACTCACCGAAGGAGGCAAAATTAAAAGGCCTTCTGAAGGACATCAGGACCTAGGACCTAATATATATTTATTTATATATGTATATATATATATATATATATATATATATATATATATATATATATATATATATATATATATATATATATATATTATATATATATATATATCTATGCAGAAAAGTGTTGATGAACTGTTCCGAAATGTTTTTTATGTCTCAGAAGATAGAAGAGTCTTCTTGTTACATAATTTATCTAATTTATCAATCCTCTTGAATTTTGAAAAAAAAATGGAAAAGTCCGCTTTATGAAGAACTTAAGCTTTTGCTTTAATTAATAAAATAAAAATTCTTTGCCTCAGTTGAGATGTCTAACATTCTTGGAGAGTAAGGCTTAGGGAAATGTACCGGAGTGGCTGTCCCCAACGCCATTGGAAATACTGAACCCTGTGTAATTGTGTTTTCAGATCACCAGGGTCTTACGGGGGGGGGGGGGGGGGGAGAAGGGTTTAAGCTGGTTTCGGATTCGAAAAGTAAGTAAATACACGTCCTAAAAGACCTTGGATTTATTTTTAAAAAAACTAAAAACATTTTCAATTATATTAATACTAGCTTCCTCCGTCGTGGCTTTGCCCACTCTCATAAGTTAGTAACTTTGATAATATTAACTGATTCAGATTTAATTTTTTATCGATAAAAATCTTGTTTTGAAATATGTAATTGAAAATTATTTCTTCAATGATTCACTTAAAACTGTAATGTTAAATCTACCATATTGCACTGACCAGGTGGTTGTAGATAACGTATAAGGATAATTAGACATTTTTTAATTGTTAATGTATGAATTAATAATCCAGATGAATAAACACTATTTAGAAATTTTTATGTATAATGGACTACATTATCAGTGCTTACTTAAAATCTATGCAAGGATTCAATATTACGATTACACAATAATTTTATCTTTTTCATTTGGTTGGATTTTAATTTCTAACCATAAAAGTTTATGACAGAGTTACAAACCTCGTTTCTGCCTCTTATCACCGTAGATTTAAGTTATTATTATAGTAAACGTTTCTATTGTAAACCTTCCTAGAACTATAATGATGTAATTGAAATGTTATACTGACGTGTTCATTAGTTTTTAGCGTTGTTAACTTCTCTGGGATTCATATGATGAATCACATATTTGTAGATTTTTTTATAACAATTTAATTGAAAGTGAATTTTTAACTCTATATAAAACCGTAACTTTGTAACCTCTCTTAAATGGACCTCGCCACCTATCCGTCGATTTTTAAACTTCACTGTGCACCACATATATATTGCTTATTAATAACAATTTAATTGAAAATGTAAATTTTGTTATTGCTAAACCTTCCTTGAACTATGAAGATGATGTCGTTAAAATTTGGTACAGATTGGTTCCGTACGGTTTGTCGTTTTATATAATAGTAGTGATTAATAATAAAGTACAGTTGTTTTTAAAGTTTCATTGACTGCATAAGCAACTTGTTGCTTTGCCTCGATCCGATCCTCAGTGTGACAACAAAACTCGATGTTGACAATCCGTTTATGTTGGAACTCTGTTGTTCCTATATATATCCTCTTACTGCAACCCCCAATAATCGTTTCCACCATATTGTGAAACTAACATCATCTAACATCATTTGCAAGCGCTGTTTTTATTAAAACAATAATTTGTGTTATATATTTTCATACTGTATCAGATGTCGGATAATTCATATTAGATATATAATTTTTAAAATATATAATAATTTATAAGAAATCTATAAATTATTGTTTCTTTCTTACTCGGTAACATTATCAAAGGTTGCTAACTGTTGGAACATAATGTTTTAATTTGTAAGGGGAGGTGGGCTAATATGTACTTTAGAACTACTCATCCGATTTAATTGAAGTGTTATAATTATGTTGTTTTTTCCCTACTCACCAACATTTTCAAAAGGCTCTAACTGGTACAACGTAATGTTTTGTAGAGAGGGAGGGGGCAAATAAGTTTCTCAACATCGACGTGAAAGATTAAATAATAAAGTTATCCCAATTTACCAAATAAATATTTTTTTTATATTAAGTACATATTTTGACCTTCCCCCCGCCATAAAATTAAAACATTATATTCTAGCAGTTAGCGCCCATTAAAAATTTTAGTTGCATGATTATCAAATTTCATTAAAATTGGCTGTGTTATTATTTTTGTTTATTTGTTTAATTGTTTTTAAGTTTAATTTGTATCCCCCACACTCCAACAAAAATAAAGCAATTGATAGATCAAACCCAATGCCAATTAAAAAACCAAAATAGTGGTGCTCAGATATTCTGATCTTTATTTGTCTATTTTATGAAATTAAAAATTGTGTAATCCGTAATTAAAATACATTTAGGGATTTCATTGTGATCCCAATCACATGAATTTCTTTTTAGAATTAGTGTAATTCACATATTATCGTATTTCAATTACATTAGTTTCAATTATTTTTACAATGTAGTTGTGGCCAATTATACAAAAAATACATTAGTTAAACGTGAATTAAATATTGTTTACAACAACTTGTAAAGAAAATAAACACTACTGGCAATTTAATAAAAGTTTTGCATCCGAAGGATCGCAAACCATCTTTTTTTCAGACGCCTTGGAGTGTAGTCGGGAAGAAAGTTGTAAAAGTAGTGGATTTGATTATGAACGAAGCTTGTTATGGAATGATGCGTATCAACGATACGTTTGGGCCTATTCAGCGAAATATACTTAGATCATTATGGACAAGTTTGTTTGTGACATAATAAGAAGCATCGAAGATTTTACGAATGATTTTAAATTTACTGATTGGATGTGAGAACTGAAAGTTTTAGTGGTGCCCTAAAAATCAACTACGTATGCCCTAATAGATTTCATTTTTTTTTTTTTTCGTTTGGATTTTATAGACCTTGTAGATCCTTAGCCGCCTTCACCAGCTTCTTCCGTACTTGCCTATCCTGAGCAATAACTTTCCAGTTAATGACACGATGTTCGGTTGCGTCCTTTAATTACTATTGTAAATATATCTGTTGTTAAAAAGTTTAGCATTCTACTTGGTGGAATATGTTTCCCAGCAGTTGAGAAAGATAAAAATATCAAATAAATGTATGATCTCTATGTTAACTTCATTTTATTTTCATTAATTGATTTCTGAATAAATTTATACTTAAAATATAAAATAATATTCATACTCCATACACGGCATCATCTTAAGCATAGTATGGTGCCGCGTGTTGATTATATGCACTGCACCGCATCACGTGAATGTAATAGTTGGAATATCGACTTGATGGCAGTACAATCTCTAGATGCACCAGATGTCTCAGTTATAGATATTCTGTCATCTGGAATCTGAACATAATCCATTTGAAATATCAATTGTTATTTTTTTTTTTTTTTTAAAAGGTATCTATATTTTAAGTACTTATAATTTTTAAACTTCAATGAGCGCATATGTCGCATCACATATTTAATTTTTTTAAACGAATATAATTGAATATAAGTATATTTTATTATAAATTTAAAGCTCTATATAACACCTTGGCTATGTAACTTCTCATGCAGAATGGCGCTCGCCACCTATCGGTCAGTTTTTAAACTTCACTGTTCTTCGCATATTAGGGTCTTTTTCAAATAAAATGGCAATTTCCTGTCCCAGCACATAAAATGGCTGTAAAAAAAATACATATAACCAATATTTCACTATTGTTGATTTTATCTTGCCGAGTTCATTTGGTTAAATTAATGTAGGACTTAAAACTTCAATTTCTAATGTTTGATAAAGAAAAAAATAAAATTGATTATTAAAAATTTTGACGTACGTTACTGTCCACAGGTCAAGTTTTCAACTTCTAAGCTTCACAAAGAGTATGGAAATTTCTTTTCATTTTATTCTCTTTGTTATTTCTTGTTAAATTATGTGTGTATTAAATGAAAATAGAACTTTCTTTAGAAAATATGAAATTTAATGGGCTTGTGAAAAGATTTTCTTTGTGTCCGAGAATTTCCAAATTTATTCATTTGAATCACATGATCAGGTGTAGAAGAGTGAGTTCTAGAGCTAGGGGAGTCGGAATAGCGTTCTAACATCCTCCAGACTATGTATTGTAACCATTCGCAACCAAGGCCTCAGGTTGCTGTATTAACCGAAGTTAGACAACATTGATTCTCAAAACATAGTGAGTGCCTTAATCATTTTGACGTACGTTACCATTGTTTTCTCTAATTGAATTCACCACTTCCAATCTAGGTTTTTACAGTTCGTAGTTTTCTACATTACGAATGTTTTAATCCCGTTACATTTAAAAAAAAATTGTAGTTAAATAATCTTTTTCTAATAACAATCCCTTAAATTTGACATACGTTACTTTTGACATACGTTACCGCTATGGCAACGTATGTTAAACTAGGGGTTCCATTTGTTTAATTTATGGTAAAAAAAGAAAGAATTATGAAATAAAGCTTGTTTTTTCTCTTAATATATACTTATACAATGGAAAAGACCGTGATAGCTAGAAATGAAAATTAGGTACTAGCATTTTGTAATGTTGTTGATGTAGCTCAGACTAAAAGACATTTTTTTTTTTTTTTTTTTTTTTTTTTTTGCAGTTTCAGGGGCTCACACCTACTAAAACATTTAATATCGTTTTTTCAATACTTTGTCTTAAAATTCCATTTTTTTAAATGATTCTCTTAGTCACCATTGAGTGTAAACATATTTTTGACGTACGTTACCAGCAATTAAAAATAAAGAAATTAATCAGTTAATAATAATTTTTTGGTAATGAAGGATTATTGGAAGGGTCTAGACATTCTTAACAGATGTTTTATTAACAGGGGGGGGATAATAAAATCCATAAACTTTTTAACAAAGTGAAAAAAAAAAATTCGTTACGTATATTAAATTTTTTGGAAAAAAGAACTTAAATTTTTCAAACCAGGTTTATTACAATTGCTCTTCCTGGGAAATCGCTTTAAATTAGTAACCTTTAGAATCTTTTACCAAAACCTAAATAAAAATCGTAATGCTGACAGGTTACAAAGCCGGTTAATTATGTCAAATTATGAAAGGTTTTATTTATTTTAAAATTCATTAAGAATCAAGGAAGCGAAAATTTGGCGGACCAACTCAAATATATATTCTAAAGTAGTTTGGCTATAACATAGTATGCCACAGAACATGAATAAGTTACTTTTTTGGGGGGGATTTATAGGTTTTTTGGAAAGCTAAATTGCCATTTTATTTGAAAATGACCCATTATCGCTTTTTTAATATCGAATTAATTGAATCAATTGACAAAGATGTGGTTGAAATTTGGTACGGATTGGTTTAGTAGCTTTCGTGGTTAGTTATCACAACGAAAAATGTTTTATATATATAATTGTACAAGTTGACACTTTATTTATAAATTTAATAAATACAAGTAAAAAAAAAAAAAAAAAAAAAAATCAAAAAACCGCAATATCTTATGCGAGCTGCTAAAATAGTATTATTCTTTTAATCTAATTTTTAAATGAATAATTCCTTAAATCCAGATTATGATCAGGCGTAGAAGCTGTACTAAACCATCAAAGCACAACCGCTTTGTTAGTATTGTAGCAACTAGCGCCGTGTTATCCACTCCTTTTCATAGTTATTTCGTTTAGATTTTTTTAATATGGTATACGTTATTAAATTCCTGTTATAACAAAATTATTAGTTTGGTCAATACAATTGAAAGAATACTAGTTCTTGTTTATTTTTTATTTTTTATCCTCTGATTTTTCTTGAAAATCAAACATGGGAACGAGAACCGATAGGCATATTATATACAATATCATATATTATTAAAACATTATTTATATTAAGAATAAAGTTCGCTTTGCATGTTTTTAGTTGAATACCACAAACAATAATTAATCACTCAACTCGACCAATATATTTGGTGAGAGAAAAAGAAATCTTACATTGAAATGAGATTTGTGATAAAATGATGTGAAGTTTAGAAGTAAAGTAAAGTAAAATTAGAACAATAATATTCATTTTGCCAAAAAAAAAAATTAGGGAAAAGTATATAATATCGTAAATTTGACTAATGATAAATAATATACAAACCTCTGATTCAAGAAGTTCTAGCGAATAAATACAACTTCCATAGTCTTTCTTATACCTTTGATCTTATATTTTCACACTTCCAATTAAAATCAACCATCCTCCATTATGTTTTGTTAAAAACTGATGAATAATTTGTTATTTTTATGATATTAAGGTACTAGTGTAAGACAAGAAATTAAACACATGATATATTAACTATGACTTAAATGGGATGGGGGACAAGAAACTTTCACTTGCTCCAAAACTGGGCAAAAACTGAAAAAAAAAGTTTTCGATAGAAGGAAGGAGGTTAGGTACCTCCGTGTCTGAAGATAAGATAGCTCCTAATATACAACTTTTATTGATTTTCCACCAATGGGTTGTTGCTTCACAAAACATCAAAAAATATTAATTCACTCTTCCAGTAATTTACTTATTGTAATATTGAACCGAAATATCCAAAAGAAAATGTATAAGAAAAAATGTTCATATTACAATTTACTGAATTTAGCGTTGATTTAATTTAATACTCACATTCATATAATAATGGTGGTTAATATGGTTCTTATGTTAGGCAGTGGAGACGAACGACGTGGGTCCGATGATGACCCAGCAGAGGGACACCTGGTCTAAGAAGGTTGAGTTCCTCCTGGCTGTGATCGGATTCGCTGTCGATCTTGGAAACGTCTGGAGGTTCCCTTACATCTGCTACCAGAATGGTGGAGGTCAGTATATTTATTTATTATTATCATTAATTAAACTCTATTTAACGTTTATTTAATTTAAGGTTTATAAAAAATCTGAACAAATTTTATTAATCCTGTCTCGTTTACTAAAGACTTCCTTTACTAATTTAGGGACAAGGCTAGAATTTGTTGAATTTTTTTTTGTCCCGGGAGGGCTTAGCGACCACGCGAATATCATCATTTTTACTTCTGTTCATACCTCTTTTCTCCTCCCACCTTTTCCTCATTCTTTACGATTGCTCCTTCTTTCTTTCCTCGGTCCACGCTATTCCTTTTCTCACATCTCTCTTTTCCACAAGGACCTTAATTTATTTTAGTATTTTCCTACAGTCATCCCTATCGAAACAGTCTTGGTCTGTTATTTTATGTCTCTCAGTTTCTTCCTTCATCTGTTTGATAAACCCTCTCTCAGCACTCTTGTATCCTCTCATTTTATAGAAAATTTCTCTATTTAATCTCTTCGTGTGCATCCTCACCATATGCCCCTAGGACCTTAACCTTCTTATTCTTATGTCCGTTTCCAAATCATTTATTTCTTTGTATATTTTCTTATTATCTTAAACTCTATTTAGTATTAGGGTGGTTTTATTTAATAAAACATTTAATTTTTTTTTAGCCATATAGGCTGTAGGATATATAACTTTTTCAGAGGATTAAAAAATTACCAAAACAACAACACTATTTTCGCACAAAAATCAAAATTTCAATTCTTTATTTGTGTTATGGTTTAAAGCAATAAGGATGAAACACGACGTTATATCGCTTACAAAATTTAATTGTAGTAACCCTTATTTGGCTTCTTTAAAAAAAAAAAAAAATTATTTAAAAAATATTTTTAATAATTACTAACCTTAAATAATAAGCTATTGTAATAAAATAGAAAAACATTTTGACTTATAAAAAACAAAAAATGTGTAATGACGTTACTAGCTGACCTAGAAATTTTTTACTATTGCTAAGTTTAACTTTAATGTCTAAAGGAAATACAGCTTAATTTTTTTTGTTTTTTTTTGCTCTTTTGACTTTTGAATTTTTATTCACACTTAAAATACTAACAATCACAATTAGAAAATGGTTTGAAATATAAAAGATACTCGTAGCATGGATCAACATGTGGTATGCAACACCCCTGCAGAATCCTAACCTTCGATTTAAAATATTACAGGGGTTGATCTCTCAACTAGCTCTTCTTCAGCCTACATATTGCCACATCAGTGATATCATTTCTTGCTATGTTACGTACTAGTCTGTTTACATGCTCAGTTAATTTATATTGGGTTGCAATGCAACCATAAATAATGCAGGTTTCGAATAGCCATTTTATTAGGAAAGTACATTCCAAATAAACAAATATTATCCTCCGGTCTAGTTAATGAATTATAAATAATTGTTAATATTGTTTTTTTTACTTCAAAGATTAGTTTATTTCATGTTATATTTTCTATGAGTTAGGACCTCTGAAATTCACCATGTCAAAATAAGATTTTCATAAAATTTATTTTTATAAAATAAATAAATAAATTTCATCTAGTAATTGTTATGGTAATGTTAACAATGGCGGGTCAATTACTTGTAAAGCAACTACCAATTGGTAGCATTTATAAAAGTACTATATTATATAAGCTCTATATTGAAAGGTCCCGAGGCCACCTTCAGACGCCTTATCTGGAATAGAATCGGAAGCAAGTTGAGTGGATTTGAATGGGTATGGAGCGCACTATGAAAGGATAGCTATCTGGATTAGGCTAAATCAACAACAAATAGTGCATTAAGATCTTCGTGGATAAATTTGTTTGTGACAAAGAAGAATTGAAACCTTTCTGAAGGATTTTGGATTGTAAGGATTGGAACCAAGACAAATTGGATGGTTAAGTGTAGCCCCAAAGCTCAACTTCACATATATCCAAATGGCTCTAATTGCTGTCATATAAATGAGTTTTACAATGTAAAATTCTTGCTTAATTGTTTCTACTATGTCACTAAAAAATACCAAAAAACCCACTAGCTTCCTAATGTGCTTTCCACTCGGCCAAAAATAATCTTTTAAAGTGGCTCGAAAAATCCCGGAATCAACTGATGTAAAAACATTGGGGCTTGCTATTGAGTAATTGCTTTACCTGACATTGATCTATCATTGCATTCATTATCAATCACTTTAAATATATTTATATCATTTTGATTTCATTTAATAAGTACCTATATGAAAACATTTATTTAACCTTACACTTTCTCTCAGAAGCTGTAAATAATGTTTCATCTAGCTATTAATAGCAGTATATCGTTTGCTTGTTGTGAGTGGCATGTTAGCGATCCGTTGCCCGTAAATATTAACTACTGTCGCATATTCTCTTTCAGCTCACCGTAATTTATTACGATTATAATTGTGCTATCGTAAATCAATACTTTATACTCCAGGAATATATTTCTTGCGAATAAAACCACTCAGATTTAACAATATATGAAATCAAGTGTGAGTGTGTACCATATCATTCCACAGAGTTAAATTATTTTATTGAAAACATATTTTTTTGAAAGTTTTTTTTTTCTACTTTTATAAATTTATTTTAATGATAAAAGTATAGTAATAAGTTTATTTTACTTTTTTTTTTTTCGTTTAACGTCACTTTATGCTGCTGTGGCTAATCTACGGTGGGAGTCCTAAATTTTGCCTATCCAGGTTTAAACTTTTATCAGAGTTGGTCGGCTCGGGTGGGCTGGGCATGTTATCAGGATGAGCGCTGATGCTGTTCCGAGAAGGATCCTCGAGGAGGAAATTCATTCTGCTAGAAGACGTGGGCGCCCCATACTTCGCTGGATGGACGGTGTGGTGAATGATGCACGCGCCATTCTGGGAATCCGGGACTAGAGATCAGCTGCACGGGACCGAGTTAAATGGCAGAGATTGCTTCGGGCGGCCTTGACCCCTCGCGGGTTGTAGAGCCAAGGAAGAAGAAGGTATAATTAGGATAGGGATCTTTAACGAGTACCTGACATCGCACAGGCTCGGAACCCCATTTTATTTCCGTTCCGAAGGACGGAATAGCTAAGGATTTTTTACTCCCTTTAAAAAATCCTAAGGTCATCTGCCGGGCTGCGAACCCGCGATCTTGGGTTTATTAGGTTGATCTTACTTTTTAATTATACCGCTAAATTCAACCTTCCAGGGTAAATTATTTTATTCAAAACATATTTTGTGTAGGTTTTTTTTTTTTCCTACTGTTATAAATTTATTTTACTTTTCAATTATAATGCTAAATTTCTTAAATTACTATATTTCATTGGATTTAATATTTTTTTGTTTAGTAATTTAAAAAAAAAGAAAAAAGATTATAGTTCAAAATGCATTAACTGAAGGGTGTTGGGCTAGAGGGGGAATCCTGTCTGGTAACTATAGTTTTTTGTTTTTTTTTGTTTTAAGCCTACGATTTTATTTATTATTTTATTCATACAAGGAATGATGATCTTTTCTTGCCTTTCGGCATTTTAAGACCTACTTCTACTCAGCCATCTCTGGAGGGTCCTTGCTCCACTGAAGGTACTCCCTCTACGTGTTGAGTGTGGAGGAAACACTCTGCCGGAAACACCATACCTATAGTTCTGAAAAGATCGAAAATATAAAATACAAAGTCTGTATTCTTTCTCGTTGGGAACGGATTCTTAAACTACAAAACTGGGGAAAATCCTCTTTCTAGCCTCCATGAGACCACCTTAAATGATGGTGCATGGGAAAATCTAAGAAGTGGGGATCAAATCTCAGTTTGATTTTATTTTTATATTTTTTCTCTTCTAGCATAATACCCTTCAATTGATAAATTCACGATAAGTATTTAGTTATTCAATACCTATAGATAGCATTTAAAATATTTTATAGAAGAAATAGATCGATCCAGATTTAATAATACATTCACTAAATAATTTCGAGTCTCCTCTTAAAAGAAACATGGCTCTTGAATTGTTAAATTCTTTTAAAGGTCATAAATATTTTATCACGCTATAGATGAAATATTAATAACTTTTTACTTATTCCGTATGGTCTTTATTTACTTTATGTGGATTTTATTTTTGTTATTGATTTGTTTAAACATAGAATCACATTTTGAATAAACTAATATACAGTAGGGCCCACATTATCCAGGACACCATTAACAGGGGTTCCGATAGTCCAATTTGTATTATTTTATTTTTTTACTCAATTTGTTTTATATGTAAAATATTCATTAAAAAAATTAACACGTAAGATTATTTATAACACAATTTTCCACTATGTATTGTTCTTAAAACAATAATAAAATAAAATAATGAATGGCAAAATACGGCAAGAATGAACAATTTGTATGAACAAGAACAGTAATTTCAATTCTTTCTAAGACAATCTAACTGGCTTGTTTGCCTTCTTCTTCTTCTTCTTCTTCTTCTATCGGCTCAAGAGGCGCTGATCCTACCCTTGGCCTGCTCACCAATAGTCAACCATATTCCTCGATCAGTCGCTTCCATAACAGAGATCCCTAGCTGCCTAAGATCCTGTCCTAAGCCATCCCTTGGACCTACCGCGTCTACGCTAGCCATGTTTGCTTACGAAACAAAATCATTAACTGAGATGAGCTCTATTTAAATTAGAGATTGAACCATCATAAGCCGAATAGAAATGGGTGAAAGAGTCAGAAACATTGTCCGTCGGATCAGGAATTGGTGAGTGAAAAATCAAACTTCATTCATTGGAAAAACAATGAAGAACTTTACATTAAATGATGTTGAGGAGGGTTTGAACAGGAGAACGCCGATTTTAACAGAATTATCTTGCTACTGGCAATGAGAACTGATGTTAGAAAAGGAATAGTTCATAAAAAATTAACTAAAATAAAATACTAATTTATTTTCGAAATGAATATTCAATGTATATGTTAAAACATGCAATCAATTCGTTTTTATGAATTTTTGTATATTACAAATTGATAAATGTATATAAAACGTTTGTAAAAGTGATTTGTTTCAATTATCATTTTTATCTACCATAATAAGTCAGTAAAATATAATTCGACTATCAGTGAACCCAACATTACCTCGGATAACAGGTGCTCTACTGTACAATATAATATTGGGAGAAGGGCTTACATTAATTGTCCAGCTAATTCTATCCCGTAGCCAGCCAGTTCCCAATGCATCGTCCTTAAAATAATTATAGGAGGCAAAAAGCAAAAGAGTAAACAAAGAAAAAAGAATTATAAGAATTAGTAAAGAAAACAACCTTTCTCATTTATGTCAAAATATAATTTTACTTATCGATTTAAAAAATCAAAAAATTACATTAAAACAAACACACATATAAAAAAACAAATAAAAATAATGACTTGAGGTACGCATGATTACCATCATGAAGGATCAATCCTAAATAAAAAAACAATAGAAGAATCAATTCTAAAAAAACAAAAAATAATACATTTAAAATTAAAAATAAAAAGTGTTATGAAGTACATTAGTAATGTATGTAAGTAAAAGTATATTAGTAATAAAACAAAAAATGTAATTATTAAATTCTGTAAATATTTATTAGAAAAAAAACAAATTAATATGATCTAATATTTACTTAGAAAGTAAATAAAATTAATAAAACTATTTAATTTTAATTTTCATTAAAAGCAATTCATTTGGTGCGACATTTAAATTACTTAATTTCTTCAAGTATATAGACCAGGTGAGTTAGAAGACTACTTTCAACGATGCTACCTTGAAAATAAGAAGAAGTGAAGTAATTAGCACCCTTTCGAGTCCAGTTTGATAAAATTTTGAAATTATGAGCATATCGATTTCCAGTGAAATATACTGAAACTTGAAAATCCACATTTCAAATTATTTTCTTAATTTTATGATATTACACTCCAAATATGTTTTATGTTATCCATATACATTTTTAATAGATGAGGTACTCTCTAATTAAAATCTGAATCCAGACCATCTTTATAAATGTAGTGGTATGACAAACTTATTTTTTGGGCTTGTGTTTTTTACAAATGATGACGATAAGTTAGGTAAACATTTCGAAAATTAAACTTCATACTTTGGGGACCGTGCACTTTTTTCCCTTCGCTACTAAGCGGCCAATTTCGGAACTAGCGGTATACACTGCCATTTGTCAGATTTTTAGTTTTTCCCACTGTTTTAAAGTTTCTTATTTTTAAAAAAATAAATAAAATGGTTAACATAATATTAAGAACTAAATTTCGATAAAAATTACATTCATGCCTCACTACAAATCTGAGAATAAAAAGTAAATCGCTCTAGTAGAATGTCATGTAATGTATGTAATAGAATGTAAAGTCATAGAATGATCATCTTTTTGGAGTGAAAGAACGAATATCCAGCTTAGGCAGCCTCATCAAGACTTTGTGATCCCACAAATGAGTGTTAACCAATCTTCGTATAAAGTCATAATTGAGTTTAGTCACCTTTTTATATAAATAATTTAATACTTAAGATTAAAGGTTGTAAATTAAAACAGATTCAAACTAAAGTTTTCTAAAGAACTTATATAATTTTAACTAATAATTGAAGTATTTATTTATCGATAACAATTTCGGATTGAAGTTTGCAATTGAGCATTATTTCTTTTATGATAATTTCACACATAGCCGTAATTTTTAACCAGGTTAAAATTCCACTGATTAGGTGTTTGAAGATTAAATAAAAGCATAATTAAACATCCAATTTTCTATTTTAATATTCATCTATTAAAATTAAAAAACAACTCATGCTGTTAATCGAGACTATTAAGAAACTCCTGCGGATAATGTACTGCATTATCTGTGATTGCATGTTAAGACCCATGGATCATATTTCTACGCTTAATATAAAAAAGCAAAGGTTTGACGCTTTGATTCGGTAACAATTTTTATTTGGCAGAAATAATTTTATCGATTTCATTTGGTTGGACTATAATTTCTAACCTTTATTGAGCTAAACTTTTAATTTCAAAAGTTTATGACAGTGTGACAAACCTCGTTTCCGTCAGTTAACGCTGTACATTTAAATGATTATTATAGTAAACTTTACTATTGTAAAACTTCAAGTTACTAAAACTCTGTTGTAGAATGGGGAATCTACATATCGTTTGATTTTTAAACTTCACTGGCATTCACACGTCACACCACATATTTAAATCTTTAATCTTTCTTGATAATTTAATTGAAAAAAAAGTATATTTATTTATTAATTTCAATCTGTATAAAAAATACGTAAATTTTATTATTGTTAAACCTTCCTTGAACTAAAAAGATAATGTAGTTAAAATTTTGTACAGATTGGTTCATTAATTTTCTTGTGATAACAAACGAAAAATAGCTTGTCCTTTTATAAAATAGTATTTATTTGTAGTTGAAACATAATGGATCTTACGAAATTTTTATTTTATAAAAAGGATATTGATAAGGCGCTCATACATTTTTGTATTTTTTGTTGTAGAATCACTGTTTCTTTCTTTTGTAGGATTTATAAATGTTTTCTATTTTAGAAAGCTTTAATATTCTTGTCATGTGTTGTGCTGCAAGAAACAGTAGGAACATTTAATTAAACTCTTCCGAGAGATTGATCCTATTCCATTTTTTGCTTCTTTGGTGGAAGTTAATTGATTGTATAGGATGAAAAAGGATTGATATACGCAATAAAAATACATAAATACACATCGATTGAAATGCAATTTTCTTTACAAATTGTTACTATTTATTAAATTTAAAAGCATTTTCTACTGTTCTTGGAAATTCTTTTTTGATTTATGATTAGTAAATATTCGTTGCGTATTTGTGCTACCCTGTAGCACGCTCGTTAGTAAACTTTCACCGGGAGCGCTGGCATCAAAGTGCACGGTCCCCATTTCAAAACATAAATATGTAAATCTTCTTTTTAAATGTAAAAAAAACACCGGTAAAACAAATTTATCTTATAATTAATCTTAAATTAATATATAATTAAAATAGATTCGAACTTTTTTCTTATTTTATTATTGTAAAGATAATAATGACATTATCAGTTCAATCAAATCAAAATACTAAACAATTGTGTTAAATCCGAGCTTAAAGAATAAGAATCCTAAGGCTGTTATGGTTTGCCCATTCGTTTCTAATACACTCGCAGCTTAGGATCGAGAAAGATTGGAGACCAGCTGTTGTATTGAGTAATTGCGGCGAGATGTTGCTGCAGCGAGCCAATCAGCAGAAACCGCAGGGCCCTGCGGTGAATTTCTGGAGTCCGAAGTTTCCTCAAGTATATTCCAGTTCCAGCGGTAGGGTTCTCCGTCTTAAGGTATTTGCCCAGATGGAATGGTTTGCATGTCTGTTGGAATAATTCTTGGAGTACGATCCTAAATTCTCTGAATGGAAATTAGCTCGTCTTGTACTGATAAACTTTAAACTATTTCATTATTTTTCTTAGTTGGTGTTATCCTCTATATTTGTAAAAAGGTGGAATGACTTAAAGTAATTAAACAAGAATAGGACGGTGTTAGGCAGAAACCAAGTAACCCATAAGAACATCAATTTGAGACCAATAAAAACTAAAATTTAAACAAATGAAATAAAATTTAGCTTAAAGTCAAAAACAAATTTATTTTCAAGTTTGATTGATTATGTTAACTTTTCAATCGAATTCGCATAAACTTATTTAATTTTAATTGTCTTATTAGGATTGATAATATTATGTGGCTTGCTTGCCAGGGTTTTGCTCATTAGGTTATCATTAAGTATAAGATTATTTAACTTTTATAAACTTTGTAATCCATTTTTACGTAACTTTAATTATTGTTTAAATATTTAAAAAAATAAAATAAAAATGTTCTATTTTTTCTAAAATGAGTCTAAAAAGTAATCGAAACAACAATAAGTTTTAGCATTACAACATTTATTACAAAATTAATTTCAAACCACACACTTCACTCTGATTTACAAGTACCCACAATAACGAAACATACACATATCCTTTACAGACGATTTCAAGACTGACTTCATGGACATAATAACATACTTATTAATTTATTTAGTTATATTTTTTCTGTTGATAATGTGTGCCAAATGTACCTCAAATTTTGCGTTATTATTATCCTTATGCGACACTAAGTCCCAGAATAATGTACATTTTTCATTTCGTTTCATTATAATCTTAAACTAGGATTGATGAATTAATTGCCACTTCTATTGCAATTATTTTATTAGAATACTAGTTTCGACTGCTAAACATTCATCTTCAGTTCTTAGGAGATCTAACAGATTTCAGTATTTCAATATTGATATTATAATATTCCAATAGAAGTGGCAATTAATTCAGCTATCCTAATTGTATTGATCCTTCTGTACCATCATGCGTACCTCAAGTGATATAATCTTAAATTTATTTATTCTTAGAAATATTGGTATTCTTCTTTTAAGAGTTCTTAATCTTTTATTTTCGTGAATTATTCTCTCCACCTCCTTTCAACAAGGCTATTTAATTTCAAATGGCCAACAAGTAAGTGAACAAAGTTAATCAAGCAAAGTGGGCTTTGGTGCGTACGACGAAGCAGCGAAGTCCTGTTCCTGTAAAGCAGACTTTGAAGCCGGCTCTGGAATATCTCTTTGACAGGTGTCGCCCTGGGCTCATTACTTTATTACGTTTATAAATTACCCGAAGGCTTTTCATAAGTATTTTATGGATTACTGGATTAAAGACGACAAGATGAGCTTGTAAAATAGATTATATTTTAGTAAACATAATTTGAGCGGCGCTGATCAAGGGCGTTTTTTTTTTCTTTTTAGTATTTTTTTAATCTCTTGAATAGAATCAAAAAGGCTTTAAAAAGGTAAAATGATAGGTACTTTTTTAAAATGCCTTGAAAAAAAAAAAAAAAATTGCGTATTCGAGGAAAGTACTTGAACAGATCGCACCAGAGGAGTGTAATTTTTGCAACTGAATAAATAGTAATTACGTGTACATTATTTTTATGCTACAGTGCTATGTAGCTACAGCTGTTGTGAATGCAATACAAAAAAATATAGGTTAAAAAATAAAAATAAAATTGTGGGTTTGTATTAATTAACTATACTTATAAATGCAAAAATATTAAAAATAATATAAATATCCTAATTAAAAGAAATCGTAATTAATAGCGTTTTTTCCACACTTCCTTATTCGGCTAAGGGCTTCTGAAATTATAGCGATTTATTTAACGCTATAACAATTCGACGAGTCTTACATTTGTGAAATTTTGGTCACAGTATTTTAAATTTAAGATTCACACGTACCAGTCGTTTTCAACTTGTTCAATATTTAATAGACAAACTTTCAAACCTTCCGATGAATTACAAGGGACTCACTTACATGGCAGTAATTAGACCTATTTGTACATCGGGATTTGATCTCTGGGGCTCCACTAAACCTTTTTTTATCTCATATCCAATAAGTAAATCCCAAATCCTTCGAAAAATCCTCAATGCTTCGTATTTAGTCACAGGCAAACTTATTCATAAAGATCTTCATGTACCATGTGTTGTTAATTTAGCCAAAACCAGATACCTATCTTTTCTTAGTGAGCTCCATAACCAATCAAATCCACTAGTATCTCAACTTGCTCCCCATTCTATTCCAGATAACCGTAATATAATAAGGAGCATTGATGATTTTTTATTGAAAGGATTGGATACGAGAAGAATTGAAAGATTTAGTGGAGCTCCACTCTTCTGAAATGAAAATAGATTTTGTTCCTCTAAGGATCTAGCCGAAGGATAAATGATCTAAATTTTAAATATTTTTTTATAGGAATTGTTTTATGAGATATGAAAACATCTATGAATTATCTATGAGATATGAAGTTGTGGTCAAAAGTCTGAATTTTACACTAGCTGTTGTTACTTTTCCCAGCATATTTTTACTTCATCATTGAATTATTATATGTAAATATTCAGAAGAAAAATAATTTTTCAGCTGTTTTATTTAAATATGTTGTTTTTTTTATATAGGTTTATTGAGATAGGGCACCCATAGAATACTAATTCTAGGCGATCTGTGCTCCCCTGGCTCGTACATTTGGACTCAGTCCAGATTCAGCTGTACAGATTTTATGTTCGGGTCATAAATAGTGGGAAAATTTCTCGGAAGGTATTGGAAAAACTGATTTGATCCGATCGATTATGCCTAGGGACATATTCATATTTTCCATAGTTGCTCATATAGTTTTTCACAACTGGTTATTAATAATAATAAAATAACTATAATTATTTTAAACTTATTTTTATTACGAATTAATACCTCATGGTTTTTGTGTGTGAAAACGCTTGTTAATTCCATTATTATTTATTAAACTTCTAATTTGTTAATAAAATTGTTATATTTTTCAAGTATGTACTGTTACTTTAACTTTCAGGTAATTAATGGAATAGTTGTTTAATTGGAATGAAAATTGTTTAAAAAAATATTCTTAATGATACTCAGATTCGAAAGTTCGCTACAACGTATATCAGCCTAAACCATTAGCTAAAGTATAACAAAAAATAAATACGTTGTTTTTTTTTACATCTATGATATGTTTATTAAACCCTTCATTGGATTTTCTTGAAATTATCTTATGTAATTTAAATCGGCTATTATGGTATAAAACTTCGTTTATTAAATCTTTCTTTGGTTATTTTGTAACTGTAAAAAAATATATATATGAATCGAAAAAAAGTGGTTTTTTATGTAGATTTTGTTAATGATATGCTATACTATGGCTTACTACTATGCTTCTAACATTTTTTATGTTAGAAATGAAACAAATTACTCCCTTCACTAATGAAAAATACAATATAATATCTATCAGAAATACAAAGTGTACGCTGGATTCCGCAGAGAAGATTCGCATTCTATGAACTTCTAAAGAAGAAGAACTAAAGTAGTAATGGGAAGATGAGGTAAACAACTTTTCTATCACCTTATTCTGGAAGAACTGTGGCGAAAAGTGAGACGGTTTTAATGGAGAAATAAGCAGATCTTGGAAAAATAAAATATTATTACCAGTAAAAAAAGTTGATAATAAAGGAGGAGGTTCTCAATTCGGCAGTATTTCTTTTTTATTTTTTTGGCATGTTTGTTACGCGATTATTCCGTCAATTATAATTCGATTTCGATGATTCCTTTTTTGATCGGTAGGCCCTTTAAAGCTCCCGCATTAAACGTTTATTGAAATCAACTCAGTGCTTTTTAAGAAGCGAAACAATAACTGATTTTAAGATTAAACTTACTCGTACAAATTGAATTAAGATGTAAAAAAAAAAAAAAAAAAAAAAAAAAAAAAAAAATCAAAAAAAAAAAATTGAAAAAAAAAAAAAAAAAAAAAAAAAAAAAAAAAAAAAAAAACACTCGCTTATCACTAACATTGAAAAATAAAATAAGTAAAAAAACAACAAAAAAAACAAAAACGACTTCAAGATTAAACCTGCATGTACAAACTTGAGCTGAAAAGTAATAAATAATATTTTAATTACTTTGAAACAAAGAGAATTAAATGACAATCAAAGAAATTATCAGATATCTGTAATTTTCAAATAGAAGAGAACTCGAAAAGAAATAGTAGTTGCAAAGATCCCCCCACTATTATATCACCACCGTACTGCTATCTCGTGTCATTCGAAAGTTTGTTGCAAAAGCAGGATTAAACCTCTTGGCTGTCACCGACTACAAAAATAACGGACCATAAATTGTAAATAGGTATATAAGTATCGATAATTTCGAAAACTAGTGACCACATAAAATATACTCTTTTGGTAGGTGTCATTTTAAGGGTCTTTTATAAAAACCACCCCTAAAAATGAATTAATTTTCATTTTTTACTGTTTCTAGTATCGGAAAATATTCTAAAAATATATATAGATTATGGATAGTTAGTTATATACAGTTTAAATTTCATAAGAATATCGTAAATACTGATTAAAATAAAATACTTGTGTAAAGTGTTAAAGTATTATCTTAAGGTTGGGACACCCATTAGGCCCTTACTACAGGAGTTAGGGATATGAAATTAAGAGTTTGGCTACTTTAGATGAAGAGCACCGACTCCAAAAATAACTCATCATAAATTGTGTATAGCTTTAATTTCGTTGATTGTCTTTTAATGCTCTTTGTTTTAAAGTAATTAAAATGTTATTTTTTACTTTTTAGTTCAAGTTTGTCATGTAGGTTTAATTTTGAAGTCGGTTTATGGTTTTTTTTTTCTAAAAATTAACTTCATTAATAAAAGTTTTCACTTTATTATAAGCGTATAGCATTGAATCGAACATTTGAGAATAGTATTAAATAATATTACTTTAATCTAGAAAATTACTTTGCTGCACACTTTCTTAAACATTTTACTTAGCTGTTCGCCTTGATGTTCTGCTATTTACGTGGCTACTGTCCTTATTACATGAAACCACGCAACTGATTTTATATGCGTGGATTTCCTTTCCTGGAAGTAATGAAGTCCAAGGTTCCTGAGAAAAAGAGCATATCGACAGATAATTAAAACTTCCAACATTTCTGAGAAGAGGTGATGGAATATATAATTTTATGCAATGTATTTACCAAGTAATTCCAAAAGTCCTTGTTCGGAGTGATGTCAAATACAAATATATAATTACAAATATACAAATTTATACATCGAAATACTTCGAATATTACAATCAGTGACGCTCCTGAAGTAATTGTAATCCCAAATTTCGTACTTAAAAAACAATATTCGGCCAGACCGAACGAGTCTTATCTTCTAGTCTTTCTTACACGAAATTTCGCCTTCAACGTATAGTCTTTTCCTCAACTAATTACCGTTTTCACTAGCTTCAAAACCATGTTTGTACTCACAAAGCTGAATCAACTTGGGTGATAGTGGACGCTACACTTGAGACGTAAAAGTCCATTTTTAAAATTTTTCACAGCAGGTTGATAAAGTTAAATGTTGGCTGGATTAGCAAGAGACCTTATTCTTTGTATAGCCGTTTTATAACTACTTTTTGAAGGAAACCTTCTACATAATGATGATCTTGTAAAAAAATTATTAAAAAAATAAAATAAATAAATAAATTCTGGGCAGATTTAGGAATTCTAGGCCTCATTTGTAGCACTATAAATTCGTAAAGTGCAAGAAATATTTTAAAAAAAATTATAAAAACGACACTACTTTTTGAAGAACCAAGCAAAACAATTTATTACATTTACTTTGTTTATAATCCGTATAATTGTACATATTAAAAAAAAAAAAAAAAAACTGGAGAGGATAAGTAACTTATACAAGGAGAGAATAACTAATACAACCTGGTATATAAACCTAAAAATTATTATTTAAAAAAAAAAAAAGAATCGACTACGGTTGGATTTTGAAAAACCTTTGATTTTCTTATTTCTATCTTCTTCTGTATATCATTCCATACATACGAAGTCGATCGGAAACTCCGCTCACTTAAGCACTAATCCGCTTACGCCTCAAGTTGTCACGTTCTTCATTACACAGGCTGCTTAAACTGACATCAAATAATTACTTATTGTTTTAATTATCTCATAATTATTCAGCTGTAGTCTTTGTTCAAACTCCTCGATCCCCAGCAACTTGAAAAGTAAGAGCCGCTAATCGTAAACAATGACTCGCTCGAGGCGAACGACTCGATGAAAGCAAACAGATCTCAATGCCCATCTCCTCTGATGAGCTCCTGTCTCTCTCTCACTCTCTCTCTCCCTCTCTCGGGGGCTCGATTCTCGAGGGGACGTTCCGTAGGCTCTTTGGTTGCTGTCGGCGATTGATTGCGATTTCAGAAGGATTAGCAGTGTGTAATATTCGAAAATATTCCGCTTTGTTCCGAACTGGTGTGCGGATTTGTTACATTGACTAGCGCAAAATGGATCTTCATTTCAGATCCATACGGTTAGAAATCTCTATATTATTGCAAAACCTACTGGTTTGTTAACAAAATATTATGTTAATAGATACTGACTGATAGATATAAATTTACTACCTAAATAGATCAATACGAAGAATTGATAAATTTGTTCAGTATCTGACCATATATTTATTCTTCAAATCTATCCGAATAATTGGAGTTTCACTGTATTTCTTTAGGTTATTTCCTCTCATTTCATGCATTGGTGTGCTTATATTATGTAGGACAGTAAGGCCACGGCTAGGTCCACCAACTCCTACTAATTTCCTAATTTGCTAAACTAATAATCCCCGGGGGGGGGGGGGGGGGGGCAGCATCTCATCTCGGTAGCTCCTCATCTCATTGCCCTCCTTCAGGAATCCTACCCACGTAATGCTGTCCAATCTCCTCTACCTCTGTCCTAACTTTCATTCCTCTATATCTTATAAGTAATTAGTAGATATTTATATTCAGAATATTATATCAAATTGTTTTTACATGATATAAATTCCTATCATTAAGAAATTAATTCTGGTGTGCACAGGACTGGAAGTGTAAACTTCTTTGACCGATCTACGTTCTCAAATAAATCTAAAGATAGAAGGGGTGGAGAATAAGGAGAAAGGCTTTTTTTTTAATGAATATTCCATTCAAGTGAATTATATTTTTTGATGAAATGCGTATTTATCCGAATAGTATGTATTGCAGATGCGTCTGTGTAAGAGTCATATTTTATTTCAATCTTAATTATTTTCCCACGGGTAAAATCAGGTTGCTGTAACAAATGATTAATTTCAAATATATCAAATTTAATTCAATAAATATTGTTCAAGTCAACATGGACAAAATAGAATTGATAATCTTTGTAGTTCAGAAGAACCATTCTATTCTCTTCTATATCGGGCGATACAGTCGATGAAGAACCTGGGCCTCTGCACACAGCTTTCTCCACTGCTGTCAGCGGCCACGTTCCTCCAATTCTGGATATTTAGCCGCCGTATGTTCCCTTTCACATCATCCATCCATCTTTGCCTGGATCTGCTTCTTCTTCTTGTTCCTCCTGGCGCTCCCGTCCGCATTTTCCTTGACATTCTCTGAGGTTCCATTCTCTCTAAATGACCGAAATAATATTTATTATTTGCTCATAGACAAATAATTGTGATCTGCCTCAGTTTTCCTTGAACGGCTTCCGTTAGTTCACCCACTTTCGAAATGTAGCGCCTCTCTTTGTTAGCCGAACTGAACAGCTAAACTTATTACAGTTTTTACCTCATGAAGATATCGTAATTTTGAATGATATAGTGTAAAAAAAAAAAAATACTCAAAATCAAATCTTCGGAGGTCACAGTATTCCACGACACGTACAGATATTGTTACGGTCCGAATCGAGGACCGCCCAGGCAACAAAAGGGATGCCCCAGGAAGGGCCCAGGCGGGTACCTGAGTCTAAAATGCTCGGTGAGTGTTTAAATTGGCCAGCCCCCAGCCTAGGGAGTTAGTCATATGTCAGTGATCGGTCAGTCAGTCATGAGGCAGTGATCGAGCAGTTTATGATCAGTGAGTGAAGGGGCAGTCATCAGGGAGTCGTCAGTCAGTCAATCAGTCACTGACTTAAGAGGTGACTGTCCAGTGGCAGTTACTAAGTATTGGTGTCAGTCATGAGTAGTATCATGTGTCAGTAAACGTTGCAGTGGCAAGCCTGTGTCATTGAATGTAGTCAAGAGTCTGTTATGAGCCAGTGACTATCCGGTGGCAGACTTAGTGCCAGTGATAAGCCTGTGTCATTGAAAGTAGTGTCAGTCTCTGTGTCCCAGTGTAATAGTATCTTATATGTAATTGTAAAACCTAGCACTAAATTATTCAGGATAAGTATTACCTTATTGTATTTTATAGGAATTAGTTAAATTAGATATAGGTTAGACCTAAGTCATAAGTACTATTGTTAGTTTATATTAGGTTGAGAACCTCGTTGTATTTATTAGTGTGTAAATAAATTAGTGTTTAATATTTAAGTGTAGTTTGATTAGTCATACTCCCAGTAGCCTGGGGCAATATAGTGAAGTCAAGAAAGTAGAAGAAGTTGTTTAAAAGTAATTTATGGCTAAGACTTGCTTTATGTGTGGTGGACCTCAGTGAATTCTCTGGACACTAATGTTTTAAATTATAGTTTAAATTCCTTTAATTTCTGAAAAAATTAAATGTAAAATTTATTCCATTGGTGATAATTTGGTTTCTCATTTTTAAATGTTGTGCTGTTGAAGTGGTACCAATCAGTAGTTACTTCACAAGCAATCATCATTTTATAAATTTACGTTATTATCACATTTACTGGATATATGTTTTTTTATATGTTTAGTTGTAAATTTCTATAAATGGATAGTGAAAAAGACGTTGAGGTACATGAGTGTGATTGCTGTGTTAAATTTATTTTAAGGGTTAATTTTCCATATATTGAGTGAATGCAGTCCGAACAAGGTCTTGGTCCTTAAGTTTCTTAAATCAAAATTCTTTGATCCATCAAGCTTTCCCCGAGATTGAACCTCGACTGTTTTAGTTTTAAGTTCAAAGAATTTCCAGAACAAGAGGTAATCTTGTAAATGACTGTTTATCCACCCTAATCCAAAGTAAAAGAAAACAGAACTCAGCCCTCTAAGTGCTACTGTTTGCGTTGGCCACCGTTAAATGGACAAGCTAACACAAATAGAACACCTTTTTTTTTTCTTTGTCCAGCACTTGGATATGAACTACGAATGTTTATTTAACTCGTTCCCAAACTGATATACAGCCCAAGAAATTGTGTCATAAAAAATAGTTAAATTAGTTGTTAAATATTTACCTAGTATAACTGGAAGAAATACGTTAATGAAAACATGTTTTATTTTTCTCCTTGGGGTTCTACTGACCTTCCAATTCATCTCGTATCCAACTCTTGAAATCCAAAATCCTTCGAAAAATCCTCAATGCTCGTTACTTTGTAGCAAACAACCTTTTTTATAATTATCTTGTTTATAATGTTAAATATGTTGCTTATTTGGCTTAAACTAGATATCTTTTCATAGCAAGCCCACTATTCTCTTAACTAGCTTCCCATTCTACATAAGATTGTCCGAGTATTCCTATGTTAACTTTTTATTGAATTGCTACCAATGAGTAGTTGTTTTACATACAATACATTTTCGTGTTATTACATTCGTTATCTTCATATTTATTGGTTGTAATTTTTACCTACCGTTGTAAATTTTAATAAATAGTTTTAAAAAATAAAAAAAATTAAATTGGTCGCATATATTTCTACGCGTTCTATCTCTCGAAATAATGCCTATTCTATTTAAAATATACATAAATTATAATTAATGTAAAATATATATTTTTCTTTCTCTACCTCCTTTTTGCTGCTAAGGTAGAATATATATGTATATAAAATATATATTTTTTATTTTATTTCAGTATCTACAGTTTAGTATTCTAGGAAAAGGAATTTTTTTTTATGTAATAAATTTCCAATATTTAAGAAAGATTAGAATATTAGGATAACCACCCCTGACCTACTATTTTTTTTATTAGTTTTGTTTTTTTGTCATAATTAAAACAAAGTAATTCTTAATTGAATGTAATTTTAAGACTGTAAGACAAACAGGAACTTGCGATTTTAGCAATTTACATACCAGTTTATTTATAATGACATGTAAGGTATTTTTGTATTGTATGTAAAAGTCCATCAACACGATATAAGTTTCAGCATGATTGAATTCCGAATTTCACAATTAAATCTTTTAGCCAAGTAAATTGCTAACTTTTGTATTATTTCTTTCTTCTAAAAAGACTCACTAAAGCGTGTTAAAAAAAAAAAACTTAAAAATTTAAAACATAAATGAATGAAAAAATCGTTTATTTACAAAATGTATCTCATAATTCTTGGATATAGCTTCATGTTAAAAAAAAAAAAAAAAAAAAAAAAAAAAAAAAAAAAAAAAAAAAAAAAAAAAAAAAAAAAAAAAAAAAAAAAAAAAAAAAACGAAGTGCGTCTATATATAAATATATATATATAATCATTATTATTGCGATTATTCCCCATCAGGAGAGCGATTGAACTTACCTTCTGTTCATCTCACAAAAACTTATAATCCTCTCGTGATGAGTTCATCTGTTCACTTTTACCCAGTTTGTTGCGATATTTGTTGTTCAAACTTTGCATTTTACATATTATATATATGAATACAATATATCTTAAATTACTGTATCCTGTTTGCAGGAGCGTTCCTCATCCCCTACTGTATCATGCTTGTCTTTGGTGGGATGCCCCTGTTCTTCATGGAACTCGCCCTCGGTCAGTTCCACCGCTCCGGCTGCCTCACCATCTGGAAGAGAATCTGCCCGGCTCTTAAAGGTAAGTGTCTATCTTCTAATTACTTCTCATCACTTTGATCTTTAGAGGAAAGCAAACCTTTACCGTGTACAAAGCAATCCATTACTCTCCATTTTTCCTGTAAGGAGCTATTTCGTTTCGTTGGTACCATCCCTCTTGTTTTATAAATCTGCTAAAAATAACTATTACTTGATTGGATCTAGCGTGAAGAATCATCAACAATTATATTTGTGGCAGTGTTGAAGAAGTAGATAAGTCCAATTAATTTAAAATGAGTTAACAATTTATCTTCAAAGCAGGATTTTTATTATCTGTGTTGTAAAGTTTTGTTTCTTACAACTCAATAAGGAATATATTTTAATTCGAATGGTATTTTTTGGAGTTGTTAAAGGATTTTGGAAAGTGGTTGAAAATCTACTGTGAAGTGCTCAATTTTAACTTCTTTATTATTATTATTATTATTTTTATTTTTATTTTTTTTTGTGGAATGATCTAAACTTTGACGTTTTTCCTTGATATATATTATTTCCCTTAAGGAGAGCGTGGGAACTTAAACCAAACACAATTTTCACATTTTTTTTTTCCCTTCTGTCTTCACAAAACCTCTTCAACAACTCACCGTGCTGTTTCCTTCTTTCTTCTGCCCATTTATTTCCAGTTGTTGTAATTTCTTCTACCTGTTTTACAATTTTAATATTGATACGGAATTCTGTTCCACTAATAATATATTCCTCTGAAATTTTGTTTTGAGCAAAGTCATTTTGAGTGTATTTTAGTCTATTGGTTTTCAATTTGCTTGAGCATCCATCGAGTTGGAACCACATTTCAATCCGCTGCTGTAAGGGAATGTCATCTAAATAATTAGAAAAGCCAAAAAATGTGTAAATGTGATACCATTCATTCTTCCAGGTAAAAAATATGGTTCCACCAGTAATCCGTTCCAAATTCCAAGCCGAACGTTAATAGCAAATTCATGCTGAAACCTATTCTCTCTAATAGCTCTGGGATTTTCAAGAGCCCATACATGATAATTTCTTTGATTAACAATTCCTCCTCTTGTAAAGGTAGCTTCATCGGTCCATATAATTTTTAATGGAAATAAATTATCATCGCGAATATTGTCAAGAAACCAGTTACTAAAATTCAATCTCTTGACATAATCTTGAGGTAATAAATTCTGAACTTTTTGAAGATGGTATGGGTAGCGATTATCACCTTTCAAAATTCGCGATATTGCTAATGCAGCAGATGCTCTTCGGATGCTAGTCTCAGTGGCGTTGGACACAATTTCTTCTCCGTTAATCTGCTCTTATTGCTGCCTGGAATTGGTCGCCTTCATTACGTATTAAGATTGACCCAGTCTCTCTTAGTATATTAAAAGTTAACGAAAAGACTCGTTGATTAGACACTCTTCTATTTGGAAATCGGCGCGCATACTCCCGCACCGCTTCTAAAGCATTACCGTTACAGAAACCATACACAAAAATCATATCAGCGTATTCAACATTAGAATATGTATGCGGCATTGTGGCTGATGCTATTCACACAAAAATATCTGAGTAACTGACTGAAGACTGATTTAGGAATTTTAATCCTAGAAGAAAGCCAAAATGTAAACAAAATAAAAAAGAATGTAAAGGATAACATTAAGTGTTTACATATCTCACTGCCTAGCCTGACGAATTTTGGAAGGTGATAATCGCTACCTGTAACATTTTTGTTTTGTTCTTTGATTGCAATTTTCTCTAAAACTAAGCAAAAACGAGCATATCTCTAAAGGACTTTTTGTCTTAGTTTTTCGGTCCCCTATAAGTTCCTGAAGTTTTGCCGCTTAAATTCGGGACACCCTGTATATAATCTATAAAGTGCTGATGTTTTGTATGTTTTTGGAAATAATGGTACATTTTTAACATTCGAAACTATTGTTTAAATTAAAATTGCGTTAGAATTGGAAAATAATTCATTAATTCTAATTCTATTGATCCTTGTATATCATCGTGCATACCTCGAACGATTATAGAGAATAGAAATCAGAGAATTCTATTTTTACTTATTATAACTATTATACCTGTAGTTTTAAATTTGTACGGATACATTTAATTTATAAATAGTATTTTAATTAACCCTGTCGTATTGTAAATCTTATTTAAGTTTCTTAATACTTGCCATTTCGAGAACTTAAATTGCTATTATAAAAAAAATTCTTGATGAATGGATCGCTTCATGGGAACCGGACTCCTTTTTTTGGTGGATCCATCTCTCGCCTGATTGATGGCCCCATGTAGTATTGTACTATATCTGTAAGTATATGAAGTATAATATTTATGTACTTACAACAAATAATACATTGTGGAAAGCTGGGATACTATATTGGTGTTGCCGGAAGGTGTTGACAATAGGCGTTGAAGAGACCCTGTTGTCATCGGCTCCAGATCATTGTCGAGTGGCAATCGATTTTGTATCAGAGCTAGTGCTGCAGTTAGATATCCTGTTTCTGTTAGCTTTAGTATATTGTCATGCTCAATTTGATTTGGTTTTAACTATTTCATGAGGAAAGGTATTATTTTTAATATTAAAACATACACAATTGATTTTTCAAACGTGACTTTTTTTATTCAAACCAATATGGCTCCTAAACTAGTGAAAAATGTAGATCCAATATAGATCCTAGTGAAAAATGTTATACAACAAAAATATTTTCCAATAAATTTCTGAAGGTAACTCGGTCAATTTTCGATCGGAGGAACACCAACAGAGCTTGAGAAAAACGTTATTTTTGAGGGTGAAAAAATTGTTATAGAAAATAAAAAAAACACTGGACCTCCAGGCAAATGTTATATCCATGAAAAACTGAAGTTAAGAAATTTTAAATTAATATAATTTACTGCATTTGTGCATTAGATGGAGCATATAACTCAAGAATGTATTTAAAGTCATATTAGACCTATACCCCATCGAATGCAACACGTAATGACAATGATAATAATGATATAAACCTTAATTATTAACAATTTTGTTAATTTACATTTGCTTGGTAATATTTTTTTTAATTCTGCTGTATTTTATTTAATTTATGTATAATAACACTGCATACATACATCGCATTTTATATTGTATAGTTAGAGACTTTTTATTTTCATTTTCTCTATTTTTTTTTCGTAGTACGTGTAGTGTTAATGGATTCATTGTAATCCATATGACTTACTATTTTTATTTATTTAAAAAAAAAAAAAAAAAAGATAAAGAAAAAGTAGAAAAATAGACACTTTTACAAAATGTTCTTTTATTTGGTACAATCTTCCTCACTCTATGGTAGGTAGTATCGAGAGAAAAGAAAAAGAATCTATAAAATAATATTTCAAAATTTAAAAATACTGATAATTATTAAAATTAAAATTAAAATTATTAAAATACAATAATACTCTATACACTATATATACAAAGCACTGGGGAGTTCGATGTCCAAAAAGGTAGCAGATATAAATGCTACTCTCTCAGTTGCGTCTTTGGTATTAATATCCAGTGGAGGCTGAGTGAGAGTGTTTTAGCTCAGTCACTCAGTACTTGAGTGTCGAGAAAACTAGAGCCATTAAGTCAAGTATAACCACAACATTATTCTAAGATGGGTTCTAAACAGACCTTCACACAACGGTTGAGCGGTCAATGTAATGATGATGAATTACGAACATTATTATATAATCAGTAATTAATGAAGGAATAAAGTAATAATATCCCATCAGCTATTTAGTTGCCTTATATGCTTCTCCAGACACTATATAGCTGATATGTCGTGTCAAGTTGCCTTCATCCTGTTTTGAGATGGCAATACTTCCTTTCTGTAGCGATTTCAAAGAACCAATAAACCTTCCCAATATTCTCCATCTTTACGCTCTCTGTTCCCGATCCACTTCTTGAATGCGAGTACTCAGCATGTCGACTTGTATATCCTCTCTCTTATAGAACTCCTTCTTTTTTATAATCCTTTATGATCCATGTTACCTCCTTTATGGATTGAAATTTCTGCTCATTGCTATCCATACCGGTCTCAACTAACCTAAAACCCTTATTATGCTATCCACTTAGCAATTAACAAATCCCTAGAGGGTATTTTTTCCAGTGGCAGGAGGCTGTTCCAGCAGGACGTCTCAAAGGTGCATAACTTTTAAATTCAATATCCCACAAACGATAAAGGATCCATCATCGATCTCTTGATGACAATAGCTAATCGCACAGAGGAACAGTTTTCATCGAGGTTTTGAAAACTTAGAAATTTCCCACCTATTAGTTGTTTACAAAAAAAAAAAAATGTTAGATAAGAAAAAAAAATCGAATTAAAACCATTTACATTATTTTTCATAGCCTCTTCGCACAGAGGAACAGTTATAACGCACCTACCGGAAGTCATGAGCAGTCGCACTGGAGCAATTTATGCGTCCAGCATAAAATTACATATTTTTGAAAAATATAAAACTAAACATGGATGAAGCAATCGATTTTTTCTATGCATTACTGAAGAAATCGATTTTTTTCCAAGTCATTAACGTACAGTTTTTCTCAATCATCCATTCGAAATTAAAAAAAATAATAAGAAGAAGTAAATGACCACATATTTACTGTGTGTTATATCCTCTCTTAAAATTGAAAAGCTCTTATCAATAACATTTTTTTTTACTATAAACAAGAAGTTGTGAAAGTATTTTAACGTAGTTAATATAAAATCATATTGGCTACTGTAACCCTTACAATGCCTTTGTTTGACATTAAAAAAAAAAATAAATAAAAACGATGAGAATGAAATAATAATGTTCTTTTATTGTTACTTTTGAGCATCCTCTTCTGTTGTGAAATGATTTAAGAAGATAAAAAAAAATATATATTTTTTAAGAATTCCTTATTGTTATTGAAGCTAAAGACATTCATTGTCGCTGTGAATCTGTCATTTTTACTATTGTCATTTCTTTTATAGCCTGAAATGTTGTTATCTGGGAAAGCATTAATTGTAATCAGGACCAGCCTACTTCGGTATTTAATGACATTAATTATCTTCCATTGTTCTTTCAGTCCAAGCCGACATTATATTTATAAAATAAATATAGATAACAGATTGAATGGAAGTATAAAGAATACTGTCAGTGATTAACATTTTTTTTTTTGTAAGTAATGTGAATAATTACTCTTTTCATTTCATAATATTTATTTTTTTTTATAGTTTCTAAATCCTTATTCTGATAATCTAATAAGACTTTAAATGTTTTCATCTCTCTTCTGCTTAGTATAAGTTCATATATATATATATATATATATATATATATATATATATATATATATATATATATATATATATATATATATAAATATATATATAAATATATTCCATGATTAGGGGTGTGAATTAGATGCAATATAAACCGAAAATATGAAACTATAAATACAAACTCAATTTTTTGTAATTAATTGTATTGAAAAGGGAACTGATTTATATTATTCTACAAATATAAATAACGACTAGTGGTTTTATCGTAATTATTTTTATTAATATTTATAGTTAATTTAAAGACTTTCTGCCCCAACAGGTGATCATACCTTGACAATCACCTGTAGGAGGCGAGGGCTACCATGCCGAAGTATGTTTTTTATTATTCAGCCTCAGATGTTTTATTCAGAAACATATTGATCCTGTTGAAGGCAGAACAACGATTATTGATGGGGACACCAATTGCCTAATTTGTTTCAGTTACGACTGTTGACCTTATTTCAGTGATTGGCTCACCAAGGATTATCTTGCATTCCTTCTATTGTTGTAAACAATATTAGGTCAATAAAAAACTTTGAGAAAATATCTTACTGATATATATTGTTATTAGTAGTTTTATTTTCGTTTTTATACTAGAATAAAATTATTCATTGTAGATTCCAGGGAGTTTGGTTAAAGGGAACTTCGATAGCCAAATAAAAAATCCTTTCAAAGAAGAAGAATATTCCAGGGAATTATTTTCAACAAATTTCATTATTTTATGCTAAGATTTTATCCTGCGCTTCTTTGATACGGTAAGAGTATATTTCAAAAACTAAAATCTACTCTTTGTTTGTCATTTTAAGAGGTGAAAATATGGCTAAAGTAATGTGCTAACTAAGGCATTATTTTTTTCGATAATCGTGGAAAAGCTTGTTAAAGTATCACTGTAGCATTCATGTCTAGTGTTTTCTTTTTCTTTTTTTTACATGTCTTTTAGCTGAAGATTTATGACGTTTTTTTCACACTCAAAAACGTAACATTTAAACATGCTCTAGCTATGTTAGATCGAAAATTTGACGATAGTTTCCCTATTGGAATTTAATGGAGAATTTTTTTTTTTTGTTTTTAAAACATTTGTCACTTGGACCTCTTTTTTGGGAGCTATAGTTTAAATGAAAAAAGTCACGTTTGCTTACATTTGTTAATATTGTTACATTATTAATTTTGTTAGGGCTATTTTGAATCGCTCTAGTTCCGTTGATTTAGATTTCCGACAGTTGCCTTATCAGAACTTTAATGAACAATGTTTTTTGTTATTCTGTCGCTAAAAACTACCGTTTAGAATCTAAAATGGTTTGAATAAGAAAAAGTCACATTTTTAACCTCTATTTTCTCTCAACTACGATTATTTCGAATGATCATTGATTGTTAATTTAATTTCGTTAAAACTTTTAGTGCTTATAAATTAAGACAAATCGTAACACATTACGTTTGCACTTCGACGTGAAACATGCCCACCAGTTTTTCTTGACTACAAACCCATTCCTCAAACAAACTCTGGACACAACCTTGGTCTGTGTTTGACCAAAAAATGACATGGGATCCACATATAAGGAAAAAAAGAAAAACGCTCAACCAAAGGCTAACACTTTTATATTCACTCCTCTCTAAACTTTCAACTCTACAACTCAAACAAAAAATTAACACTTATACATACCTTCTGAAACCTATTTGGACACACACCTATCAGATATACGGAACAGTTAAAAAGACACATATTAACAAACTCCAAGTCTTCCAGGCAAAAACATTCAGGACAATCACAAAAGCACCATGTTACCTAAGCAACATAACTTTACATACTGACTTACGCATACCAACAGCTAAAAAACAAATACGAACCTACTACTAAAAAGGAGCTGAATGAGAGACCTCCTAGACTAAAATAAAATTGGAGGAGCTCCGGGTTCTTCTCCCCCTTAAGACAAGTTATTGTCAAATTTTAATTGACAGGTGTGAATAAATATATAAAGTAAAAAAAAAAGTTAAGTAATTGGATCCTTTGAATTGAATTGAAATAGACGTATCCATGATCTATTGTCTTTCCAAGTCAGGGAGAAATTGAGTTCGTATTTTTTTTATAAAAAAAAAAAAAATAATAATAATCCCCCACAAAGGCAATAAGTAATAGCGGTATTTTAAATGGTAACGTTAAACCTTATTTAAGGATAAATGATCAAATAAAATCAAATCAACTATTATAGAAAAAAATATGATATACCTGAAAAATAAAATAAAAATACAATTGATAAATATTAAATAAATAAAATTACATTAAAATCGAAAAAAAATAAAATAAAAGTTAAAATAAAACAAATTTAGACTTTAAAATATTTATCTTTAGGCTAAAGATTCCTTGATGAGTCTTCATGAACACGATTTCCGGAGATCTTTAGTTCTTCTTTCAGTATTAGTCTAATTTTTGCAATAATTCGAGTCATCATAGAGGTATTATTCTATATTATTTATATTAGTTATAGCTAAGAATTTAAAATTTAGTAAATTTAATAAGGCTCAGAGAAATTACAAAATAACTAATAATTTATTGCAAATTTACTGTAAAACATTTACTAATAATTGTGTCTTATTCTTTATTTATTTTATATTTTATATATAAAATATGTTGTTAAATAACTTTAAATTTATTTTTATATTAAATTCACTGATACTAATTGCAGACTTTATTTCCTCATATTTTTCAAATCGGCTATATATTTATCGCCAGTATGGTGTATCCATGAGGAATATATATCCTGTATCCTTCCATCAATGGCCTCTGATTGACAAGGCGTTGATTTCACTCTGTTCCCTCTTGATGCAGTAAATCTCCAGCAACACCTTCCCATTACGAACAATTTGTTCTCGTCACTAGCCCCCTCTGAGGGGGAAATAAAAACCTTTTCTCTTTCCTTCAATTTGCCCTTTCAAGCCTTGTATATAAGTCTCCTCTTTTATATTAAAAAAAAAAATCTGAACAAATTAATGAATAAATGATGAATATTAATAAGTATAATCCATAAATTATCTTTAACACGACAGCTCTGACATTGCGCGATATCTTGGTTTCCTCTAAAAAAGATTCTAATGAAACCAACTGGCTAGACTTATAAGACATGAACATAACATAACATTTAGCCAAATGTACTGATTACTAAAAGGTACTTTAAACTATCATTAGATAGCAATCTTTTGATTTACACGACCATCATAAACTCTGTTCGGTCATGCAGAGTTACAATTTTTGGAACAGTTTTTATTATTAAACTAGCGCTGATTAAATATTTAGTTTTTTTTTTCATATTACATTTTTTTCATATGATGTTTACAAGTTATCATTAGGATTGATATCATTTGAATCATGACGGTTATCAATTTGAATTATATTTCTGTGATAAAATACATTCCGCTTGTCAGAATCTTCGTGTAATCGGACACGCTTGAGGAGCCCGGTAGGGTTTACAATATTTTTGCGAAATCCCTTAAGTCCAGTTAAATAGTACACTTTTATGTTCAAAAAGTAAGATAGGATTTGATTTATTTATACATTGCTTGTGTTATGCTTGTATAATAATATACAAGTTCTGGACCTTAAAGCCCTGATATAAGCGTCAAAACATTCGACCTTTTCTACGTTTTATCAAAAAATATCTGTTGGTTCTTTTTTATGTTTAAAATTAAATTGAGCCAAACTATCTTTTTTTATTATTATTTTTTTTATTAGAACAGAAAATTAGATATGTAGCTTAAACGATGACTAAAATAAATGCTTTTAAATTTTCATAATCATCTTAGAAAAGTGGTTTCAATTTCTTTCTGTTTTATATCTATACGTTTTAAAAACATACATATAAAAACATAGAGCATGCTTCATTTTGAACGATTTTAAAGGTCAGTTAAATGGCAACTAATCTATCACAATATAGTGTTACAACGGCCAGTGCTTCTACTTGTAAGTAGCCGGTTAAAAAATATTATTGTATTAGTGTTTATAACTGCGTTTCTATATCGTTTATTTTTTCTTAATGCTAATATATCACTTTTGACACAATTATGATACATCTTTTACTCTGAAAATCTGGTTTCATTGAAATCTCCGGTTAATCCGACTTTTTGGCCGTACTCCCGTACCTCTTGGTACTTCAGGGGTCAGATAAGTGAGGTTCCACTGCAACTGCATTGTCAGGCGCTTACGGTATGCTATTTTAGAAGACTAAACAGCGTTGCGGGTATAGTAGACCCTTGCGCCTTATTTCAACACCCAATGATCAGTATAACCGCAGTCCATTCTGAGGTTTTTACGTATGTCAATACTAATAATTTCCAAGTTTAAAAATTAAAAAAATACAGTATTTATATCATAAATTCAAATGATGCTTTTACCTAATGCGATTATATCTTCCTATAGCAGTTTTGCAACTTAATCGATGAGTACAGAAATAACGTATGTCACAAAATATACCAACAGTGTAAGTACGCATAAAATTTTAAATTTTGCTAACCCCAATTAGTATGGAAACTAGATACTTTTTGAACGATAAGCAACATAAATGAATGTAACAACAGAGGGGAAAAATTGTTCAGTTAATCAGATATTTGGAGAAGTTACCTTTTTCTCTCTCATGAAAAATGTAGGAACCCGGACTTTTTTTTCTGCACTCACCGATTCAATTATTCTTTCATTTTTTATACATACATACATACTCGTACATACATATATATATATATAAAAGATCAGTCTCTAATTTAAAGACTACTGTATCTGAAAAGTTTAAAAATAATTTAAAATTCCACTTTTATTTTCAAAACCGGCAAACTTTGTTTTTCTTATTAAACTCAGTATCTTATTTTTTGTTTTTTAATTTGCTTTAGACGTTTGTTTGAGAAATGTCTTAGAATCAATTTAATTAGGGTTTCTTATTTATAATAAAATGTATTTGTTACATTCAAATTATATTTATTTTAAATATATGAGGACTATAAATACTAGGCACAAACTAAAACTAGATTTTTCAGAATTTAAACGTCCGTGTTCTATTCTGTTAGACATAGTACACATTGTCCTAGCAGGCTTAAATCTTTCCCCACTTAGTGTGAATAAATTAACCCATTTACGTCCTCTGTTGCGTATATGCGACTTTAATATAACATTTTTTATTTTTTAAGCTCAAATATTTTTTTTCATTTTATTACATCAGCTTATTATTAATGGTTTGTAAATATTAAACATAATTTTTTTAAATAAATGTTGTGTTTTTCTTGTTTTGTTTTTTAATAAATTGAAAAATAGCAGTACAATTGGTTATTTTTAAACGCTAATAAAAAGTAATATTTAAATGTTAATTTCAGCAAAATAAGGATTGCTAAAATTAAATTGTGTGAGCGACATAATGTTAAATTACACCCTTGCTTTAAATAAAAGTTTTTTTATTTCTTTGAAGGATTTTATAATTAAAACTATTGCTATAAATGTTTTCATGAAAAAGTATTATTTTAGCATTTATAAATATATCACCTTACGTATCTCTGAAGATAAAAAATTAAATATTATACAGGTTAATGTTGCGTGAGCTCAACATGTTCGGTCACCCTTATTGCTAAACAAAAATTTTGTTTTTTTATTTATTTTTTTAAATTAAACTACCTTAAAAATAAATATTTCTTTGGAGAGAAATCAAAATTTTCAATTAATGCTGCCTCTCGATGAGTTTTGCTAACCCATATCCTTACTAATCTCTGAACCATTTGCAGCTTCCTGCAGCTAACTGGTTCCATTGCCAATTCCCATTAAGATTCTGCGTAAAGGAGTTCTACACTAACTTCTTGAATATCCGAAATCACTAGTTCCTTTTATAACTTTTGATTTGATATTTTTCCTTTATCAATGATTGGGAAACAAGTTTTTAATTTACATTTGAAGCTGGTTTAACACATTCTCCTCGCTACTTAGAGGAGGAAGAAAAAAAACAAAAACAGGTGCACGTGAGGAGAGGTTTTTGGTGAGAACATCTCTTTACAACAAAACATTAAAACAACTGGCTAAAGAGATGAAAACCTTGTGTTCTGTGGACATTTCTGCTCGTATAGTAAGAAGAAGATTAGGAGAGAAAGATGTGAAGTTATGTAAAGCCAGTAAGTGAAGTGATCGCAAGAAGAGGCTGGTCTAGGCAAAACTTCACCAAAACTGGACTGCTGAAGATTGGGAAAAGGTAGTTTGGTCAGACGAAAGCATCTTTGAGGTAATTAAATTATTGTAAATTAATATTAAAAATTGCAAAGAAATCCCTAAAAAAATTTACAATACAATAACATAATTATTTTTAAGAATTCATTAAAATATCTAATTTTTTAAAGATTTTTGGAACTCCTGGAGCAGTTTTTATACAAAGGTAGGAAGGCGAAGCCTATCACCCAGATTGTGTTGTCCTTATTCTAAAACATGGTGGAGGAAACATAATGATTTGGGGGCTGTAACATGGATTGGGGGCTTCGGGAGTTGGAGAAATGCTTTTGTGCGAAGGGAAGATGAAGAGCGATACCTACATATGAATGTTAAATAAAATTTTGAAGTCTTCATTTGAAAAAATGTTTGAACCTGAGGACAGTGTCAACATTATTTTTCAACAGAATAATGATCTATACCATTTTTCACGCAAAAGTAAAGAATGGTTCGAAAAAAACAATATCAATGTTCTTGACTGGCCCCCTTAGTCCCCAGACCTCAATCCCATTGAACACCTGTGGGCTAACTTAGAAATCAGAGTTGGTAAAAGTAACCCTACAAACAAAGACAATTTTTTTACATTATTATAAGAAAATTGGGAAAAAATAGTTAAAACAAGATTGTACACAACTTGTTAATTCCATGCCAAAAAGAATAATTGGTAGTAAAAGCATTGATTGTTATTATTAATACGTTGTCATTCAAGTTTGATGATAAAGTGTTAAATCGTATTTTATACGATTAAAAAATATATGCTTTAAATGGTTCATGTTATTTTTATTCCTTAATACTTTTAAGTAGGGGCCTAATACTTTTGGCCAAGCCTGTACAAACATTTTTTCAAGAAACTTTATCAGCAATCTCTGATTGAGACTACTTAACTTTTAAGGAAATGGCCTTATTTTCCTACTCTCTAATTCGCTACTTAATCACCCACTAAACCTACTAGACTAAATACAGGAAAGCTATTAGGGAGCGGACGGATACTGTGTTTACTTAAGCTGATAGGAACCGCATCAACTTAAATTAGCACCTGACCGTGGCTCTACTTAGCGCTCTCTAGCGAATAGATTCCCGCCCACGATCCACTTCGGTGAGCCTAGTTAATTTTTTTCGTCTTTATGAATAACACTAGCTTCAGTAGTATGGTTTTGAGAGATTATATTTGCTCTGTAAGTAACACCATTAGTAATATATATATTTGTATTATTAAATACATATATACAAAATAGACTCCTTATCCGCCGTAACCAGAAACGACACTGCGTCAGAGTAGACATAATACCGGATATCAGCAATCATCAGTTATAATTAGAAAAAATATTATTAGTTAAAAAAAATATTTTTAGATTAGAAGGTGGTACCCACTGTACTAGACCACATCAAAACAAAATAAGGCAAACTTTATGACTATCTTTAGCTCCTGTTTAAAGCTGTATAAGGGATCTCCTTAAGCAAACAACAACATAAAATAATGTCAGGAGGTGCCGATAGGTATTGGTCTCCCTCAGGTTTTACATACTTTATTTATTACATTTTTTTTTCAACACATTCGCTGGTTGTCTTTATTCGCAGACAGGTGTGATTAAAAAAAAAAGTTAAAAAACAATCTTTTTTTTAAATATTTGATTAAATGTTATATTATTGGTTTGCTTATAGTAGCATGCATAAAAAAATATCAGTTAGATGCAATCCCTCGTAAATATACAAATAATACAACCGATAAGCTTGATTAATGAAACAATGTTGAAGTATTATTGTAATATAATTAAATTCATTTTATTTCTTACGGATATGTAAAATATTATTTTTTAAACTATAAATATCAAACAAATATGGTAAGAATTTGTCGGTCGAGAGAACGCCGGATAAGAGAGGATAAACTGATTATATACTTAATATTTCGAAATTCGTCTCTTTTATATATGAAAAATTTTATTATCAACCACAATGAAAGAAAATACGCAATATATTAAATAACCTTATCTACCGCTTATTTAAGAGTCTAAGGAATATTTAGAAGCTTACAGGATAAAAAAACTCGTACAATTAATAAGGTAAAATGGGCCATTTTTTCGAATAGGCCCAAAAAATATGAAAAATAATATTCTTTTTAGAATATTCAAGAGAAAAAAAAAGAAGTTAATTTAAGGCCCAATTCACACAGAACGGACGTGGCGGAGACGTGGCGCTTTTGTCTCTTCCTCATTTGTCCTATTAAGTCCACGCCACGTCTCCGCCACGTCCGTTCTACGTGAATTGGAACGTTTGTTTAATAGGAGAGGCGCGGAAGAGACAAAAGTCCGCGCCACGCCCTCACCACGTCTCTTCGCCGTCTCTCGTGGCGTACAAGAAGGGGCATGCCACTTCCTCGCCACGAGTTTTTTTTTTCTTGTTTCTTTTTTAGTTAGCTTTCTTTTTTTGGGACATAAAAACAACATTAATAAAATTTGATATTGGAGTTACACACATATATACCAACAATTAATAGGGGTGAAACATCACTGATTTAATTTTTTATTTTTTTCGGGGGGCGAGGGTGTATCGGACATAAAAACAATTTTGATGAAATTTGATATTGGAGTTACATACATATATACCAACAATTAATAGGGGTGAAACATCACTGATTTTTTTTTTTGGGGGGGGGGGGGGGGGGGGGGAGAGAGTGAATCGGACATAAAAACAACTTTGATAAAATTTAATATTGGAGTTACATAACTATGGACCAACAATTTCTTAGGGGTGAAACATCACTGATTTACTTTTTTAGGGGGAGCAGGGGGAATCAGGGGAGCAAAAAAAATTAAATTGGTAATAGGACTTTTTTTAATAGGACAAACGAGGAAGAGACAAAAGCGCCACGTCCGTTCTGTGTGAGTTGGGCCTTAGAGATACGATGAAAATCTGAATCACACTCATAAACGATGTGGTCACATCGCTTTATTGATAATTAATTGGTAATAATTATAATAATATTGGTAATAATAATAATATATTGGTAATAATAATTAATTGGCATAAATACAAAATAACACGAAGAAAAGCCTTTAAAAAAATTGCTGAAAAATATTTTGGAATCTGTTTGAAAAAAAAAAAAGACAGGAAGTGCTCCGTGTTATACTACCCTAATGTCTCTCCATGTACATTATTCTTTCCTCAATTAATTGATTGTCAGTACATTAACTAATTGAAAGTTGTGCATGAGAAATATAAGTAAAAAAAATTTTTAAAAAATTATATTTTTCATTATCGATTTATTTCTAACTCTTAGGTTACTCTTCTTGTGGACACTCACTTTCGTGGGTCATTGTTATCTTTCCTTGATCTGTATCCCCTTCTTTCTAGTTGTGGGTTAATTATTCAATTAGTTGAGTACAGGTTGTATTTCTAAGAAATTTAATAATCCTTAATGCACCCTCGTCTTCTAGGGTGCAGTCTTCCATATCTTATTTCGCTGAATTTCTCTTTAAGCTTATCCATCGTCGCGTCATATAAGTTCCGTCTTCAGAGTTCTGCCATTGAAGTTATTGGACTATGAAATCAAAGGGAATTGTTAAGTAATAATCTAGAAGAACTTCAAACCTCCTCAAAGTATGGAAGCATATTCGCCTTTAACTCTTGATAGTTTGCATAGTTCTGCATTTATTTCAATCTGGTTTACTGCTAATTGTTATTTTACATATTTTTATTACTATATCATAGACAAGTGATATCTCATAAAAATGACAGTCATTTAATTGAGACTGTTTAAGGACGTCTAGGTGGTTAGGGCGGCCAAAACACATCCGGGGCAAAAGGCATTCCCGAAATTCCTCAATGAGATTCCTCTTGGATGGGGAGGTAGGGGAAAAACATTTCCACGCATCGTTGTTTTTCTGCATACCTGTCTTCTACATGTTGAGTTTTAAAGTATTTAAAAATACTTTGGAAATAATCATTACTAAACCAAATAAATGAATAACATTAAAACGTATATTTAAGTATACATTGTTTAATAAATTAATTCCCAATTTCTTGGCATTGTTTTTAATTATTTCTAATTAGTTTAGTAAAGAAATTTTTTCCTACGGAATATATAAGTTGAGATATAAATACCAATATATATAGTTATACCTCTGCCAAACACAACATAACGATTTATTAATTTTTAAGTATTGTTATTTTAATTTGATTTTTTTCATATTTTTTTAACTAATATTATCTCTTTAATTTATATTAATTTTATTCTATTATTTATTATCTTTACACGTTTAACATTGATTTAAGGAATGATCAATACACGTCATTTTTGTGTTAAAAATTAGTTATAGGTACCATCCAATGACAGATAAATCTTCTTTAGACTGACAAAAAAAAAGAGAAAAGAACAACTGAGTAAGGAGAAATCTTGATAAAATGGTTATGTGTTCCGGAAAAGAACCAGATTGTTTCCTTCTTAAAAAACAGTTATCTGTTGCTAGAAAAGTGGCAGATATTTTTTTTCCCTGTATCCATAATTTTATTTTATAGATTGTATAATTTGAATTGTTTTTTTATTACAGTACATTTGTATGAATGCATTCATTGTCATTCGCATTTCTTATTACCCTTGAGAGAGACAGATTTAAATATTTATTAAATAAAACAGTTTAAAAAAAATTAGGTAGTCATATTAGGTTTTTCGTATTGAGGTTCGTAAATCTAATCCTTTAAAAACGGTCGATATTAAAAGCTAGAAAGCGAATAAACACCTGCATTTATCGAATACTTAAATATAGAAAATTCTAATTTTAACAAAATATCTATATATACACAAACCGCACACTTCACTCAGACTGTAATTTACTCGCAATTCTCAAACATATTCTTACGATGCTATAAAAATATTTACGCACATCATAGGCATAACATTCTTAAAACCCACGATGCTGGGTGATGGATCAATTCAGTTTTATTTAGTTATATCCGTTAGTATTCAAGTGGTCACATAAGAAGGATATGCTGCCGAATGATGTTTATCTTCATGCTTGACAGACCCAAAGCTAAACATTCTCAACCCATTGTATGACCAAAAACTATTCATTATGGGGAAGAAGTGACCAAGCCTGACAGAGTGCAAATAATAACAGATTCGCTTTTTCCCCTATTTTTTTGACTAATGTTTAAATAAAACAAAATTAAGAGAAAAATATATAATTTTTCAATAATAATAAGTTGGATAAAAATTAGTTCATAACGATAGTTTTCTTGTATAGTGGTTTATATTTATACTTATATGGTTATTTATACATATTGAATAATTTTATTAGATTTAAACAAATATTTAGTTTTATACAATGAGTATTTTATTAAATTGGCGCCCCACCGACATGATGTCTATCATTTTTTATACTTTACTTCGTAAATATTCAATATTATATAAACTGTATATGTTATTGTTATTACTATTATTTTTTAAATTAATTTGGATTGAAGTGTACTAAAAGAAGTTATACTCAACTGTATATAACTTCAGAAGTTACCTCAACAGCCCGTTTTATTCTCCCATTTAAACCTAAAAGTAATTATTTATTTTATTCATTTAAGATGATTATTTAAAAATATAATATTTTTTTTTTCTCTGCTTTGATAAGATATTTTATAATTTGTTTAGTGATCCAATATTCGTGGGGTAAAGTACTAACTATTATAGCATCAAATTAGAACGCGAAGGAACTGAACAATTTGTTATAATTGCAACTCAGCAGTCTTAATTACATTCGAAGATTTATAGCTAAAAGACCTTCATTTATCTCTATTGTTGTACAGTAAATTAAAATTGTGCAAACCCAGCAGGTATAAGAAATTACGAGCTGAGTTGTGTGTACGTATATAAATAAGTGTGAAATAAATTAAAACAAAGAAAAGTTTCTCAAAATAACCAATAATCTAAATGGCTCTGGTGTAAACTTTATGTGGTTCAATGCAGCAGTTGATTTTTTTTTTTTTTTTTTTTTTTAACATTCATTGAGTAATTATTCCAATATGCCATAATTGTGGGCAGTAAGGAATATAGATGATTTTATAATTAAATTCACTCATTATGAACAATAAAAGAAAAAACAGAATAGAACTATGCTATACCTAAATAATATAGAATATACGTACAAGTGAAGTATATGAATTAAAAATATATATATATATATATATAGAAGAAGAAGAAGAAAATGAACTTTATTCTGGGACTACTTGTCTCCTAAGAATAACATATGATTACATAGGACAATCGTCTGGCTTTGATAATTAATTATAATAAATAATAACAATAGATAATAATAAAAATTGATAAATAATTAAATTATATGTTAAAAGATAACTGTGACATCTTGTAAAATGATACATCTTATGTATACTATTATAATGTATATTACATAAATATTCACGTTTTACATTAGCTCGGAAGATTGAAAATGAAGGTGGTAAAGGAATAAATGATGTTTAAAGGAAGTAAGAGTGGATCTTTTTCGAATTGTGATGGGTAATGAATTCCATAACGAGGAAGCACGGATAATAAAGGATTTCTCGAAGGATGCAGTTCGATGCGCCGGAGTGTATAGGTTGATGTGTTGGGTTCTAGTATTTAAGAGGTGAATGGAGGAGCGCAGAGTAAGGAGGTCATGGATATAGGTGTTTTTTTTTGGTTTTCAAGGTTTGAAATATGACAGCGCCCAGGAAGTATTGACGTCGAAAACCGTAGAACAGCCACCCGATTTCAGAATACCTGTGAAATATGTGAGAACGTCTGGAGATCCCGAAAATAAATCTAATAAAACAGATCATTACTCTTTTACATCTCATCTCGAGCTCATCAGACAGTCCTCCATATACTACGCATCCATAGTCAAAGTTAGGAAAAATGAGTAATGATACTAAAAGTTTTCGAGTACTTAATGGTAATGAATCACGGTAATGTGAAAGTTGCTTAAGAATAAAAATAGATTTTCTCGTGATTTGAGAGATATGGCTATTCCATGCAAGATGTTTATCGAAAGTTATTCCCAGATTTTTAATGGAATTTTGGAAATGAATTGGACGGTTTTTTAGGAAAAGCAGTGGATAGTAGGGAAGAGCTTTTAAGTGAGGTTTTGACCCAATGAGAATAGCCTTTGTTTTTTCTGGATTTAGACTTAATTTATTCTCCACTGCCCAAAGGTTAATGCTATCTATGTCTTTCTGTAGCTTACAAGTCGCCTCTAGCATATTTGAAGGATGAAAGGATAAATATATTTGTAGGTCGTCAGCATAAAGATGATATTGGGAGTAGTGGATGCGATTCGGCAAGTCGTTAATATAAATAAAAAATAGGGTAGGTGAAAGAGAAGATCCCTGGGGTACTCCCCGCGAGAGTGGTAGTGAAGATGAGTGAGGTTTTCCAGGTATAATCACTGTTTGGGAACGGTTGGATAAAAAAGAATGAAGCCAGCTTAACGCACTATTAGATATTGAGAGGTTATGGAGTTTGGAGAGGAGGATTGTATGGTCAACAGAATCAAAAGCTTTTGAAAAATCAAAAAGGATCAGGATCGTAATATTCTGTTGGTCTAAGGAGTAGTAAAGGTCTTGAGTAATTTTTACCAAAGCAGACTGCGTGGAGTATCCGGATCGGAATCCTGATTGGAAAGGATTAAGGAGAGTTTTATAGTCAAGAAAGGAGGTGAGTTGGGTATGTGCTAATCTTTCTAATGGTTTAGATAAATTTGATAGGATTGATATAGGTCTAAAGTGGGAAACTGAGGAAGGAGAAGGAACTTTATTTAATGGACGGACAAGGACTTTTTTCCAAGCTGTAGGGAAAATAGAGTTTTGTAAGGAGAAATTATATATGTGGAGCAGGGCAGGTAAGATAACAGGAAGGCAGAGTTTGATTATTTTTAAAGGTATTTGATCCAAACCATGGTCATTGGTACGAGATTTAAAAACTGAATCAATTAGGTCATTAGGGGAAATATTAAGAAAATAAAAGTTATTAGAATTAAAAGGGGTTTGAGGAATAGAATAGGGTAAGGTGTTTACAGGGAGTTTATTAGGGTGGGGGTCAGCAAAGTAGGAATTAAGTTCATCTGGAATGAATGGATAATTGTTATCAGATGTGGAACCGGGTACTGCAAATTTTCTCAAAATTTTCCATTTATTGTAGATTTAGGGTCAGGCGCTTGGGATAGCATATTTTGAAAATACTGTGCTTTAGCACGGCGTAAAGAGGACTGGGTGAGGTTTCTAAGAAGCTTAAACGATGAATAATCATCTGAATGTCTAGTACGCCTAAAACGTCTCCGGGCAGCATCTCTTCGCTTCATCAGATTTCTAATGTCAGGGTTAATCCATGGAGCTGGTAGTCGTCGGATAATTGAGGTTTTGAGAGGGGCAAGATGATTAAGGACAGTATAAAGATTCGATGTTAGGCATTACACCATTTCGTCAATTGAGGGGGAAGAATATATGGATTCCAAGGAATGGGATAGTGCGTCAAGTAAGGGTTCTATTCTATCTGGGGTTATATGGTCTAGATTTCTCCAAGATATTTTCTTAGGAATAAGGATAGGAACAGATATGTCATAGGAGATTTGGATGAGATCGTGGCATGAGAGGAAAGGTACTGGATTTTGAGAGAAGGATAATAGGTTTTTCTGAGAATCAAGAATCATAAGGTCAATTAACGTATCTGTGAACTGGGTGTTATGGGTGGGTTGGAAAGGTACTGCAAAAAGATGTAGAGAATACACCAAGTCCATAAGATACATTTTATCAGAAGAATCTGAGAGGAGGTTGGTATTAAAGTCACCAGCAATGATGACATTATTATACAGAGGAACATAAGTAAAAAGAGATGATTCGAATGATGGGTCGAATTTGACCTGAGGAGGGCGGTAAACTATGAGGTAAAGGAGGGAAAATGATTCCGAAGAGATTTCAGTGAACATGTATTCAAGGTGTGGAATATCAAGAGAACTGGATTTTAGAAGAATTTTTGCTCTTAGGTTATTGCGAACATATAAACAAACACCTCCACCAGTTTGGTCCGTCCGATCATGGCGAATAAGGGTGTAATCAGGAATAGATATGGAAGAGGTGGGAATATATGGTTTCAACCAAGTCTCAGAAACTGCAATGATATGGTAGGTGTTATGGATAAAGTAGTCATGAAATTCATCGAAGTGCGCTGGGAGGGATTGGGAGTTAACGTGACAGGTCAGTAGTATATTGACATAGGAAAGAGGGAGGACAAGGTTACTTTGAGAGATAATGGAAATTTTTAATTGGAGCTTATAGGAACAATAATTATCACAGAACCAATAGGGTAGTAAGAACAACGGGAAAACATAAATGCATCTATCATTAGGAAATTTGAAACACAGAGACAAGAAAAATAAAAATAAGAATATTACATTGTATAGAGATCTAAATATGTAATAATTAACGAAAAAATTATGGTTTGTCAAATCATTACTAAAACGTAGAAAAAAATTTATATAAACTGGTAGAAAAAATTATTTTTTTATGAAAAAAATAAATAAATCGATTGCGATGCAGGAAAAAGTAAAGATGAATCCTTGAAATCAAAATACAAATAAGAATAAGAAAAAGTAAAAATGAAAAAGAAAAATATATGGAATTTTTCTTTTTCATTTTTACTTTTTACTTTTTTTACCCAGGGAGTGGGATCGTTGCTGGACGATATTTATATCAGCGGTAGGACCAGAGAAGAGCACAACCAAAGGCTGGACATGGTACTAAGAATTCTTAACTCAGCCAACCTGAGAGTCAAATTAAGCAAATGCTCTTTTGGGTGTAATTCTATGGAATATCTGGGGTATAAATTTGATGATAAAGGATTGCATGCCACAGATAAGCATATAAAAGCCATTAAAGAAGCTCCACCACCTAAGGATGCGGCGGCTCTTAAATCTTTCCTCGGACTAGTAAAATTTCATTTAAAGTTTATTCCTAATGCTTCTGACATTTTATATCCATTATACCGTTTAGGAAAAAAAAAACGGGTGTAAAATTTATCTGGACAGAAAGTTGTCAGATAGCATTTGACAAAATTAAAACAATTTTAACTTCTGAACCGGTCTTGGCGCATTTTGATCCGAGTCTTCCTTTACAATTGACCGTAGATGCATCAGCCAAAGCGGTTGGTGCAGTGCTTTCTCAGATTGATAATCAAAATAATGAACGACCTGTAGCATATGCTTCGAAAATGTTGACAGAGACACAACAAAAGTATGCCACCATCGAAAGAGAAGCTTGGGCTATCATATTTGGGATCACACATTTTAAAGATTATTTATTTCTCAAAGAGTTTACCCTTGTGACAGATCACCGGCCTTTACTGTACATTTTTGGAGAACGGAAAGGCATTCCTATTTATGCTGCTAACCGCCTACAAAGGTGGGCATATTTAATTTCTAATTATAAGTATAAAATAAAATACATTAGATCGAAAGAAAATCGAGCTGATTACCTGTCAAGGATTGAAGGTAAATGTAATTTAACGGATCCTATTGATAAGATGTCTTATCTAAATTTCATTCACGAAAACTTACCATTTAGAATAAGCTGGCACACAATCCGTCAAGAAACAAGAATTGATCCAATACTGTCCCAGGTTATGAGAGTTTTGATACACGGGGGATCACTTCCTGATAAAGATGAGACTTTTAAGCCTTACAGGAAACGATTGGACCAGCTGACCGTGGATCATGGATGTGTTATGTGGGGCTACCGTGTTATCATACCCGAAAAATTTCAGAACAAAATTTTGCAACTGCTTCATGCTAATCATCTAGGTGCAGTTAAAATGAAGAGTTTCGCTCGAAATTATTTTTGGTGGCCTGCGTTGGATAGAGATATCGAGCAGTGTGCCAACTCCTGTGAGACTTGTTGCCATTTTAGGCCATCCCCACCTAAAGCAGTTTTACAACCATATCCGTGGCCAAAAAAACCCTTGGACCCGAATTCACATTGATTTTTTGGGACCCATAAATAAGAAAATTTCTTGTTTTGTTGTCATGGATGCAACTACGAAATGGATTGAAGGTTTTGTGGTTTCATCAATGACGGCTGAGACAGCTATATCTAAGCTCTCAGAATTATTCGCACGGTTTGGATTGCCTAGAGCTATAACATCGGATGGAGCCAAATGTTTTGTAGGCTCAGAATTTTCAACTTTCTTATATAAATATGGTATTCAGCATTTGGTAGGGGCACCATTTCACCCCCAATCTAATGGTAGTGCGGAGTCAGCGGTCAAAATTTTGAAAAAATGTATTTTAAAGTCTTTAGCTGAAGGGAAAAATCTGTGCCAATCATTGAATGATTATTTGTTGCAGTACAGGAACACAGAACATGCGACAACTGGGGAATCGGGGAATCGGGGATAACAGGAGGTTGAAATAATTCACCCGATTTAATAATCCAAGAATAATCTAAAATTTAATAAATTTTGCAAAACCTAGTTGTGAACTTAAATATGTATTCAACTTTTAGTTAATTTTTCACATGCTAAGTATTTGTACGATTATATAGGCACGAAATAGTGTTTAAAGTGATGATTGACTCTTAGTTTATTCTCTTCTTCACGTGCCCCTTTCAATCTTCTTATGGTATTCTGTGACATTAGAGTTGCCGTTTCTTCTGTTAATTTCCAGCGGGGTAAGCCTGACTAATAAAGATTATATGTAACCAGCTCTTAAAATCAAAGAGGCTATGTTAAATGGATTCCTTTGAAACATATTTATTTTCTGATTATTTTTAATGATTTTCCTGTAGAAGTATTGTGTGGTTTGCATTTGTATACCGTGCACTGGTGAATCCATTCCATACCTCACCCCAGCTGATATCTTCTACCATTATTACTCTCATCTCTCTTTAACCCTGCATTTTAACAATTCTTTTAATTATTGACTTATTGATTTTGGCCAGGGTTGCGTTTAAGAAATTTCCATCTGGATATTGTTATTAGTGAATAAAGTTGTCGAATAAAGAATTATCACTGTGTCTACCTATTTCGGTAAACTTAATTCCCGACTTCTTCAAAAAAATTTCAGGAAATTCCTGACTGTCGATATTTTAATACTCTTGCAATAATGATACAAACGAATAAATCAATGCATACGTTTCTGAATTACACGGTTAAAAATTTATAATATCTTAAATTGCGTGTTATTTGTTATTTTAAGTGGAAGTTATTTTAAGTGAATAAGTACATAAAGTCAAAAAAAAAGTTAAAGAAATACGTTTTGAAACTGGATAAAATTTGATGATTAAAATGACGAACATGTTAGAGCTTTTAACAAAATTTTTATTCGTTTTAATCAGAAGCAAAATTATTTTAAAATAATGAAAACAATAATTATTTGTAACAATTAATTGGAATCTAAACATAGATTACAATATTTGTTTTCATTCTCCAAAAAAAAAAAAAATAATTCAATTTTAATTTTTCTAAAGAAAATACATCGCAATAGCTTAATCAATAATACATTTAAGTAAGGTTTTCTTTTTATCAACAACAGCAATCAATAAGAAATGCTACGTTGAAAGATTTTGATAGGCTTTGAGAGCTTAGTATAATATTGTAATTTTGTATATATAAAGTTTGAATTAGAAATCAATCAATGCATAAGAAATAAACACTAAGAGGAGAGGACTATCCTTATGAAAATTTAAGCACTTAAGTAAATTTTAGAACTAAAAACGGCTTTTTCCCAAATTTTGCAAATGTAATACTGTAAATTCCCGACTTATTCGCAACTTTCTCCCGATCACACAAAGTTCCTGAATTTCCCGAGTGGGAGACACACTGATTATATACACACAGTTTTATCCCATTTACAACTACTTTAAAAACCAATGTCCATGTGATTTTCTTTTAATTGAACCTGTAATAGTCATTTAAAAAAAAAAAATTGTTTTGTTAACATTTACGATTTTTTTTTTTATATAGCTGTGTAACCCGAGGAGAAATCCCCCGCGCGGCCTCTGAAAGAGAAACAAATAATGACTTGATGCTACACCGCAGCCTGTTATTGTTGGAAAAAGGACACCGTGTCTGATTGGCTGAGTCGGAAGAAAGCTACAGATGATTTAGCCAATGGAAACTGGAAGAAGAGGCCGGGGTCACGTAGGGCTGGGGCCGATCTTCGCTGTCTTTAGGAGGGAGGACACGACCTGTCTTCGTCAACAAATATTTTTCCTCCAACCTTGTAACCTTACAGGTGATGATGGTCACTAATTTTGACAGGTCGCCTTTTCTTATAACTACAGCAAAGTCAGCGAGGGTTTGATTGTTCCTCCCTGTCCACAGTAAAGAATCAGCTCTATGCTCATTTACGAAATAATTATATTTTACTTTAATATTTTAAATAAAAATGTATCTAGTTATAAATGTATTTTATTATTTTCAATCAACACATTCTTGTGAAACTAGATAATGATAATGCAGATTAAAACGGTAGGTGTTCCGTAACTGTTGTATAAAAAATTTAATTGGAGTTCTGGCAATGGCTAGCTTATCAACTAAAGTCCTGATAGTGCCCTCTCTGCAGCTCAGGGAGTAGCGCTGGGATCTCTTTAAGAACGTTTTACCCTCCCTTAGTAGGCAGAGGAGCGTTTTCCCGTAAAACTTGTAAATTTTATATATATAACAATAAAGTTATATCGAAACGTCGGTACTGTATAAAAAGGTTTTAAATTGGACTGCAACCCAAATCATCTTCTTCTTTTATTTCTTAACAGTCAGATTTTATATCCTAATTATGCACCGAAAACAAATAATGGTTTATTCAAGTAATTTATTTTGTTAAATCAATTTTTCAGACTCTTCAGCCTGTTACATAGTGCAGTAACTTGGTCGTCAAAAAAGGGGAGGATTCAGAAATATAAAATTGACTCTAAATTTTAGAATTGACTAAGAACGAAAAACACTATAATATTAACGTGCACCAGCTCCTGAATAGTTCATTTATCAACAAGAAATTATATGATATAGTTTGTAGGAAATTTAATCCTGGTCGTTTTTTACAAAGTATAGTTTTAAAAAAAATGCATTTTTTGACATTTGAAAAAACTGTTTAATTATCATTTTTGATTAGCTAAAATTATTAAATAAGAATATGATAGATATTAATAAAAATATATCTACAACGAAGAAAATAAAATGATATATTATATAAATGAAAGAAATTGAATAAAATTATTAAGGATGCACTAGAGTGAGAAATGAATATTAAAACTTTTTTATTTTTTATTTATTTATTGATATTTAGGAATGATCACGATATAGCATAATATATATGAAGTAAATGTGTGGGAAATGATAAAAATAACATGTCAATTACTCATAAACCAGCTATCTATCGATAAATATAAGTTTATTAAAGTTATAAATGATTTATTTATTTTACGAATGAATTTCTTCATTTAATTTATTCTTTCTTCAAATTACTTTATCTTTCAATTTCCTTTTGAATGAAAATGACAATAAGCATTTAAATAGAATCTATTACTCAAACACGAATTTATCGAAGCAAATCATGTTTAAATATTCGTTTTTCGCACTAATAGTTCTAGATCGAAAAAAACAAACTAATAATTTTCATCCTTGGTTGCTTACCAAAGAATGATGAATCCTTTGTGTGGTCAGCCGTCTGTTTTAAATATAGACTTCGGCGAGACACCTTTGCTGAGAGTTCGACGCAAAAAAAGAAGTTTTTTTTTCCAAATAAAGGACAAACTTGTGGTTTAATACGCTAAAACTTTACTCTAGCTTCCATTGAAAGACAAGAAGTAAAATACTGATATCTTAGAATTTTCATAAAACTAGGATGGAAATTAAAATAATGTGATATATAGGAAACAAAATTTTAAGCTTATCAGCCCCAACCTGTGCAATAAGGACTGTTTAAATTTAAATTGATGGAATATTTAGACAGCGTGCTGCAGCGATAAACTTGAACTAATAATTTTATTAAAAATAAGATGTCTTCCATTATAGTAGTTCGATCAGAGCTTATAGATCATACCTCTAAAGTTTTATTACAACATTCATATTAACTTTGTGATGTTTCTATTATTTTTTAAAGGTTATGTTCTATTTTTCATTCTAAATAAGTTTTTAATTTTTTTTAGTTGTATAACAGTTTTGTAAAATAATAAAAATGCAATAGTTTTTTATTTCTTTGGGTTTTTTTTTTACCACATCTAATGATTCTCTAATTTAGGTAATCCGGCACCTAGCTTGTCGCATATTATTATAAAGATTGTATTTTACTCGAAAACTAGGAGCACTTTATCGTTTCATTCTTGTACGTGAATTTCAAATAAGACATTTTTTCTATATAACACACGTGTGTCAACAGATATCAATGGAATATCAGCAAATAATATTGTAGGACAGGAAGTCGTAGCTTGTGTGTTTGTATATAAATAAACTTTATCATAATTTTTTTGCTTCTCACACTTTACAATCTTAGGTCATTTGCCGAAACCCAATAAGCTTGATCACCAATATTATTTATCTTCTCAATCTCCCTCCGACAAACCTCTCGCTGCCATCACCTCTTCCACTCCCTGCAAACATGTTTTCCTTGGACGATCTCTCTTCCAGTACATAGTCTAATAGCTTCCTTGGCCATCTCTCTGGCACCATTCTTCCCAGATGGCCGTACCAGTTTGCTCCCGATAGTGTGTATTATGGTTTTGTCTACTTCAACTATTTCTCTGATAGACGAGTTTGCCAACCGCTGAATCCTTAAAAGGCGATTTCTTACCGAAAAACCAATTCTACAGCTTGTCGCCTCTTCGCATCTCTTCTCATCCCAACCACGCCAAGGAGTAGAAATCTTTTTCTTGGTTTCTAGCGAAACATTTGGGCCTCACAGTACGGATTTCTTCATGCCGATCACCTTCCTTCCTTTTGTTGATGATTGTTGAGCTTTTCCTTAATATCACGTTCAAGCTTTCAGTTTTTATTTATATAAGTACCTAAAGATGCACTACGGTCTAACGACTAATTTCGCAATGGAAGAGAAAATGTAGACGAGTTGAAAGCCATGTCATTATCATTATCATAATTTGAAACTCAATAGTATTCTTAGGAACATATGTCCTACAATAAAAAAAAGTTTCATTTCATTTCATGCATTAGTATAACGAATCGAACACTCCCAATCACTAAGTAGCTACTACTGTTGCCGGATCCGATATCCTAAGGACTGGATGGCTGTTTTTGAAGTAGGATATCCTTCAAAGGAAAGACAGGAGGAAAGAGACAATAGGAAGACTAAAAGAGAAAATAAAACGGAGGCAATCGATAGAGTGAGGTGTGTACACTATCCACCCAATATAGTCCCAACTCTGCATATAGTTGAGCTTCCTTCCTCACCTCATGCAGGGGCAATAACAACCTGTTTTCTAAACCTTTTATAAGATTTGTTTTTTCTCGAACAACTTAAAAATCCTTTATCCTGCCTTAGGGGGAAACTGAAATTTGAATTATCCAAAGGTAGGTACATGTTTTACCTGTGGATCTTCATATAGTTATTCTTCATACCTTTAATTTTTCCCTACATTTTACATTCTTAGTGGTACAATTAATTTCATAACTATATGATTTTAATATTTTTATTACAATACAAATTTCTAAGTTTAAGTCTCAAAATACACTTAGTGACAACAATTATCAAATTATACATTTCAAGTCATTCCACTTTTGGATTTTTACTTTTCTATAAATATATATTAAAGAAGAAAAATGAACTTTATTATGGGACAACTTGTCCTGTAAGAATAACAAATGAGTGCAATACATAGAACAATCGTCTGGCTATGATAATTAATTATAATAAATAATAATAATAATAATAAATAATAATAATAATAATAAATAATAATAAAAATGTATTAATAATTAAATTATGAGTTACAAAATGAATTAAGAAATCTTGTAAAATGATACATCTTATGCGTACTATTATAATGTATATAACATAAATATTCATGTTTTACATTTGCTCGGAAGATCCAGAAGGTGAAGAAATAGATGATGTTTAAAGGAAGTAAGAGTATTAAGAGGTGGATAGACGAGAGCAGAGCAGGGATGTCATGATTATAGGTGGGTTTTTCGGCTTCAAGGATTGAAATATGAGTGCTCTTAGGAAGTATTGACGTCGGAAACTGGGGTATAGCCATTCAATTTCAGAATACCTGTGAGATATGTGGGAACGTCGAGAAATCTCAGAAATAAATTTAATAAAACAGTTCATTAATCTTTTACATCTCATTTCAAGTTCACTAAACAGTCCTCCATATGCTATGCATCCGTTGTCAAAGTTGGGAAAAGCAAAAGATGATATCAAAAGTTGACGAGTACTTAGTGGTAATGAATCGCGGTGATGGAAAAGTAGTTCAAGTATAGAAATAGATTTCCCCGTGATTTGTGAAATATAATTATTGCAAGAAAGATGTTGATCAAACGTTACTCCCAGATTTTTAATCGAATTTTCATATATTCAGTGTTATATTATATGTTTTGATTAATTTAAAAATCCAATGAACCAATAACTATACAATAATTTCATTCATTAAAATAATCTTCTTTACAACTAATAACTTTATCTCACTGCGATGCAAGATCCCAAATACCGTTTTTAAAAGATGGTGGGTGGGACAATGTTCCCATCTAATCCCCATTAATTTATTCCTAGTTAAATTAAAACCATTTTTAGCCAAGGTGATGACTATAAAAAAAAACCGGTTTCAAACGGTTTATAAACGTTGTTATAATAAAACAATTTTATTTTTAAATTTTAACAATTCATTTTGTTTTTTTATTCCTTTGATCCTTCTTAATAACCTACAATAAACATTTAACCAGCCGCCAAACACAACTCTTTAACTCTATCATGGTGTATGAATATTTCTGTCACTAATTATAGATTTTATAGACATATTCCTGAAGTTTTTCTAGAAAACTATCTATTTTTTATCTTAATAAATAGCTACTTAAATATAAAATTAGCGTTCTTAAATAAAATGAAGGAAATAAGGAACGAAATATTTAACCCCTTTTAAGTAAAAATCCTCTTGTAAAAAAAAAAATGTAAATGATATTATCAAAAATTAGACAGATTATTGACATGTTATACTTTAAAATATATAATTTTATTATTTAAAGTTATTTGGTTCCCTTTGATAGGAATTATTCATTATCTCCATTCTGTACGAAAATTAGCTATGCGATGTATAATAAATAGTGATTTTGGAATAGAAAACAAATAACTAAAATTATACATTTTTTTCTGAAATAAAGATCTAAAAATAACGATAAATGAAAATAAAAAATATAAACCAATACTAGAAAATGGCAGGCCGAACTGTTGACTAAACCCACTGATCTGCCTTTGACAGCACTCCTGATTGTAGGCAGCATTTAATTCTCTCCCGCCGCTCCCCTAGTCTATCGTTCCATTGCACTCCTAAATCATCGTTTATCATAATGTTTACAATTATATTTTATTGAACTTATTATTTTTGAATTAAGTTATTATATTATTTTACAAAAAATATATTTAATTAATAAAATCCTTTAAAAAAATTTTTGAATAGAAAATCAGTGTTTGATAGTAACTTTTATAACCCGAAAGCTATTGCACTTTTTTTGTTATGCATATCCCTTACTTTGGGGGTGTTGACTAGTCAAGACCTTCATTATCCGAGCCTATCTCTGTCTCAATCACATCCCAAATACTTTCAATTAAATCAAATATAGTGACATCAAGTAGAAATTAACAGTAACTTTTCCCAAATTACTCTACTCTAAGCAGAACAAAGATGTTATTAGTGTAAAGTTTTTCTTTTACAAGGTATTGAGAAGAAATATTGCCGAAACTTTTATTTGCTCACTATGACATCTTCTAACAGACAAAAACCATTGAAAATCTTTGTTAACACAGTTGACTTTTAAGATTTTAAAGGAATTTTCTTCTGATAAAAAGTTATTCCCATAGTGAAATTGCCACCCGCAGAAGAAAAAGAGAAAAATCTTTGTTAACACAGTTGACTTTTAAGATTTTAAAGGAATTTTCTTCTGATAAAAAGTTATTCCCATAGTGAAATTGCCACCCGCAGAAGAAAAAGAGAAAAAAAAACAACATCGACCCATATGAATCTTTTGTGAAAACCTTCAGTCGTCTAGAGATATCATTAGAATTTAATGCTTCTTACGACACAATAGGTCCTTGGGTTTATTCTAGTGATCTTCTGAATTAATTGTTGTATCATTGTATTATTTAGAGGAAAGGTCTTTCATTAAAATAAAGATGTGTACCGCCCGTTATTCTTCCTTCAAGCTAAGAGGAAAGGTAGAAGCATTTACTAATTTCATAATTTTGATATAAAAGCTTAAGGAACTATGATCCAGATCTTAGTAATTATTGTCAGCTCATTTGTTATTAGGTTCAGGCTGAATTGGCTATTTTTAAATTTACACGATTATATTGATATTAATCATCAACTTGAAATTATTGTGTTTTTTGTTTTTTAATTGATTCAATAGTTACATAAATTTTGTTTTTAATTTAAAGGTGTAAAATTATTAAATCTTAAAGTACAAAGGTTTATTTAAAAAAAAAAAAGTTAAAATAAAAAATCAGTCCTTTACGAGGCAAACTATAAATCGAAAAGAATACTAGTTCTTGAATTGCAGTAATCTTTTTATTTTTTTAATTTATAAGTTAAAAACTTTTATTTTTTAAATTAAATTAATATTAACCCATATTAAAATTAATAATAAATATTACAAACTTATAAGAATATTTTTTTAATATAGATTTATAAATCAAGAACGTTTTTCTTTTAAAAAAATACTAAGAAAACCATAAATCAAGAAAACAAATATAATTCTAGCATCGCAATAGTCTTTTTTTTTTAATTATTTTATCGAAAATTTTTATTTTGACAAATTTTACAATCTTTTACCATCTTAGACAATAAATAATAGTACTGCCATTTATCCCTTATTTATGGTACAAATTACAGTACAATATTTAAAATAATAAAAAAAAAAAACATTTAAAAAAATATAAAGATTCTATAAAAAATAAATAAATAGATACAATGAAAATTCCTAATAAATAAATATGTTTTAGAAATGAATTTATTTGATATTTATGATATGAATGCATTCAAATATTTAAAATTAATTATTGTGAAAATAACGTTGAAACTAATAATTATGTTTCATCCATAACAATGATAACCATCATTAGGGTTAAAGAAAGATAAACCAGATAAAATTAAAAAAAACATTAAAAAGGAAAAAAATTAAGAAGTTATATAAAATAATACAAGTATGTTATTTCTTAATATAACATCCTCCTGTCCTTTTCAAGTAAATAAACTATAAAAAAGGATATAATAAATAAATACAATGAAATAATTTAGTAAAAAGAAGAATTATTACGAATACTAATCACAGTTATGAAATGTCTATATAATATTTTTTTTTTAAATAAATGCTTAACCATAAACTTTAGATGCAATTAGATTTTGTTCATTAATTAACTGCATTAACATTCATTTTTAACATTAACATTTTATTCATTCATTTAACAATTAACATTCATTTTTATTTTTCTGCATTTTCATTCAATAATTAACATGCATTAACATTAACATTCATGAACTGCAGGTGAGAAAACGTGAATAAACCAAAAAAAAAAAAAAATGGTAATTGAAAAACACATTAACCACCAATGGCTTCAATTAATAATAACAGACTAGTAGATTTGAATGGTTATGAAGAATACTGTGATAGGATTGGCATTTGGTATGGGCTAAATCAGCAACATATAAAATCATTAAAGCCTTTAAGTTGAGTTTACTTGGGATATAGTAAGGATCATGAATATTTTTCGAAACATCTTAGCTGGTAAGGATTTGATACGAAAAAAATTGGATGATTTAGTAGGACCTCAAAGTTCTAACCCATATGTCCAAATAGATCTAATTACTGACATGTGAATAAGCTTTTGTAATGTATTTAAAATGATATACTAGATAAATTAAAAAAAAAAACATAGGAAACTATTACTGACATGAAAATTACATTACTTGTTAATATACTATTTTTTGTTCACTATACTTTGTAAATTAGAGTGTTGGAAGGTTAGAACACTTTTTTTTTCATACTAGCTTATTATTTATTACATGTTTCTGATCAGTTTTTTCTCATCTATAATAACCGAATTGAATATTGTTAAATTACTTTTTCTAGATGACAGGAAAACACTTGTTAAATCTTAAATAATATAGCCGTTTAGTGACCATAGTCCATTACAGAGACCTAAAGGACAGCTGCCAAAGGCAGTAGTCAATGGTACCGCAGTGTAATCAGTTTTGTCAGGGCAGGGAGAGGGGATAGAGGGGGGGGGGCTCTTGTGGTCAGTCTCATGGACCGGCCCTCAACGACTTGTGATCAGAAATCATATCATTCAATATCGATAGTGCATTCTGATAATCGATTGGGAAAATGACGTTGGATGGTGTCACTGAATCAGGAGGCTTGAACCTCTGCCATAGCTTCATCATGAAATATTTTAGGAGCAAATTTCTTTTCTGATGAAAGGTTTATTGAATGAAATTGGCACAGATGAATGTGTTTGATTATTTCTGGTTGCTTTTTTTTATAAATTATCAAGTTAAGTAATAAATAATAAATGAGTAAGTAATAAATACTTTCCCTATTAGCTCATATTTAGAAGATGTTTCTCGCGCTTACAGAGTTTACACTGCAGAATTCCAAGCATCTTAGCTATAATTTAACATACTTCAAGCACTCAGGGATATAGTAACAACTAAGGGTATACTACAAAATGATTACTCTATAAAAAATATACCTATTAAACCAAGGACTTCATCTTCGTACTCACTAATTCATGAAAAGATTTTTTTTTTTTTTAACCAAAAGTCTCAGGTGACTCTCCTGACAATGTTTACTCTTTAATTTATTCCTTATTTTATTTTTCAAATTCTCTAAAACACCTTTATTACAAAATTATATTCTATATACCCTGTGAATTATCAACTAAGTTGTAATATTTCATAAAATATTATAATTGACTTTAATAAAGTATAATTATTAATAAGGGTAATAATAAATCAATTTGTACTGTAAATACTAATTTAAAAAAAAATCATAGAAGATAAACATTTTACCGTATTTTTTTATTTTTAAAATAGCACAATTATAATCAATAACCTCATTATAAAATATAGTGATTAAAGTGTTGTTGTTTTTATAGATTATTATTACGGAATCATAACTATCTTATCTAGGACACATTTAGAAGTTTTAAAAAAATGAGGTAATTCTGTTAAAATCTTGGTTTTAAAAATATTAAAAATTATGGAAATACTGAAAAAAAAAAGGAATTGAACAAGCAACTCGTGTTAACGAACACGGCGCGAGACTACCATACCCGCAAAACAGTTAAGCCTTCCAAATCAAACTATGTGATGCGCCTGATTCGAGCAAATTAAGAATATGGGTTAAAAATATATTGTTTCATTTAATTTAATACTTTAGAAATCAACATATTCCATATTAATATCAATAATGGATACATGTTAATGTATATAATGAATACAAACATATAAAAATATAGTTTTTAAATATGAATTTGTAAAATCATGAATGTTTTTTTGTTTTTTTTTTTAATTTAAATCAAACATTTGTTCTTTCGAAGATTTTACAATCAAAGGCAATAATTTATAGTACTACAACATAAAAATTCATCTTGTATTTATAGTACAATTTATGGTGCAGTATTTAATATAATAAATTTAAAAATAAATAAACAGATAAAAAGATTCTATAAAAAATAAAAAAATAGATACAATAAAATTACTAACTGAATAAATAGGTATTATAAATGGATGTATTAGTAACAGTATATTTTTTAAATTTTAAAATGAATAAGCATACAAGACTTGATAAGAAACTGCTCGTCGTTTCGTACTACTCGTAGAACATTCATCAGAGAAGCGTTCAAAGCTAACCCCATTAGTGATTAGATCCATTTGGACACACGGAGTTGATCCTTAGGAGTCCACTAAACATTCCAATTGTCTTCGTATCTAATCTTTACAATCCAAAATCCTTCGTAAAATCCTCAATGTTCCTTAGTATGTCGCAAACAAATTTATTCATATAGACCTTGATGGTCCATATGTTGCTGACTAGGCCAAAACCAGATCTCTATCCTTTCAATGTAAACTCCATACCCATTCTAATTCACTAGTCTCCTAACTTGCCTCACACTCAATTCCTGATAATTCTCCGAGGCGTCTCAAAAGAAGAACATTGGATATGATATGAATACTCATTATTTTTACGTAATGCCATTTAATCTCACGGATTTTTAATATTTCAAAATAATAATACAATAAAAACCTCAATCTTAACGTTCAATTTAAATTATTCCATTATATATATACTTAAGCTATTGATTGGTTAATGCAGTGTAGGAAGCATAATATAATTTTAAAGTAAAGATTATTGAATCAATACTGCATGAATTAGATATGGGAGTCTTATTGGAACACGAAATAAAATAAAAAATAAAAAAAACACTACAACGCAATCCATACAACTAAAAATGCGAAAATCATTTACTACGGATTTGAAAGGTTAAAATAAGTTACTGTTCTTTGATGATTTATAGAACTGAGATGAGATCATCAATTTCATGATGATTTCTATTTTAAATATTTTAACCCATGATTAATACATAAATTTTGTATAATGAAATAAAATTAATGTTAATTCTGGGACACATCGTCCCCTAGGAATAATATAGACTATAATAATATGGTACTTATGTCTGCCTGCAGTAAGTTCAAATGCATTAATAAATATGACATAAGTGACATAAATGTATAAAATAGAAATCAAGGTCAAACCTGATTTTTATTACATAAGAGAAGAAAAGAAAGCTACCGAATTTAAAAAATATAAATTAAACATTCGTTTGTTTTTTTTACCTACTATTCACAGGAATTTAGGAAGCAAATTTGAGGAAAATTATGACAATGACATGTAAAGAACTACACAGTGGTACATTAGGTCTGTTGGCATTTACTTTTCTGACGCTTGGTAGAATTATCTGGAATTTAGTGTGAGGCAAGTTGGGAGACTAGTGGATTTGAATGGGTATGGAGTTTACTATGAAAGGATAGGTAACTGGTTTGGGCCAAATCAGCAATATATGGAAGATTAATAAAATTAGGCATAAGTTTGTTTATGGCATAATGAGGAGCATTGAGAATTTTGCGAAGGATTTGGATTGTAAGTATTGAATACCCAAATTCGACTTCGTATGTCCAAACATGTCTAATTACTGCCATGTTACGAAGTCTTTTCTAATTTATTGGGAGCTTCGAAAGCTTTTCTAGTAAACCTTGGAGTAGTCGGAAACGACTAGCAGTTTCTTGTCTTTAAAATCCAATTAAGGATTAAGGATTGGTATGTGGAATCCAATTAAGTCGTAAGGTTAAATTTAAAACGAAAATTAAGTATTTTTTTTATAAATATGAAATTTACTTGTGATACTTTGTGTATAAATGTGTGATAAAACGATTATGATAAAGAAATTATAATTCTCTTATATTAAAAACTAACTTCCCCCGTCGCGACTTCGCCCGCTCTCATAAGTAAAGAACATAGATAATTTTTTACTAATAATTGAAGTTTTATTTGTTTATTGATAAAAAATCTTGTATTGAAGTATGAAATTGAGCATTATTTCTTCAATGATATTTTCACGCATAGCAGTAATTTTTAACTTAATTGAAATTGTACAGATTAGGTGGTTGATGAGTACGTAAAAGCATAATTGGACATCCAATTTTTAATTTAAATGTATGAGTTGTTAGTCCAGCAGGACAGAGACTATCAAGAAACTCTTGTGGATTATTAAATTCATCGCATTATTTGTGCTAACAACCAAAGGCCTATGATTCATATTTTTACTCACTAGGATTTGGTAATAATTTTTATTTGATATTATCTGGTTGGGTTTTAATTTATAATCATAAAATCATAAAAGTACTCAACAGTGCCTTGTTTCTGCCACTCAACGTTGAGCATTTAATTTTTTATTATTGCTAAACCTTCCTAGAACTATGATGATGATATAGTAAAAATTTAGCAGAGATGGATTCAATAGTTTTACCATTGCAAACTCCGTTGCAGAACAGCGCTCTTATCGTTCGATTTTTAATCTTAACTGGGATCCATACATTATACCACATATTTATGGTTTTTTTAATAACAATTTAATCGAATAAAGCAAATTTTATAATCAATTTCTAACTCTTTATAACACCTTATCTTTGTAACCTCTCTTAAATGGCACTCGCCATTCATCATAAAACTTCACACAGCACCACATATTTATCGCTTTTTTAACAACAATTTAATTGAAATTATGTAAATTTTATTATTTATAAACCTTCCTTGATCTATAAAGATTGTGTAGTTAAAAGTTGGTGCATATTGGATCAGTAGTTTTCGCGGTTAGTGAACACAACCGAAAAATGACTTGTCATTTTATATAGATAACAATTACAAAAATATGTAGAAAAAAATCATTATAAATAATGTGAATTGAAAATATTAGCAGCCTTCTTCGGCATATTAGTTAAGTTTTGTCAATGTTAATCAAAGACAATCTCGGTTTGTTGATTAATGAAAATATGTGACATGTTGACAATGGAACAACTGTTTCACAATGACGCCATTACCCACAAAAGACTGATTGATAAACAGCGATGGCACACTTTAATAATTGCCGCTAGACCTTCATACGGTTTGATTTGATAATATTGCTTTTAATTATCTCCCTGCTTTGTATCGAACCAGTGAGGTCCAATATTCGCTAATCCACGGTCAGTAGATAGTAGATATCACGAAAACTAAAATCTAATTAGCTGTTGTTAGGACCTACACTAAACACTTCCTGTTTATCAAATACTTAATAGATATATCTGTTCCAAAAGGATATGATCCTATGAAAACTGTAGTGCCGATTCATAATAATACTTAAATTATGATATTTTTACGAGGTGTAATTGTTTAATTATTAATTTTTATAAGTTTTACGCTTTTATTAATCTTGTAGATACCACTATACGCGAGGTAAAATGACGTTTTGAAAAGTTAATAAATATCATTTATTACTATTTGAAGAACCCTGTGAAGCAAAAAAAAAGCCGACTCTTACTAATGGTAAAACTGATACTTTTTGAACGACTCTCTCTCCCTTTATCTATCAAGACTGAAAATGAATTGGAAGATGCAGTAGAATATTTCACTCAGAACATACAAAAAGCTGCGTGGTCTTCTTCAGTTCCCACGCATAGAAAGTCGGAAAAACTACCCATTTACCCTCAATAAATAAGGGATTTGATCAGAGAAAGAGTAGTGCTCGGAACATATGGCAGACTGACAGATTGCCCTCAGACAAACGAGCTTTTAATAGACTCAATAACGAACTCAAGCGACAGATACTAAAATTTAAAAGAGGGAATTACGACTATTACATTAGTAACCTTAAATCTGATGATGGAAGCTTATGGAGGCGTACTAGAAATCTTAACGGGCATTGTGAAGTCCAAGCACCCCTCCAAAAAGAGGATGGCTCTTGGGCCGTGACCGATGGAAAAAGATCAGAACTTTTTGCTAAGCATCTTTCAACTATGTTTACACCACATACGAACTGCAATAACATTGAACATGACAAACATATACACAGCACTTTAGATGTACCCCTTCAACTGACATTACCTCCACCTCCCTTCACACCAGCTCAAGTTGCCGAACAAAAAAAAAAGTTGCCGAAAAGAAAAGCTCCTGGCTATGATCTGATCACTGCTAGAGTACTCTAGCAAATGCCTAGGAAAGGTCTAGTGTTGTTAACTACTATTTACAACGCAATACTAAGAACTACTAAATTCCCTCTACAGTGGAAATACGCACATATTACAATGATTCATAAACCAAACAAAGATAAAAATATCCCATCATCATACCGTCCTATTAGCTTACTTCCTGTCTGTTCCAAAATTTTCGAGCATTTATTATACAAAAGACTCTTTGATATACTAAGAAACCTGAACGTAATACCAGACCATCAATTTGGATTTAGAACACAAAATTCGACTATACACCAATTGCACAGAGTTACTGACTATATATGCACGGCACTAGAGCACAAATTGTATGCAACTGGAGTATTTCTGGATGTTGCTCAAGCTTCTGACAGTCTTGTTGATGTTATCGGTCAAATAATCTATTTTTTAAAATATACTACGTCTTTGAGAGGTGCTTCTAATTTAAATCTTTAAACGACTCTTGAGTGTTGGGTATTTCTAACTTCAAGGTCTTTCAAGGTTTAATTAAATAAAACGAATTTAATAAAAAATTGTAATATATATATATAAAATTCCTGTTTATAGAAAACAAGGACTCAAAGAAAACACAACTGGACGAAGATGAAATCAATCGTAGGGACAGATTTTACTGATTGGAAAACCAAACTAATTCATAGTATTGGAAAAAATGTATACAAATTGACTCGTGATAAAAGTTTGTTTTAGGATATGAAAATTTACATACGTCTAAGAGATTTATACGCTTATTGAAATTATTTGTTTCCTAAGGTAATAAGTAAGCGTACTTGACTTAATTCCATATTCACTGTGATTTACAAATATTGACGATGTTATCAGTCATTAGAAACTTCCTTGCTATGGTAAGCTTATATAAAAAAAAAAAAAATTTTCTTTTTTTTTCTTTTTAAATAAAATTATCAAAAGCTTTTATTGGCACTTGCATGAAAATAGGGGTCTTAGGCTTCATATACATAGGTTTTTATATAATATATGCCTAAGAGACGTATAGTGTTACTAACAAGGGTTCAATCGAAGGTGTTATCTGCTGAGTCAAATATTTTTAGTTTTACGATGAATTTATTAGTGGATTTGATCCTTTGACAGCATACAAATAATTTTTAATTTAAAAACCAAAACAAGTATTTCATTTAACTTGATTTTAGTCCCGCTAGACAGTATTTTGTACACCCAGGTTTTTTTTCTTTTAATATTGCATCTTGGACATAGTGGTTTAATGTCTAAGTCATTGGAAGAAGCCACCACACCTTCTGTTTTTTAAGACATAATAATAATAATTGGAAAACTTATCAACTTATGAACTTAGTTACTTTATTTTACATTTAATAAGCGTCGTAATAAAATTAATATTTTTTAAAAAATAAAAGGATGTTACTCTTGTTTTACAAAGATTTCTTTTAGTCCATTGATAATCGAGTAAAAATTTTGTTGAGGATAGGATGACCTTGGATTTTACATCGTGATGTCGAGTATACCAAAACGAATTTTTTTTTCCTTCATAATATTGAGAGATTTTAGAGAATGCTCATAAACTGATCAATTATTAATGAAATTGGACTGTATTTTTATGATTTATAGTAATTGTATCCAATGACATATCGCTGCAAGGTTTTTAAATTGCTGGCACAAATCATCGTATGCAATTTAATCATGAATCATTGATCGAAACCAGAATGCAATGTCAACAGAAAGTGGCTGGAGCAAAAAGAGCAGGTTCTCTTCCTCCTTTATCCAGCACAAGAAGACCCAAGGGAGGGCGGGGGGTCGGGGTTTTTGTTAAGTGAGCAAGGTAATATCCATCGAAGTAGAACAAGGGGCAATGAGGTTTTTCTCAGCAAGATGATGTAACCAAAATATTTCTATAAAAATAATGGTTGCTTGGATAGCTGACCTTGGAAATACATAAATTTATTCAAGGTTCTCGTATGTCCATAGTGAATCAGTTTGCTATAAAATAATTTCTTTAAGACAATTTTAAAAAATATAAAAGTTTGAAAGTCAATTCAATTTTAATATGTTTTATATTTACATAGTATTATATCATTATTATACTTACTAGATGTATTATATTTTATATTTTATGTTTTAAATTTCAATAAATAGGCTTTAAAAAAAAAAAAAAATAATTTAAATTATTTTAAAGTTCAATATCTATCGAGACTCTGTAGTTGAACTGGGGAAAACAAATTAAGTATGTATTTACTAGTGCTAAAATGGAATAGAAATGGATCAAGAAATAAATTTTTTTTCTCTAGATACTACACCTGATCGTCATGTATTTTACCGAGTGTGCTTGAATATTTTAGGAATTAATTATGACCTGAAATATCAAGCCATTTCAAATTTTTTAGAAAAAATACCGTTTTCACAATCAAATAATTAACTTTAAAAAAAATATATAGTCTCTTCTTTTCTTTTTTTTTTACCAATACAGCTTTTATATATTTTATAATTGCGTGTGAGATAACTTTTTCTAAATATTTAAACATTTGCATAACATTCAGTCATCTACAAAATATAAAATATTATTACATCATAGCCAGGGCAGATAGGGTAAGTTTTAAATAAATATACAACACACTACGTAACTTTGAGGCTGTAATGGAGTAATAAGCCCAGGGTCATATTTGGTTGTTATGATGAAGTCTTTTATCGAAGGACAATGTCGTAAAGTTGTGGTGAGAACATTGCATTACACGGCCATTTTATTATCGCATTGGCAGCCGATCTTGTTAGCACTGGCTTCCCGCTGCCTTCTGTATTTCATTGCCCCCCCCCCCCCCCTCCGTTGCAAAGTCTATTTTCCCCGAGATATTTACTAGAAATTCTGTAACAATTATTCATATTAGTTGGACAATATTTGTTAAAATACAATTAAAAATAAATTATTTAAATGCAGTAAATTATTTATTAACTTACTCAATAGCTAATTAATAAGCATTTTTTTAAAATGAATATGTCTGTTGTCTGGGAGGTTTCTTGGTTTAGCGTTTTTTTCAACCTCAGTTTAAAACGCTTTAACTCTGTTGATGTTACTCGAATCGAAAATTAACTGGCAATTTCCAATTCTAAAATTTAATAGAAAATATTTTTTGTTATGCATTTGTCGCTAGGACCTACTGTATAGAAGCTATAATGGTTTGAATGAAAAATGTCACGTTTTTCTTAACTTTGCTTATTTCGAATAAATATTGTTTGTTAATTTAATTTAAGTTTTTTGATCATTTAAATTCTACAGTGTAAATTGGGAAAAGCTCAAAAAAAGATCAAGGCACAACTAAGAGAGTTAGAGTTTGTAAAAATGAATGTGAAAAATAAAACGTTACACAAATAAAGTATAGATCCCCAGCAAAAAGACATATCTATGTCTAAAGTTTCAAGCGATTTAAAGAACCCTAGTGGTCAATTCTTATAATTGTTCCTGGGATTTCAATCAACGAATAATAACAATTCTGTATTTAAATGTAACTTCTTATAGATAGAAAAATCGCATTTTGATAAATATAACTCGTAATAGTTCATTGGAATATTTACTAAAATACTGTAATTGCTCACAAGTGACGCAACAAAAAACGTCCAGGCTTCTCTAGGAAGGTCCCTGATCCGTCTTGTTAGGCAAGGAAGGGGGAGGATGGCTAATTGGGAGCAAATCCAATCCACAGCAAGATTGGAGGAGCTGGCTAATGTGATTGTTTGTGATTGGAGCCTATTCACTCCTAACAACGGCCTCTTAGCTCGCCTCTCTCTTCGTCGAGTCCCGTCGGGTGTCGGCTTTTTGCAAGCATCATTCCACTGCGGATGGTCGACAATAAATGACTATAAATGATTAAAGTATTGCAATATAAATATTAGTGCTAAAGAATTGAGGAAAAGTGCCTAAAATTATGAGGTTAACATTTGAACCTATGTGATAACATCAATGTTTTTTTTATTTCATTTATACATATTTCAAAATGATATGCTAAAGTGCCCAAGAAAAATAATTAGGGGAAGAGTGAGGGTCTATTTACAAAATTAAAACAATTTAATCAAATTTTAAAATGGCGAAAACTAATGTCAGGAAGGATTAATAACCAAAGGTGTCCTTCGTCCGTAAAAAATCGTAAGAACCTGGCAGATCTCAAACCAGTATCCTTCAGTGGCAGCATACCAAAAGCAAATTTTTAAAAGGACACTCTTTCTTCCCGTTTAATCCTTTTAACAGGACACTTAAGGACACTGTTTTGAGATCTGCCAGGATCTAACGATTTTAGCTGTCAGAGGATATTCCGCCATTGTCCCTCTTTTTGAAAATTTAATTAATTATTACGTTTTTTACAAAGGACACTCTTTCTTCTCGTTCAATCCTTTGTACGATAACGGCCAGGCAAGCATAACGGGTATGATTTGACCAGGTGCGATGTATGTAACTGATAGTGAAATAATAAATACAATTATTAGTTTTCTATGTAGTTACCATATTTTTTAAAAATCTATAATATTATTATATAAAAAATTAATCATTCGTATAATATTCTGTAAATATAGCAAAATATACAGAATAAGTTCGAATTTAACCATTAATTTAAATTAGGATTGATGAATTTATCATGCGTACCTCAAATGATTAATTTTAATGTTTTAACTTATTTTAATCCCACCTCTAGTCTCGATAACCTTATTTCCTTCCTACATCCCAACATTTTTGAATATTACTATATATTTCTAATGTTAGCTGCCTCCTGTTGTTAAGGTGTCGGCTACGCTATCTGCTTGCTCGACGTCTACATGGGAATGTACTACAACACGATCATAGGCTGGGCCGTCTACTACCTCGTCGCCAGCTTCAGGTCGGAGCTTCCATGGACCAGTTGTCACAACAGCTGGAACACTCCAAATTGCACTCCCATCATGGAGCTCGCCGTCACCAACTACAGCAAAAGTCCAGCCACAGAGTTCTTTGAGTGAGAAATTTGTAAAAATTTGCATTCATTTTCAATATTCGATGTCGTATTTGTATAGATTTAAAGCAATGCAATGTACCAATCGTCTTGTCCATACTTTTTCTACCTAGATATTATAAAATTGTTTTATTGTAGAAATATTATAAGCTACCTCTCTGAAAATCAATTAGTAATATGGATGACAATGAATCTATTCATAAAATATGTACAATGAAAATAGCTAAAGGAATATAAATAAATATAAAATAAATTAATAATTTTTTTCCATACTTTATCGGTGCTTACAACTGTAAACAATTTATACAATAAGTAAATTTGCAGTAAAATTACAATTAAATGTACATAACGTTTGAAGAACTATCGATTATTAGCCGTTCAGTAAATTTCTACATTAGAAAGACCCTTAGGCCAACTTCTTTTTAGATACCTAGGAGGTTTATCGGGAATCGAGTGAAAAACAAGTTGGGAGACTAGTGGATTAGAATAGGTATATATCATATCATGTAAGGATAGGTATCTTATTAGGGCTAAATCTTCACGATATGGGAAATAGATCTTTATGGATAAGATTATTTGTGATATAAAAGGAGCATTAAGGATTTTACTAAGGATTTTGGATTCTATGGATTGGATACAAGAAGAGCTGTAAGGTTCAGTGGAGCCCCAAAGCTCAACTCCGTATGTTCGAATAGGTCTAATTACTGTCATGTAACGATTCATTCGGAGCTTTGAACGCTTGTCTCGTAAAAGGTTTAGTTGTGGAAAACTACGAGCAGTTTCTTGTCGTTTAAGTCTCGTAACAAAAAAATAAAATCATAGTAAAAAATGCTTTCATTTAACAATTAATTATACAAGACAGAAAACATAGTAAATACATTTATTTAAAATATAATAATAGTAGTTTAACAAAATGAGAAAAGCTACGTTTCTACTGTCATATGGTCAGGATGGACCAGAGCAGAATAAATAGGAAGATCTTTGGGAAAAAGTGGGAACGGGGAAATCGGGAATTTTAAGTCAGGACTGTTGCGATAGGGATATATATAGGAAAAAACTAAGGGAAATAAAGGACCTTGTGGGTACCAAGGAGACGAGGGGGAGGAGAGTATGGAGCGAGGAAGATAGTAGAATACAGTCTTAGAGAATGAAGAAGAGGGAGGGATGTCTGAGGAGAGTTGGGAGGAAATATTCACGTGGTCTATAAGACCGTTTCGTGTAAAAAAAAAAAAAAAAAAAAAAAAAAAAAAATTGAAAAAAAAATTAAATCATAATATATATAAAGAAAATAAAACTATATATATATATATATATATATATATATATGTATATATATGTATATATACAGGTTGAGTATCTCTTAGTGTAAAAAAAAAAAATGGGTGAAACTAGTTCAAAAATGTAGCAAAATGCCGCAAACCTCACCTTTCTATTCCAATCCGTTGCAGAAATACGATAAATCAAAGACTTACTTGAGGAAACCACGCATTTTTACAAAAAAGTTGTAATATCTCCATTTTGTTTAAATATTTTTGAAATTTTGACCACATTGTCGAATTTAGCATTAAATTTTCTATAATAGCTAAGTACCTGTAACCTTGAATTACAAACTTGGTATCTAAAAAACAGCTTGACCTTCTCCTTATTTTGGGAAGTCACAATGTCTTATATTACTTCAACGCTCACCGTTTTTCGAAAAAAACTATCCACAAAACGTCAAATCTCACAAAAACTTGCCAATTTAATCAGCTTTTGAACGATATGTTAAAAATAATGATTCTGTTTCTATTTCATGGAGAAATTTACTTTTGAAACCAAAAAAACGTGGTGTTCTCATTTGGCATACAAATCAGTTACTTGTGTAAATAATACATTATGATCATCCCTTAATGGAAATGTGCATTTTAAACATAACAAACTCTTCATTGGAATAAAAAGCAAAGAAAAAAATATTGTTTTATAGAAAATAAGGAAAACTATCAATAAAGCGACATTAGATCATTAAAGGATATTGTGTTATTTATTTATTATTATTATTTATGATTATTTTAACTAGATTTTCAATGTAAGGTTTAAAGCTCAGTGATAATGAGCATAGACCCTTATTTTACCGATAGCTTCTGAAGGCAGATGATGTTGAAGAATACCACTTTTTGAAGTGAATTTTATGGGCAGATGAGTGTTTTTACAGGGGAAGGCATTTCTACCTATCCATGTATAACGTTGGTTTATATTTGTATTGCTTTCAAATAATGTGGATGAGCACCATGGTGTTGGAAAATCATATTTTGGCGAACTTCATGTAGAATATCGTTCGAAGTTGTAGAAGGATATTTTGTAACGAATCCTATTAATTCTCATCATTCAATTTGTTGGGGGAAACTATGGTTTTCCAACACTATTCGACAGCAGTACAAAAAGTTACAAACCACCGATATACATTGCAAAACCAATGTAGCCGAGAGGCAAGTAAGAAAGATAATTAAATAAACATAATCAAGAAAAAAAACTTATTACGTGTTCAGAGATTGGCGTTGAAACTTGGTGATTTCGTGAGAATTACAATCGGCTTAAATGTAACTTAAAACATATGCTTCAGGTTAGTTTATGGTACCTTTATGAAGCCTTAATATGAACATTGCGTGAAGAAGTTAAAAAGCCTGACTGTGGTGAAAAATATTTGTTTTGTTTTTTATTAATTAATATCTAGATTGGTTGCATTTATGATTTATATGTACATATACTATTATTTCGTGCTGTAAAAGAAAGAGGCATTTATTGTCATATTTATTTTCCTTTGTCTTCACGACGTAATAAATTAAATCAATAAAAAAAAAGTATTAGATGCCTAAAGAATAGAAATGAACTGAATTTAATCAAAGATTTTACTTCGTCACCTGGTCTTACCGACCCTCCCCCCCCCTAACCAACAATGAGGTTCAAACAAATGGAATATCGATTTTGGATAGTCTTGATTTGACATTCATTACTATGGAATCGGAAAAGGAAAATTAAATTTTATTCAATGCCTAGAAATAATTATTTCAAATATGGATATTGTTTGAATCTTAGAAGATGGCCTCGGGACATTCTCCTGTTGAACATTTGTTCGAGTGCTACCAATAGGTGGTTTCTTTACAAGCAATTGGCATGATATAAAACTAGAATCGCATGTAGTAGATGATTTTTTTTATACTAAAAAAATTTCAACCTGAAAACTTTTTAAACTTATCAGTTTTTATTATTGTCGAAATTAATTAAGGAATAATTACTCAGTAAAGCATTATGTCCTCATTCTTTGAAATTGAGCAACATCCATATGTATTATATTTAGCAGACCGTCATTTGTTGAGCCTCACCTCGAAGCTGTGGGATCATTTTTTAATAATTATTGTTATTGTTTTTTAAGTCGTTTCAAAAGTCTTTGTCATTTCTTGGCCAGGTTAGAAATAATATGAATTATATCTATACTTATGTAAGATTACTAATAAGTAACCTTAGTGCAATAATAGAGATTTGTTTCTTTCTAAAATTATATATTCTACTTTTGCAGAATGATGCTTGGACGCATCTTTGAGAAGGTTTCAAGCAAAAAAAAAGAAAACCGAATAGTTCATTAAAATGATTTATCTTATGGTATTTAAAAATAATAGAAATACTTTTTGTTACAGAGTGTCATACATTTATTCGATATATATATATATATATATATATATATATATATATATATATATATATATATATTGCTATGTTATGCTGTGACACTTGAAAACATGATTGATAGATGTTGAAGTTAACAGTCAAGATCGTAGGTGGAAATATTGTGCATCATTTATGACAAGAATTTTTTCGAGAAAGTTAAATTCTGAAAAGAAGATTTTTAATTGCATTCCGTTAAATTTTGAGATTGGTTTAAGACGAAAGGGTTGTTGACACTGAGTGCTGATTTCTGTTAAAAACTCGAAATAATAAATGGAGTCTTGAAACCCGGCTTTTGTTAAACAAAACAAATTAATGGTTCAAGGCAATGCTTCTTCCCACTCATCAAACTTAGGAAAGTTCTCATAGTTTAAGAGAGTGTTTTTTCGCGCACCTTATAGTTGGAATGTTACGAGTTAGGAATTTCGCAAGATGTAAAGCATTTTTTGCCTGAAAAACATTAAATTTCCATTAATTTATTATTAATTTTCATTTCATTTATTTCTTTTTGTACATATTGTGTAAATCGATTCATAACCATCCATCTTACATATAGCTCTTGATCCAGAAATATTGTAATATTTATTAAATAAAAGCTGACTAAATAAAAAAAAAAAAAAGAAAAGATTTACTTATTACTTTGTAAACGTTTGTACTAGAATGTTCAATTCTATCTACAGGTCACCTAATCTAAAATTTAATTATTTAATCTAATATTTTTTATTATAAATAGTAAATAGCATTATTAATAACTGTTTAATTTACCTTTTTAATTATGAATCAAATATGTCCATACCTAAAACTAAGATTTATCAAAACTTTTATGTACTCTGATATATTTAATGTTTGTTTATTTTTAATTTAACTTTGAAATAAACTGTGAGTTCATATTTTTTAAAGAGCTATATTTGAAAACTAAAAATATTTTTCTATAATGCTATGTAACATTTATTGCAAAATATTTAATTGTAGTATAGATTATTTGACCTGAAGATTGGACTCCCGAAAAATTTCGTTTTGAGTGATAAGTTGAAAAAAAAATGGAGATATAAAGCCAAACAATCACAAACTTGTTTTTGTGCATTTTTAATTTAATTTTTTTTTTTAATTTATGAAACAATAAAAAATGATTAATGTAGGCTGAACATAATTGATCTATATAAGTATAATAATCAGTTAAGTACGTTTTGTGGGTTAAGTGTGTTTGTGAATTTTGGGTAGTAGGTAGCACTATACAGATATTTTTTTCTCTTTATTAGTGTCTAATGGACTTAGTTATGAGGATATTACAAAGATGGATATTAATTTCTCAATCATTGTGAAAAAATATTCATTTTTCTTAAAATACGATTTTTGTACTTACCTGACTAGTCGCAAGTGATATAAGTTTTGTTGGCCGAACAAATTAATCTAGATAGGTTTTTTCTCTTTATTGATTTAATCATTGGACACCATTGTGGTGTTTCGTATAATTGTTTAGTAACTCTCCACTAATCCTTTACCTTTACCTTCTAAAGCCTCCCTGTTACGACTGCATCTTACGTAACTTTCTTGTTGGCAGGCGGAGCGTCCTGGAGGAGTACAAGTCTGACGGATTGGACAGGATCGGCCCTATAAAGTGGTCCTTAGCCCTTTGTGTCCTCGCGGTCTTCCTATTGGTCTACTTCTCTCTGTGGAAGGGGGTCAAGTCAACGGGAAAGGTAAGTCTGGATATATTGCGCTTATATTGCCTTCCTCTGTCTTTCAACTTCTAGGATTATCCTTGAGGGTCGGACCTAGGAATGTGCTCATTGAACTTTTCCGATTGGACAACGGTGGAAGGAAAAACGTTTCATCCATGTGCCATTATACCAAATAAATTTGCAATAAAAAGACGGGTTTCAGAATAATTGGGTCAAATTACTCGCATGGAAAATTTGAATAAATAATGAGCTATAATAAATAAGCTGTGAGAGATTGAATAATGAGGATAATATATAAAAGATTTCCAATTGATTTATTGACGCATTGTTTAATGATTAAGAAAAGAAGATAAGGTTGTCTTGGACTTTTGGAAAGGATGTCCAAATCGCTATTACCAAAACAAATCAGGTATTTTGATCAGGGAGAATCACGTTGGAGCACCATTATTGAACACCATCATAATAGCATAGAAGAGATAATGAAAGCTCTGATTTGGACCAAAACATCGCACAGTGAGTGATTGAGTGATGATAAGCTATATTCTTAATTTTAAAAAATCGATAGTACACAATTTACTTCTAAATTATTTATTAATATTAAACTTAATGAAATCATTCGTTATTTATCTACACCGACAGGCAAAAGATTCCCACCAAATATTTTTTTTTTTTTTTCTCAGCTCAAATAAGTTTCATTCTTTTTAAAGAATTTACGTCACTATATAATTTTACCTGGGCATATGAAACGTTTATCAACAAATATAAAAAGATTATTAAAAAAAAAAAAATTGAATAAAATATATGAAATATTTTATAAATGAGGTTTATATCCACCCCTTGGTGTATAGGATGATGTATAGGTCTAATGTAATTTTGAATAATTTTTTTAAGGGTATGCCCCATCTAATACTAAACTGTAATTAATCATTTTTTTTTTATATGCATTTATTGAAATTTACAACTGTACAGAATATATACATCAAGTAAATGTATTGACAACGATTATAATAACATGTTAAAACTTGGAAAGAACTACTCATCAGCACTTTAATTAAACGTCTACACTAGAAGGTGTCTAGGCCATCTTCGTTTCAGACGCCTCGGAGGATTATCAAGAATGGAGTGGGAAGCAAGTTGAGAAACTAACAGATTTGAGTGATTATGGAGCTTACTATGAAAGGATAGGTATCTGGTGTGGGATAAATCACCAACATATGGAACATTAAGATCTTTATGGATAAGTTTATTGGTGACAAAGTAAGGAGCATTGAGGATTTTACGAAGGATTTTGGATTGTAAGGATTGAATTCGAGATGAATTGGATGGTTTAATGGAGCCCCAAAACTCAACTCCGTACGTCCAAACGTATGGAACATTAAGATCTTTATGGATAAGTTTATTGGTGACGAAGTAATTAATCATTTAAATATAAAATTTAAATATTTTCATTCAGTGAACGTTTCTAATAATCCTAACTTGTTTCATATATACTATATGATGAATATGGTGACGTAAACATCTGTAGAAAATTAAAATTTTTAGCCGTAAAAATAAAAAAAAATGAGTGAAATTGTTTGCCTTTGTGTATATTTTATATAACGTTTTAGTTTATGAATTTTTAATTTTAAAAAATAAGTGAAAAAATAACTATAAATAAATTTTCAACAAAAATATTAAATAAATTAATTTTATGGTGTGGTATTTTATGTGGGCTTTAGTCTCATCATAAATCGACAACCATCCTCGTCCTTCTTTTACCTTTCTCTTCCAACCTCTCACTCCCAGTCGTCTCAGGTGGTCATCGACGTTTTCCGACCATTTCAGCATTGGTCTTCCTCTCAATTTTCTCCCGGTTTGCCCTACATCTTTTTTATTTTTCTATCTTCCGGCATTCTTAGCACATAGCCAAGAACCAGACTTCCATCTTGATTGTAGTCGCAATGTTGTTGAATTATCATTATATTTTTAAACCAGAACTAAGAATATGACTCACAAATCGGATAGAATCCTTTTAGTAATAGATTTTTTTTTTTTTTTTTTTTGTGTATTCCTTGCTTAGTAATATTCAAAACACTTCAACCTCGAATGATAAATATATGGACAAGTTTCCGGAATACGGCGTAACGCGGATTAATAGTCAATAAGGTAAAATCACAAAGGCAAACAGCAATACATCGAGCCTGACTTTGGAATACATTACTCAGTTGTTGGGGGTTTAATATCCGGGTTTATAATTTTCATTTCTGCCCCAGCGGAGGGGGAGGCGATATTTGTAAAGCTGAGAACATTAATGAAGTTTTCCTTCGGGAAACGTAATATATTTTTCAATCCAAATAGAAGTGAAACACTAAACGAAGGTAGGTTTAGCCTAGGTTCCTTGATAGATTAATATCAATAACCCTTGGTGTTTAGAATAACCAAAGTAAACACACAATGCTCTTACCTTAAAAATAAGAATTTTTTTTTTTTATCTCCTGTTAGGACTTAGTAGTAAATCTCCAAAGAAGATGTGGAATTATTGAAAAATACAAATTATATTTGTTTACTTTTTATTTTTTTTGTTTGACTAATGACTAATTTTAGGGCAACCAGTTTGGTGCGGTATATATCGAAAATGTTTTTGCAACTCCTCAGTATTGTTTTATCATTTGAAAAATAAAATGATTTTGTTTTTTATATATTTATCTGTGAACACTTATATTTGTTGAAACATTCTAGTTCGTTTTCACATGCACACCCATTATTCTGGACATCATTCTGTTTCAAACATCTATTCGATAATGACCATTTTTAATTACTTTTTTTTCATTATTCTAAAATCATTTTATTTTATTTGCCACATTATCTACAGAAATATATATAACTATAAATTAGGACCTTAAATGCAAAATTTATTAAATAGTGGAGCAGTCGAAAACAACGAGAAATTTCTTATAGTTTAAGTCTCCTATGTGGATTCCAAGTGAGACTCTAGTTCAGATAGTCCTAGGTAGCAGATCTGTTCAATGGGAATCAGTGGAATGAATATAATTTAAAATAATATGGATAAAATAATGATTATGAATAAAAAACTATGGGTAAGGGTTGAATTCTCGTCCTATATTATTTATTGACTGCAAATACTCTTATCTCCTCATATATATTTTTCTAATCAACTTTATAAACATTTTTTCTTTGTTTTTCCTCTACGACTATATCACTTCCACCTGAAGAATAATAAATGTCCTAGCTATTTCCCTATTTAATTACCCCCTCCCCCTCCGCCAATGCCGTCCCTTTAATAACATTCGGATCCCTCCCTCCTCTTCCACCACCCTTTGTCCCTTCAAGAAAAATAAATTAGTCACTAAGCTTTATTACTTCGTTTTGATTCAATCAGTTTAGAAGAGGGAAGTTTTTTTTTTATTGTTTTTGTTCATAAAGTAATAAATTTCATAATAAAGTGAATATTTTTATTCTATCCATTAAAAACAAAAATTATATTAAAATATTGCAACTCCAATTTTACGAGACAACTGTTCAAAGCTTCCAATTAATTACAAAAGATTTCGCATCCGGATCAGCGTTAATCTAGAGGAATGTCAATCAGGACCTACTTGCCTGGTATAAATAATTTTAGAATAATTAATTAATTAATAAGATCTTCTCCAGTGGTTTGATACGTGGGACTAGATAACCAAGGTAAATATAAATTCAAGAATTAAGTAAGCGAAATAATTAATTGGATGAGTGACATGGCAAATTGTAAATAAATTTCACTGTTAAATTAAAAGTATATTCAAATTAGTGGACATAAAAAATTACAATAATAGAGATCAAAACTAAATGTAGAAGCATGAGAGGTAACAAAACACGCATTTAATCTGAACTTATCTTAATGAGAGAGATGCTATGGTGTGGGTACGGCGTCATCGGTGGAAGTCATCTGTAAGGTTTCATCAGAGGATGACCACGCATACAGTTCATATATTGGTATCGGTGGAGAGAGACCCACTAGGCCAGTTCAGAAGGAAAATACGTACCAGAAAAGACAAGATAAGACCCCAAAAATATTTTTCCCCACCTTAGGTTTGACACCAACACACCTTCTGACTTCTTGGTAGTTTGAGACAGGAAGTTAAGTCAGGATATAAGTGTTATAACCTATAATATTATAAAGTAAGGGATAGGAACAAAAAACTCTTCAAAAAGATTTAGATACAAAAAGATTCCCGGATCCTTTTGTTAAATAATATGAGGAATTAGCCGACTACGTATCACAGCAAATATTCGTATTCATTTAAAAATGTACAAGTTTGATATATTGCACATGACAGTAAGCTATCTGGACATCTTTTGAATTCCTATTATTTTTGTAAATAATCTTTACAATCCAAAATCCTTTTTAAAATCCTCAATGGTCTTCATTATATCAAAAATAAACACACCCGTGACAATCTAAACGTTCCTCATGTCTCATAGATTTGGGCAAAAAAGATAAGTGTTCACTCGATCCCCGATAAATCTTTGAGGCGTCTGGAGAAGATGGATTCAGAAACTTTTAATATAATGTTACCAATTGGTAGTTGATCTGTTATAATAAGCATTATCCTTAAATTTACTAGCTGTATTTTATTAAATACACATTGTTGTAAATTTCAATAAACAGATAAAAAAATAAATGCATTTTTGTTTACAATATATAACGTTGTAATAGTCAAACTACTATGTGAGTGGCCAGAAACAAGTGATTGGACAACATCGAAAAGGAATGAAACTTTGGGAGTGAAAAGTTGGAGAAGACAAGCCCCGAATAGAGTGGTGTGACAGAAAACTGTTAAACTATAGAAAATGTGGCTCATATTCTTGAAAACGACATTTACAGTCATTTGGATTCTGGTTTAAATTTTTAATAGGTATAATTACTACTACATTTTTTTTTTTTTTTTGCATTAGTTGTTAGGGTTGGTTCGGATAATCGAAATTCATTAAAAAAAAATATTATATGTAAAGAGCACCTTTCGCTTTTTTTCAAAGTTTTATTACTCAAACTGCCCGTCTCAATGTAATGATTTAGAATTTTTTTTAATTTCCGTTATTGTCGATTTTCCAACCTTGAAATCGATAGCTAATCTCTGAACCAATTCACTTTTTAGCTACGTTATGATTTCCACTTTGTCTTTAAATGAAAAGAGCTTTCGTTTCCTTTTTGTTAGCATGGATGATGACATGTAGTTTTTAAAACAAAACGTGATCACAAAGGCAATGTATACCTCACAACGAACAATTTAAGACTTAAGGTGAGATATATTACCAACCAAATGATTAGGAAGATACTGATAGAAATAAATGAAATGGTCTAATTAAGTGCACAGTTCTCAGTAAAATTATAGGTATGTATGGAAGTAAATTTTTTGCAGTTTCTGTGAAATAAATTGAGCTTCCCTTATTGGACATTCATGATAAAAATAATTTTAACAATACAAATAAGTAATTAGATGATAAATTTAATTAAAATTAAGAAAAGGTTCCGTTTATTGAACGTTCCGATAATTGACGCTCCACTGTATATGTACGTTCTGTACAGTATTCTAGAGTATTGTTAATGTTTTCTAATTCACAAAAGTTCTTCAATTTTTTAAGTCCTGTTCAAAAAACAAAAAAAAAAATATTAATAGAGAATGGCCTAGGGACTTTCTCATGTAGAATATTTATTCAAATGCTTCTTATAGGTAGTTCTTTACAAGTTATTGACATGTGATTGTAATCATTTTTGTTTATATTGTTTAAAGTTGTGAATGGAAAAAAATAAAGAAAATATATATGAAAAGACACTTTTAAACTTATGTCGATTGCTTTTTTACAAACAACTTTCTGAATACTCTTTCTCTCAACTCGCACGTAGAGTGCTTAGTACTCCAAGCACCTCTCGAACTATATGCTAAACTCCTCAAGTTTGACTTTAGATGTGCTAAGTACTTGGAATAAGTACTTGCAAATACTGGGCCCTATTTCCAATGGTCCTACTCGACAACTCCAACTAATAGTGACTCGACAATTACAGGCCTCTGTAGCAGGAGTGGAAAGTTGTGTCTGGTCAGTTATCTGGCGAGCTCTTAACAGAACTCCTAAGTGCTCGCCTCTTAATTTGTCTAGTAACTGCTCCCAGCTTCCATTGATGGCTCTGGAGTCAACAGCATCTTTACTCTTCACTCTATCAGTAAATCTATCAGACCCTTTTCCTTCGATTGTCTTCCTCTTTCTTGTATATGTTAAGATTCAACAAGTCAGTGTTTATTGAGGTTTATTACCATTGAAAAATAATTAATCTATAGTATTATATAAAAAGACAAGCCATTTTTCGTTCGTGATCACCAACCACGAAAACTACTGAACCGATCTGTACCGAATTTTAACCATATCATCTTTATATATCCAGGATAGTTGAACAATAATAAAATTTATTGATCTTCCATTAGTTTCTTATTAAAAAAACGATAATAAGTCGATAACAAAGAAGTTTGGACATTGACCAATAGGTGGCGAACGCTATTCTACATGAGAGGTTTCAAAGGTACAATGTTATATAGGGCTTGACCTTGAGATTAATAATAAAATTTTCCTATTTTTAATTAAATTGTAATTAAAAAAGCTTAAAATATTTGGTGTGACATTAAGTGGTCCCAATGAAGTTTAAAAATCGACCGATATGTGGCTAGCACCGTACTGAAACATAGCTTACAATGGTAAAACTGTTAAACCTATCTTTACCAAATTATAACTACGTCATCTTCATAGTTTTATAATGCCTTACAATAAGAATAATTTAAATTTAATATGTTGACTGGCAGATATAATATGGCAGAATACTCTTTTGGTTAGAAATTAAAATCTAATTAGATGAAATCAATAAAATTATATCTGCAGAATGAAGATTATTACCGAATCAAAATTTAGATCCTTTGCTTTATAATATTTTTTGTTGTAAGCACTGACAATGCAGTCCATTATCTGCAAAAATTTTTGATAGTCTCTTTCCATCTGTATTACCAATTCATAGATTAAAATTAAAAATTGATGTCTAATTATGGTTTTAAATAATCTTCAAGCGCCTAATCAGTGCAATTTAAATCAGGTTAAAATTTACAGATATCCTTAAAAATATCATTGATTAAATAATGCTTATCAAATGCGTGCTAAATACAAGATTTGTGGATAAACAAATAAAATTTTAATTATTAGTTAAAATTACCTAAGTTCTTTACGTATCAGAGTGAGCGAAGCCGCGGCTGGGGATGCTAGTATTATATAAAAAGACAAACCATTTTACGTTTTTGATTACTAACTATGAAAACTACTGAATCTATACCGAAGTTTAACCACTTTATCTTTATAGTTTCAGAAATATTTAAAATAAAATATACTGGTTTTCTAAATATAAAAAATACAGCGATAATATGTGGATAACAGTGAGGTTTGAATATTGACCGATTGGTGGCGACCGGCATTCTACATGAGAGCTTACAAAAGTGCAGTGTTATGTAGACCTTGAAACTGATAATAACATTAGCACATATTTAATTAACTTATGTTTAGCTCATAATGTTGAAAATGATAGCCATTGTTGTTTAATTTTTAATTTTTGTTTTAAAATGAGTATAATTACAACAATAATCATTTGTTTAATAAATATACGTTTTGTAGAGTATTCTATTGTCTTTTTAAAGTTTTATAGTACGCAAAAGTTCTCCAGTTTTTTTTAGTTTTAAAAATGTTGTTATCATAAGAGGATGGTAATCGTAGTTCTTGATGAAATTTTCATAAATAATTGTCATATTATCTTCTATCATACTTCCATACTGCTCTTTACTACCTGTCCTGCAAGAAGATAACCGATGACGACAGATATAACTCGATGTTTATTTTATTTTTTATTTATATAAAGAAAATATTACCATCTTCCTCAATGTGTGCACTAAGTTATATAGATGGCTTAATGGATCCATTCACACAATATTTACAATAAGAAATAAATCAAGGAAGAGATAAAATGAAAATTAAATGAATAAACTAAGTACATCGGGGGGTACATCGGACAGATGAAGAAAGAAACGGGGAAAATTGGGGGTTTAAAGTCAGGACTGTTTCGATAGGGATATATATAGGGGAAAATTAAGGGAAATGAAGGTCCTTGTACCCACAAGGTTATTGGTACCCACCAAGGAGGTGAGGTGGCGGAGAGTATGGAACGAGGAAGAAAGAAGAATTCAGTCTGAGAGAATCAAAAAGAGGTGGGGGAGAAGAAGAGGGAGGGATGTGTGAGAAGAGTTGGGAGGAAATGATATTTACGTGGTCTATAAGGCCGTTTCGTGTAAAAAAAAAAATAATAAAAAAAAAAACCCTCAAACTATACTATATATTAAGTGAAAAAAGATATATAAATAATACATATATAACAAACAATAGTAATAGTAAATTTAAAAAAAAAATAAATCTAAGTATATATTCATACTTTACTATGTTTATTAAAACAATTTTTTTAATGATAAAATAATGATTACATAAAATTTAATCAATTTCAGAATCGATTTGCAGCGCAGCGTTCTGCAATGATATATTTCGCAGATAGGTAATGCATACGCCACTTGATATTTTTTTTTACACGGATTTTTTGGCTGGGGGGATCATACTTTTATGGTGTAACTTTTTTTTCAAACCCCCAAAAATGTATCATTTTGGCATGTTCTAGCTCTGTAGGTGTTCTTCGGATCGAAAGTTTACTGGCAGTTTCCTGATCAAAAATTTAATGGAGAATGATATATAGTTATATATATGATCATATATATATATATATATATATATCTCCATTAAATGTATATTAAATATATATATATATATATGTATATTAAATATATATTCTCCATTATATATATATATTATATTATATATGTTATATTATATATTATATATATATATAACATATATATATATATGTTTTATGAGACCTGCTGTTTAGGAGCTATATTGGTTTGAATAAAAAAAGTCACGTTTGAAACCCATATTTTCCCTCAACTTCATTAATTTCAAATAATCATCTATCTTTAATTTAATTTAATATTAAATTTGAGAGATTTGATCGTTTTAATGCTAAAATTTAAATTGTAAAAAGCAGTAGATTATATATGGATATATGATCTATTATTTGTCCCAAGGAGAAATTTAGTATTTTTTTTTTTTCATCCACTTTCTTCCAGATAGATTATATTTTCTATACATTAGAGAAAGTTTCAGAATACTATAGCGTGTTTATTTTTAATCATTTTATGAAGAAATACTAAATTTACGGTTGAAAGAATGTCCTTTTGATTAAATAGTTTATTTAGGGAGAAAATATTCTGCAGATGTCGGTTGGGATGTAACTCTTGAAGAAAAAGTAACTTTGAATTTAATCTGAGTGCTGAGATAAGTTGGGAAGTGACTCCTAAGTTCTTTAATTAACTCTTCTGCCTTCAATTTCTGTTGTCCCAAGGCACTTAGTTAATTCCTCAACAGGTAATCTTCACAATACAAGTGGATTTACTATATATGTAATAAACTTACTGTATATAATCAACTTTTGCAACAATAAATAATTTATTTATTAAATTTGTACCAAATATTATTGGACAACTTTTGTATTATTCAAATTCTCATCCTATTAAAAATCAGATTGAGTATCGATGATTCAAAGTCATTGATAATAGATTTTATTATACACGATTGTGTAATTACGTATTATGCATAAATAAATGCATAAAAAAAAAAATAATAATAAAATATGTTATAGTCGAATCTCCTTAGGTCGAGACTCCATAAGTAGAACCGGTATGTCGAAGTGAACCCTATCTCCTGATTACATTTATGTTATTTATCTTATTTCTTTATAGAACCAACAATCGTAAACTCAAAGTAAAATTTTTAGGGAGTCTACAAAACTCCCTAGACTATTTTAAGTCAAATTTCCTGAAACGGGAGATTCTATAAGTCGAAATTTCTTAGAACCATGAACATGTATAAACCGATTTTAATCCTATGCTCACTTATCCTCAGTACTTTTTCATTTCGGTGATGAGACAGATGTTTATTGTTTTCATTGTATTTTTGTATTAGCCGTGGATACCATAAGCTGATGTCTTTGACATTATGCACACAATTCAACGTGTACTAGATCGTCGCACCCCTACATATATGGAAAAAAAATTAGAAACAATTTATAATTATATTGTGTATTAATGTTTTTGTGCATTAGTATCTTCATTTCTGTAATTTTTTCATAGAATAAATTATTTTAAACATTAAGTCTTTTATATATATATATATATATATATATATATATATATATATATATATATATATATATTTTGGGTCTTAACTGTGTCAAATAAACGTTCTTTTCAGGTTATGGTCTGCTCTCCAACCTTGTGGTATTCCTTATAACAACACTGGGATGTGGTATTTCTTACGACATATTTCGATAGAAAATTAAATTTTGAAACGATTTTATATTAATGAATTTTTTTATCCGGGCCACCGTTTCGCCGCAAATCGCGAAAAATAATTCTAAGAAAATAAGCAGTCTAAAACTGTGATTGCAAAAATAAAATATGCAAAAAGTTAGAAACAATTTATAATTATATTGTGTATTAATGTTTTTGTGCATTAGTATCTTCGTTTCTGTAATTTTTTTTTTGCAATCACAGTTTTAGAATAAATTATTTTAAACGGTGTTTTTGTGCATAAAGTTTCTGTAATTTTTTTCATTAAATTATAAACATTAAGTCTTTTATATATATATATATATATATATATATATATATATATATATATATATATATATGGGTCTTAACTAAATAAACGTTCTTTTCAAGTTATAGTCTGCTCTCCAACCTTGTGGTATTCCTTATAACAACACCGGGATGTGGTATTCTTACGACGGATTTCGATAGAAAATTAAATTTTGAAACGATTTTATATCAATGAATTTTTTTTATCCGGGGCACCGTTTCGCCGTAAATCGCGAAAAATTATTTTAAGAAAATAAGCAGTCTAAAACTGTGATTGCAAAAATAAAATAAACTTTGACTAATGCGACGAGCGGCGAGAACAGGTCGACTTGGCAGGTTTCCCCCCATGAGGCTCAAATCTTCGACAAGCCCGAGATGAAACTAATATCATTATGTACTGGCTACGGTGGAAGCGTATCCTCATCGGAGCATTCGAGACATAGCTAGGGATACCCACTTAATGACAGAATCTTTGCCTCAGTCTCTCAGCATCTTAGTGAGTTAGAGCCTGATGTAGTGAAATGAAGTGAGCCTTATTCCTTAAATAATTATTGTTTTTTTTTTTTTTTTCGTTTTAGATGTATGCATTATTGTTTGTGAACGAAATTTATTTTTAAACTGTGATATGATAAAACCAAACTGTTTAAAAATGATTCATAGTATGGAATCCAGCTTAATTGCAAAATTTCTGCATTCAATTAGGACAGCAACTTGAGTCTTCCTCTATAAAGTTGTCTATACTGTCCGTTGTCATTCTTTTCTTTTAAATAAAAACAAGCAGTTTCAATCAAATTGATATTACAAAAACAGTATATTGCTGTTTTTCATAGCCTGTCAGCTCCGTCCTGTTTCGTGTTGGTACTCTAATTTTGTTAACCACCAAATTATATTTCTGTTTTATATATCTTCGTATGCATCGAATGATATGTTTACTACTATTTATTATTATTTTAACTCACTAAAAAAAGGGTTAAGGTTAAGGGACTACATACCTAATATATAATGACAACGTTTAGCAAACCGATTATATTGTTTCTCTTATGATTTATTATATTCTTACAAGAATATGAAAATGCTAGAAAAGTTAAATAAATAATTTCAGAGATTAAATGAATAAACAATTTTATTTATTCATTCTGTTTTTTATTACAATCAGTATAAACCAAAACAGTTTTACTTCAATCAAAATTACCCGAGGGTTCGTTATTGACCAATATTAATCACAGTGTACCTCAGCTCACTAATCCCTGCCCTTTACTCAACCCCATTGTCATGGTAATATGGCAACCAACCAATTATGGTTTCATCTCCCTTATATTTCTGTAGTCAATAATGTGTTAATGAAGGCGCCTGTTCAATGACGAGGCAGCTAATCCATTATTCCTCAATCATTTACATGACCAGGAGGAATCCAATAGGTTATTGATGACTATTAATTCCGACCTGGATCTCAGGATGATCTACGGGATCGTCACCTTGACCAACTTCTTCGATAGCATTTGTTATCTATTGGTACATAAACTTCCGAACTTTGTAACGATCTCTACATTATTTTTTTCTTTTTTACATTCCAACGCGATTACTAAGAAGTTAGCTCTTTAGCGGTTGCAAAAGATATGTTCATTATTTGAGGGAAATGGTGTATTCATAAGTGGTGTATCATTTAGCACCCTTATCACGAGCTTGAAAAGTTTGATATGCGTAATTAGGTTTGATGAATTATTTGACACTTCTAATTTTTTTTTTTTTTTTTTTTTTTTTTTTTTTTTTTTTTTTTTTTTTTTTTTTTTTTTTTTTTTTTTTTGTAGATAGACTAGTTTCGATTGTTAAACATTCATCATCAGTTTTGAAAATATTCAAAACATTTCAAAAACATAAATGTACATACATATGTTTAAATATAATTTTACGTACATAATACCTTTTTTAAAATAAAAGACAATACCTACAGTATAACAGGCATAAGGATTGGTAATCTCCTTAGGACTGGTTTGTGTTTTCCGTACCTAAAATGGGAGATAAAAAATACTTATCTGAAAAGAGATTCTGAAAGATATCAGTACCTACAGTATACTGTGTGTAAACAGGCATAAGGATCTGGTAGTGATGGGCTGTCCTTTCGATTTTCACTATGACTGGTTTGTGTTTTCCGTTCCTACCAGAAAACCAAATTCAAAATGGGACTGGAATATTTATATATCAAAATTTTAAATACTTATCTGGTCATTTAAACAAAAAATCTGCATTGTTTGCAATTTTGTTATTTTTAATGCTTATTGAATATTTAATTTTAGACAATTTTCTAACTTGATGTATTAGTTTCACTTATATAAACATATACTACGATGCTATATTATGAATATATATATATATATATATATATATATATATATATATATATATATATATATATATATATATATATATTTCTTATATCATAATTTATATAATATAATGTACTGACCCTAAAATTTTTGGAGTGAAATTAATACATAACATATAAAATAGTCTAAAATTAAATATATGCAGTATAGTGGTGATGTTTTGAAATATTTTTTATGCCTTCAGAACTGATGATGAATGTTTAAAATTCAAAACTAGTCTTCAGACAAAAATAAACCGCAATATAATTGGCAAATAATTTATCAATCATAATTGTATTGAACCCTCTATACCATTATGCTTACCTCAAGTTGATTTGTACGTAGTTTACGGCCTGTCCTGTTTCCCCTCATGTGCCGGTCCATGCCTGCTCACTCCATACCAATCGCCCGTACTTCCTCAGTCCTATCAGTCAGTGTCCAGCCTTGAAGGAAACTCCTCATTTTTTCAATGTTCAAACTCGAGTACATTGCGATTATTAAATTCTTTTGTAAAGATGGTCTTACTCCTACGCAAATTAAAGAGAGCTTGAATCGTGTTTACGAGCATTCCTCCCCCTCGTATTCCACAGTGAAAGAATGGGCAAAATCATTTAAGTTAGGGAGAGAACGTCTAGAAGATGACCCGCGTCCGGGTCGCCCATTGGAAGCTGTCACTTCTGAAACAATCCAACTTGTGGAATCTGAATTTCTGTCTGGCTGCTGCGACTGAAAACCAAGGAAATAGCTGCGAGGTTGGGGCTTTCAAAAACAAGTTCACTCCTGCAATGAATTTTTACTCGTTTTTCTAAGCAGCAGAGGAAGCACATTTTTTTAACAAAAAAGAAAATTGTTTTCATGGTATAGAAATGATACCAAAGCGTTGTATTAAATGTGTTGAACTTAGAGGAAAATATATTGAAAAACGGTAAGACCAGTTTTTTCTTTCACCGTTCCTTCTATCCCAGGCCGGAAACGTTTGGACCTTACTACGTATGCAGGAAAAGCAATCCCGTCAAAAAATAAAAAATAATATATTTATATAATGTAAGCTTTCAGGTTTATTATGCCAAGCTCTTCTTATTTAATCTTATGACGAAAATGAGCTAGGTACACTCTAATTATTCAATGAATGGATAAAAGGCTGTAATCGAGCAAAATGTGTTTAAAACATTGTACATTTGTATCAAACTTTATGTCCCATAACTCGTTTGTTATGGTTCAACTTGAACCCTACCGATCGGTGTTGCATTGCATAAATTATAATACGAAACTGTTGTCCTTTGTTCTGCTGATCGATAATATTTGCGAACCTTTGAAGTCTCAGAATATTTTTCTTAGCGATTAACGCGCCTCAGTCTTTGAGGAGTTGTTTGCTCAGCATGGTTTATTTTCAGCTTTTTAGATGAGTTGTCTCATATTCTATACAACTGTAACCATTTTTTATGCTTTGATTGATTTAATTATTGATAATTTTTATATAATTTAATGTCGGTTTATTGTGTAATGTAGGACTTAATTATTTGAGAACAAGGCTAAAAACGGTACTTATCTTTCATAAATTAGCAATCCCATCACCATGGCAAATTTTAGTGTTTATATTGACAGAAGTTATTATATAATGCCTGCTTACGACGAATACCAACAAATGGGTGTCCAATATTCAATAACATGCCTAAAACTAATTATAACAAACTAGAAATATTTAAAAATAAATATCCTAGAATTTTCGAGAAGCATGCATACCTACATAAAAATTACAATTATCCATAAAGCATTAGGGGTGCGTTACAGTAATGTATATGTTATTGAACTATGTAAACAACTATTTTTTAATTATTAGTACAGTAAATAATTAAATAAATAAATAGTAAATCCAATTAATATCCACTTAAATATATATGCAAAATATATTGCAATCAATTCAAAAAATAGTTAGAAGTATATATGGTATAGAAGTATGATCGTTTATATAAAACGTATTTAGACAAAACTTTCTATTATTGAAGGATCCCTTATTACTTTGTTTTATTATTGCTTTGATAGTTTTCCACATTGCTGAAATCCTGCTTTGGGTGCATATATTTCTACGCGTCCCATCTCTCGACATAACGCGTATTATCATAAATATATACACTAACATGTTTAGTTATACATAATGTGAAATATTATAAGATAATTAAGGAATTAATATGAAATATAAACAATAATTAATCAAAATAATTAATAAATATAAAAAAAATTGAAAATAAAATAAAAGGGAAAAAATATATAAATAAATATAAACAAATTAGAGGTAGAATAACAGACAAAGTGTTCAATTATTGAGCTCTATACATAATCAACATGATCCACAAATGTATCAAATTCATCAAAGTATTTGTCTATGAGATCCTTCTTTAATGGATTATTATATTTTTATATTTTAAGACAAGTTTTAAGTTTTAAGACATCAGAATGTCTTTTTACAATATTCATTTTGATTTTTATATTTTATTTGGTATTTTTTTTCCTATCATTTATTTTTAGTATAAATATAAATTCACAGATTGTACCTCACATATAAGATCTTTGATGATTGTAGAATGTCTACAAGGATGGACTAAAATAAATAAATATAACCGAAAATAATAACAATCTTATCATATCAACCAACCAAGAAACCACGAATATTAAAAAATTCTTTTCACTTCATCTATTATATTCCTTTAAAATTTTTTTTTTCATTGTTATGATTGTATGCATTATTTTTTCTAAGCTATTTCTTATCTAGGTTGTCGATTTTTGCAGGCAGTCTGGGTGACCGCCCTAGCTCCGTACGTTGTCTTGTTCATCCTCCTCATCCGCGGAGTCACCCTTCCAGGTGCAGAAATAGGCATCCAGTATTACCTTACTCCTCAGTGGCACAAGCTCCTCAACACAAAGGTTGGTCCATATTTTTTCTTTTATAGTAAAATAAATAGGTTAGCATTTGGATGTTTATGTTAACTAAAACAGAAAAATTATCCCAGTAGAGCCCAACTTACCATGAGAAACAAATTTCAACTCCTCAGCAAGCCGGACCTGTGACTTTGCAATTATCAATGTAATTTAAATCTATACTATTATATAAAAGGACAAGCCATTTTTCGTTTGTGATCACTATCTACGAAAGCTATTGAACCAATTAGTACCAACTTTTATCTACATCCTCATAGTTTAAGGAAGGTTTAGCTATAATAATATTTACAGATTTCAATAAAATGGTTACTATAAGAGAGGTTAAGAGAGTTTTCAAAGATACGGTGTTATGTAGATCTAGATATTTATAATAAAATATACTTTTTTTCAATTATATTGTTCTCAAAAAAACTATAAATATGTGGTACAGCATGTGGATACCGGTAAAGTTATAAAATCGACCTATATCTAGCTAGCGACATTTTTTAACAGAGTTTCAATGCTAAAAACTATTGAACCCATCTGAATACAATTTAAACTATATCATCGTAGTTTTAGGAAGCTTTACAATAGAAAAGTTCGCTAAAATAATAAATTAAATATACTGTGAGAAGTGGCAGAAACGGGTTTTGTAACACTTTCATAAATTTTAAAGTTAGAAATTAAAATCCAATATATGAAATCGATTAAATTATTTCTGTCGCAATAAAAAATATTGCATGATCAAAATATCGAACCCTTAATTTTTTATATTGTTTGTAAAAATATGATTCATAGGCCTTTAGTTGTAAGCTCTGATAATGTGGTCCATTATCCACAAGAGTGCCTTAATAGTCTCTGTTCATCTGGATTACAAACTCATACATTAACAGTTAAAAATTGGATGTCTATTAACGTTTTTACGTGATCTGCAGCCACCTAATCGATAGTGGCAGATTAAACGTTTCAGTTTCGCGTGAAAATGTAATTGACGAAATAATATTCGATTGCATACTTCGAAACAAGATTATTATTGATAAAAAATTAAATCTCAATCAGTTAAAATAAAATAGTTCTTTACCTATAAAGATAGCGAAGCCGTGATGGGAGATGCTAGATATTTATACTTAAACCTATGATAATTCAAATAAGAGCATTTTTTCAATCAATCTCAGAGTTCGATGATACAATTTGCTTGGTATAAACCGCCGTTTACTCAGCAATTAGACGGTTTCGTGACCGTAGCGGCCATTCAATCTGAGATCGAACAGAGCGGTATCAATCACCTTGACTAATCATCAAGCCGTGAAGCTATTTATAGCAGCAGGAAGCTATCGATTTTTTAATTTTACAAATTTTTGTTTGTATCTTGGGGCTTAAAGTCCTCAGATACTTTGACTAGTGCAGGGAGGACGAGTTATCATACAGATTACCTACCTATTCTAGCAAGGTTGGGAAGGTCAAGATTCATTTCTTGGGTCCACCACAAAATAAATTTTAACCCGCCCAGGTGTGATTCGAACCCACGACCTTCAGTCCCGAGACTCTTGCCCCAACTCGCTCGGCCATCAAGTCCCGACAAGACCTTGTTGATATTCCTGGGTGTGCGGTTACACCAAACCTCGGTCCCCAGGATGGTAAAGTAATCGCCTTTCGTCATCCCACAAGACTGATTGCCTATTTATTAAGTACTCAGCCTAATCCTGAACCTTAGCCGGTTACGGGTGAGATTAACGACGGTATTCACTTAAAGTAAATTATGATTTGGAACTAAAAGGAAATGTAGCTGAAGCTATGATATATTTAAATTTTATTATATTCATAATTGAAATATCACACTTATTATGGCAACTTAATAGAGGAATAATAAAGAGGAGTGATGCCATAATAAGTGTGATATTTCAATAATTGTTGGCTCCTTCATTGAAGAATTTTTTATATTCATAATGTTTATTTAGATGTGTTTTTTTGTTTGTTTCTTGTTAAAAAGGACTAATCAAAATACAAAAGAGTTGGTAGTTTAATGTCATTTGATTTTTATTCCAATGTTTCGGCAATAAGAGCATTAGGAAAGGATGGAAAATAAAAAATATCCCAGCGAAACGTTAAAAAAAAAAAATTAAATAAAAAAAAACCCCGTTGTTGAACTAACAATTACTTCTCTGGCTGATCCCTTCAAAATCTAAATAATTTATTCTAATTTACAGTCAAATATCAAAATTTATATTACAATCTTTATAAGTTTTATATTTCAAATTAAGGCGTTTTCGAACAATAATGAAGTCATATTTATTATATTTGTAAAACTAAAGTCCTAAAATCTTGTTTTTGTGAATTTACTAAATATATTCTTTTTCTTTTGGCTGGTTTCTAACAAGATTTTCATAAAGTGTATTTTAAAAAATGCTATGGTATTTATTGAAAAATTAACATATTACACACGCTAAAAAATTTATTTCACTATGATAAATGTTTTTAAATTCAGAATGACTTTACTATAGTTAGGTTAACGATTATGTATTCACACACCTAACAGCCTACGACATACTTAAAAATCTCTTTATATTTTAATGTTAATGTTTTTAATCTATTCAAGCAGATTGGCCCCCTAATCTTGTAATTAATTGTTTAAAATTTAATTATTGATAATTACTACTGTAAATGGGACTACATAATGACAGTATTTCAATAAAAGTTCTACATCTTCTTTCCCATCTCCTTTTCAGGCCCCTCGGAGAATAACTAGTGGATTTGAATGGTTATGGAGTTTGAAAGAATTGGTTGGTTATTGAAAGAATAGGTATCTGGTTTGAGCTAAATCAGCTACATGCAAAACTTTAAAATCATTATGGAGAGTTGTGTGATGTGGGATTGATTTGATAGAGCATTGAGAATTTTCCTGGGAATTTTGTATCGTTAGAATTGGGTACAAGATGAACTTGATGTTCTAGTGATGCTCAAGGCTCGAGTATGAATGTTAAATAGATCTGTTTACACACATGTGGATGGGTCTTTTGTAATTGATAGGCATATTGCAGCATCAAAAGCTGCTTGTAACAAGACAAACATTTTCTTGTTGTTTCATTAATGTATTAGTGATAAGTTTTCTAACATAAAATTCTAAACATAACTTCCTTATGATGTAAAAAGTTTGTAGTATAACGGAGTTAAAAGTAAGATATGGAAGGTATCGAAAAAAAGAGTAAGGGAGTACGGGGAGTGGAATGTAATTTATTACTTGATTTTTTAAAGAAATTATTTATTACCAAATGTAAACAAAATTTTGAAATCACCGATATTTTCCTGTGAACCGTATGGATACGCTTTAATAAGATCCAGAAGAACTATTTACGCATTAAGTTGTGTCATTCTAGAGCAAACAATGTTGTTTTAAATAGTTTCTATATCTATATTATATTGTATATATTGTTTAATATATACAATATAAATATATATATATATATATATATATATATATATTTATTTAAGACTCTCGAAGATTTATTAAAGATTACTCCCTGCGAGCACAGCCCCTTACTGAGATGACTAAGGAAAACGTCACGTTTGAGTGGACTGAGGATAGACTCCAGGCCTTTCGGAGCTGAAATCGTGCTTGAAAACTAATCCGGTTCTGGTCTATCCAGACTTCAGCAGAGACTTCATTCTGTCAACCGACGCATCGGGGGTTGCTCTTGGGGCTGTCTTGTCGCAAGAAGTTGATGGAGTCGAAAAACCCGTTGCCTATGCGTCGCGGCAGCTACAAAAAGCTGAAAGAAACTACTCGGCCACAGAGCGTGAGCTGTTAGCTGTTGTTTGGGGGCGTCCAACAGTTTAAATGCTACTTGTATGGACGTAAGTTCGTGGTGGTTACGGATCACGCCCGCTGAAATGGACGTTGGGACTAAAGGAACCGAGCTCCCGACTGATGCGCTGGCAGATCAAAACTGGCTGAATATGATTATGAGATCAAGTATAAGCCAGGAATATATATATATATATAACATTATATCGTTGAACAGGTTTGGATCGACGCCGCTTCCCAGATCTTCTTCTCGTTGGGCCCAGGTTTCGGTACCCTTCTCGCCCTATCTTCCTACAACAAGTTCCACAACAACTGCTACCGTGACGCCATCCTCACCAGTTCCATAAACTGCCTCACCAGCTTTTTGGCCGGCTTCGTCATCTTCTCCGTCCTCGGCTATATGGCCCACGTCCAGGGGAAGAGTGTCGACCAAGTCGGGCTAGAAGGTATCTTATTATATAAATATGTTTAATATTTATTATTAAATATGTTATATTAATGTAACAGGTATACTGGAAATTATATATATGTCTGCAGGTCCTGGTTTAGTTTTTATTGTCTATCCAGAAGCCATAGCCACAATGACAGGATCGGTCTTCTGGTCCATCATCTTCTTCCTCATGCTCATCACCTTAGGCAAGTCTACTTTTCTTATTTAGTATTGATATAATGTTACCTCTATAATAGCAGTTCCTTTATTGCAGTTCTTATGAATCCTGAAGTAGTTTTAACCCGTAGAATTTCTCAAAGGTCTGAAGTCATTTTCAGGTTACTCCTAATTATACACGAAATGAGGTTAATTGTTGTATGATTGAGTGGAGGTAGAATATGAAATCTATAACAGAGAAAAAGTTTTAATGTTAGCGGACCCCATTGCTGTTCGGAGCGAAGCGTATCAGAGCTGAGTTGCGGAAGAAGTTCAGTAGATAGCAAATACACTTCGCTCCGATCTAACAATGTAGCTATAACAAACTAAATCGAAACATATATATATATATATATATATATATATATATATAAATATATATCTTTTTTAAATTTAAATTTTGCTTTTTAGTCAAAGGTTAAAATTTGAAATAAAATACTCTTTTCCTCGTTTTCGCCGTTATAATGGTCATTAGTCTTCACAGAGATACATTTACGGAATGTTAATACATATAATATTTGGATATATTTGTTAAAGGTATTTCCCTTGACTAACTCCTTTATTTTTAATTTTTTTTTTTTTTTTATTCGAGGGTTAAAATATGAAATGCCATACTCTGTTTCTCTTTACTGCTGTTATGAGCAGTAGTCTGCCCAGAGAAACATTTACGAATAATTTTTTGAATATGGCTCCGTTATATTTTTCTAATATATTGTAACGATATTGGTGAGAGCAGCCGTTGCTATGCAACGGTAGACTCTTCTAGAACGTATGTCTTCTCGTTGCTATGCAAAATGGTTATGAATATAACAGTTAAAATATTGTAAAACTTTGTAAGAAAAGTCGTGTGTGTACAGTATGTGTTCTAGTTAGTTCCAGGGCTGCTTGGTCTGTTCTTTGTGTACGTGATTGTTTTATGTTATATTAGTTTGTTAATAAATCTTGTGTATTAAGAAACCCCCTGTTTATTACAATATATATATATATTTTTTATATGGATTTGTTTTGTTTTAATTGTTTTACTCAAGGATTTAGATTTAAATATCTTACCCGTTTCATCTTTACCGCTGATCGAAGTTGTTGCTTTTACAGCCTCAACACTAATCTTCCTCCTTTCCATTTCAATTTCTTCGAATTCAATGTACAAAATGTGAATAAAATATTTTTTAAAAACTAATGAACAGATTTCAGACGTGAGGAGTGTGATGGTTTGCTGTGTCCAAATTGCTGCGAACATTACTTTATTATGGTTTAAAAAAATAATATACAGATTTTTGAACCAAATTAAGACAATCATAAAAACCTGAAAGTTCTATCCTTCAACAAAAGATTGGTTAAGATAATTTTAAATTTAATAATTTTAAATTTTACTGATTAAATTCAGTGGGATCCTATTTCCGCGTTATGAAAATACTAAAATTCTTCTTCTTACGTGTTAAATGAATAAATTAGTGTTCTTCCAATAAAAGTGTGTAGTCTTTTGGTTCCTTGTTGTTTCAATCATATTTACATTTCATTGCGTTGTAATAACGTTTTATAATATTATGATGATATACTGGGTTAATTATTGTGATATAATGGTTATTGTCCATGAGATGCCCCTCTTTCAAGTAACTCATGGAGAGAAGACCGAATTCTATTATCAGAACCTGTAAGGATTTTTTTCCTTTTAGTTGGTGGCATCCTCAATGTTCTTAGGTTGATAATGTTCATTAATCATGCAGGAGCTTTCACTACAAAGAAGTTGAAGTTCATCGTTACTTAAAGTGGTAATAGTCTGATACAGAAAACTAAAATAAAGATTTTAAAGGAAGCAGGTTTTTGCGCTGTCATTTGATCTATTTAATGACTTTTAATAACTTTAATTATTTAAAGAATTCTATATATTAAATAAAGAAATATATAAGAGTTGCACAATATAGATTAATTAAATCATGATTTGACTTTTTCATCCGTCAAAAACTGCTAACAGTTCTTTTTTTTTTTTAATATCATCACTATATTCTATCTTAGATTGGGATACACGCTATTCACATGTTTAAAACGGTGAATTCCTTAATGTGGTAATATTTCTTAATAATTTAATGTAAGGATTTTGTTTTTACAATGGAACATCCTTCCAATCGGTGACTTATGATATTGTTGTTAATTATTAAAAAAAATTATCTTTAAGCAATTGATACAACTTTATCTGTACATTGATAGAGAAATAATATTTTAGTAAAAAAATTATTTGGATCATAGAAATTTATATCAAGTTTTTAAGTTCTCCTACTATTGCATATCTGCAAGAATGCTGTCGATATTAGAGAATAGAAATACATTCAAACTAACCTCCTTCGTCGTAAGTCTACATCTTCCGGTCCTACAATATCTTTTAATATTATTCCACTGATTCCTGTTAAACAGATCCACTACCTAGGAATAGATCAGGACATACATATTTCTAGGAATCTACTTACTAGACTAAAATGACAGGAAATTGTTTATCGCTATAGAATAACTCACCATTTACTAGACACAAAGCTTCAAATAGATTACAAAAGACTTATTTACATGACAGTAATTTGATCAAGCTGGACAAGGAGATTTGAATTTGGGGACTCAATAATTTTTTTGACAATATTATACTGTATTATTCAATAATATCACAATATTAGTTTCTGTTCTTCTCGTAGTAAGTTTTCATAATCAAAACTCCTTCTTAAAATCCTCAATGTTCCTATTCCTCATACCCACTCAAATCCACTAGTCTCCCATCTTGCTTCTTACTCGATTCCCTATAACACTCCGAAGTGTCTGAAAAGAAGATGGCCCAGAGATTTTCTAACGTTGAACATTTATGGAAATGTTTTTCATTGTAATCAGTTTCCCCACATTTTCTTGATGTATTTATTGAACACAGTTTGTAAAAAAAAATAATTTATGTATAATTAAAAAAAAAAAAATTTGTTGTTTTAGGTGATTATGTATTTTGTAAAAAAAAAACAACAATAATATCATGCAATAAAACCCTTGTCATAAAAATGTATTTTATCACCCTAAAATAGGTGATAAAATGCCCGTTCTTGCTTACGTCTACGTATTGGTAGTAAATGGAGAAGACAAATTATTTTATGGGTCTGACATTACTTGTATAAAAACTCAATTTTTCTCTGACTGGGAAAAGCAAAAGATACATCTATCTATAATCTACTGATTTTCATTAATTTAAATTTTAGAATTAAAAGGATCGAATTACTTAAATTAATAATGAAATTAAATTAAGAATCTTTGATTATTCGAAATAAGCAATGTCGAGAGAATACTGCGATTTCAAATTCGATTTTTATCATTCAGAGCAACAAAGTTCCTAAACGGTAGTTACTAGCGACAAATGTTAGAAAAAAAACAATATTCACCATTTGATATCTGATTAGTCATTATTAAAATAAATAAAATAATAAAATAAAATATCTTAAAAAGTCAACAGTTATCTATGAAATATATATATGACTTCATAGACCTGTTTAATATTTTAATTATCTTTCTGGTAGAAAACTTAGATTGTGCGGAGTACAAAGTTGAAGATGGTTCTATCTAAAAACAATTGTGTTACGGTATTCAAACGTCTGTTGATAAAGATAAAAGTTTGCAACAATTATTTACTGCTAAGGATTCGGAAATGAACCGTAGCCTGGAAGAGCGATAGGACAAAGTTGGAAATTGTGATTTGCCTCAACTTTAAGAAACATTCTTCCGGTTGAGGAGATGTAGTCACTACAAAAGAATCTTCGCAGACTTTTCGAGATAACGAATAAGATTCTTCGTCACTTGTTAGTGATGCCTTGTCTATCTTCTGCTTCAGGGACATAACTGATCACTGAGGTACCCTTAATAGCTCTGGGGTTCTTTGTAAACAAAAATTCTCTATAAGCATAAATAAAATATAAATATGATTCAAATAGAAAGTAAAATCTATTTCTTCTTTTTTATCTTAAAGTGTATTTACTTATTTTAATCATTTTAACTACAAAAGTCCTTTTGCATGAAAGCGATCTTTAATTCAAACTCTCATTAATAATCTTATTGGAATATCCAATCAAAATACTGTTGAACTTGAGTTCATTTGAATCAGTTTGGGGAAAATGTAATGCTTTGTGTTCTGTCGAACTTCGAATGCGTTTTGCATTTTGAGGTTGTTCCTAATGGGCAGTGGACTTCAAACATTTACACATTTACTGTGAACAGCTAAATGTCTTAGTCAAGAAAAAGAAAGCAATTTTTCGACATGACAAGCCCTTGCACATCGTTCTCGTTTGACCAAAGAAATATTATCGGAACTGCAAGGAGTAAGCGTTTTTCTAGAACCTGTGCATAGCACACATATCGTAACATCTAATTTTTTTTTAGATAGATTTTTTTTTTTTTTACTCGGCCATTGAGTCTCCTACTCAAATTTTAAAAGATCTTTGCTAATTACGATAGCGTAAACATTTTATGGGTAGAGTTCTTTGCCCCATGACTCCTACCTGATCCTTGGAGTTAGGTGTCCAGTCCATGATTACAAAGTGATTTACCACATTTGTTAAGGACTTTATAATAGATTGGACATGTCTGAAAAAAAAGAACTAAATTTTGTTTAAAAAACGTTCAAAATTATCTCTCAGAAAGAAACTTTTTTTAAAAATCTATTTGGATTTTATAGTCACACCTAAAAAGATATACACTAAAAAATGTAAACATTCCAATGTATATTTAGGACTGATATCGCGCTCCCGACTTATCAAACGAAACGCTTAAAGATTTAGGTATCCATACAGTCGCGACTCACATTCATAAATTTTATAGACGTTTCCATAACGATATCTCAGGTCAAAATAACAGACATAAACATAACTTTGCAGCAGTATAAATTCAAGATATTATATGACGCAGGCTGAAGAGGGGTTCTTCAGATCTAACTAATAAAGTAGTAGCAGTGTCATGCATAGATAACTATTTGTTTTGATAGTTCGATAGCTATATTTTTAAGCCTTATCATGTACGTAATAGTTGATAACACTATTTTGCTGGTTGTTTTAGCAAATAGAAGTTTTGAATGAAATTATAGAATGAAAATAATAAAAATTATTTTATTGATTTTTTTAAAAATAAAAAATCTCCTAATACTGAAAATTTTGAGCTAATGGTGGCACTTATTTATGATGGACGAGTTGTTAGTGATATTATATTTAACAGATGGTCTTTGACGGTAAAATGTGATGGAAATCGTGTTGCTTCTATACTCAACAAAACCAAGTAAGCTCGGCAACATGCTGCTCGCATGGAAAAAAACGTTTCAACAGCACATCATGGTCTTACCCAACCCGTTCTCCATACTTGAACCCAGTCGAGTATTTATGGAATATTCTCGGAAGACTAATCACAGCACATCCATCACTTTCTGGTATAATCCAGGATCTTGAAAGGACTCTATGAAAAATGGTCCAACCTACTGCTAGTAAATATTTCCAGATCGGTAGAAAGTGTCTCGTAGCGTCTTTTCAGATTGAGGATATAAGATTAATTAATTAAGATTAAAAAAACACGGGGTATCGAAAAGTAAAAAATTTAATAAAAATTAAATTTATCGATTTTTATTTTATATTTTCCTTGGGAATTTACTTATATTTTTATTTTTTACTTTTTTGAAAAACTTTTAATTACCAAATGTTAAAAATGTGTTCAATATTAATGTAATATATATTAAATTATGATTGATTATATATGTAACAAATGAATTGAATATTTTTTATTGTGGCAGGAATTTTTCTATTGCCAGTATGTAGATAAATAATTCTTGACTTGTGGAAATGACATTTTTTTTAAATATATTAAAACAGTACTTTTTTACTGTAAGGCTAGGGTAGCATACTAACTAACTAAATACAAAAAAAAAATAAATATTTTTCAACCTGCTGCACGTTTTTACGGGGTAAGTAATTTTATACTCTAAAAGTGTAACCATCCGTCCGTTAACTCTTGTAACAATAATTTGATTGTAACTCATTAATAAAAAAAGTAATATTATTAATTAATATCAATATTTTTAATATTAAATTCCCACATCAAGGTCAAATTTGAGTCTAATGTGTATTATTATTATTGTCTCCCAAGCCATTTTATCCATTCGAGCGTAATAGCAATATTACGGATGGAGTATTTAAAAATAGTGTTGGACGAAAACTATTTAGTGAGGAGTAAGTAGCCATGGATGTCCTTCGGCCGCCAAAAGTGATCCTGGCAGATCTAAAAAACACTATTCTTTTGGGATTATTTCTTATTTTTCATTACATTTCCAGTTAAAGCGTATTTTTTTCCATTGCTAATTATATAACAGTTTATAGTTTAGTGATTACAAACAATTTATTGATTTTTGTTTATTTTTTTGTTATAACCTGATATAAATATTTACATCTTCTCGATAAATATCCATTAAAAAATACTTATATTTCATAAATCTAGTTTCCAATAAGAAAAATGTAAATTAATACTGCATTTATTTAAAATTAATTCAATTAATAAGATTTCTTCAACAGGTCTAAAAAATAAATCACTTTTGTTTTCATGTTAGTAATGCTAGGCAAATATTTTTTTTTTTTCAAGTTCTTCCGCCTGGAATTCATTACGGACGTGAAAAATGCCGCAAATCCCCCAGTAAATATTCCCACGCTCCCTTACAGTGCTTCAACAAAAGCCATCTTACAATATTTACAGGGGCTGTTTATTTTAATCATGGTGATGGAGTAAGATCGATTTCCTCTTTTCCCTCTCAAATTTTACATCAAATCAAAGATTCAGACTTTTTTTTTAAAAGAAACTCTATACTTGCTTACACTTATACAACTACTTTTTTATTTGATTGTTGTTTCTCGGGTCTGGGTTCGACTCCTGCAAGAGGCAAAACAATTATCTTCTATTATTTCAGCCTCTGGGTCATGAGAATCTCCTGAGGAAAACAAGGAAAAATTATTAATGTTAGGTGCCGGAGACAGTTGGCAAGACGTACTGGTTGCATCTGCACGTTGTAGACATCTAAGTACCTATTGCCTACTGTTTAATTCACTATAAACTACTTTTGAATTTTAAATATTTGTTTTCTATTTAAGTTGTATAATAAATTAACTAAAAAGAAAAAAAAATCATTTTAATATGATAATAATATTTAAAATGGTATTTCATTTTTAAAAAAATACTATACAGGTTTATAGATATTTGTGGTAACCGATATATATATATATATATATATATATATACAGGGTGTCCCGAATTTAAATGGCAAAACTTCAGGAACTTATAGGGGACCGAAAAACTGAGACAAAAAGTCCTTTAGAGATTTGCTCGTTTTTGCTTAGTTTTAGAGAAAATCGCAAAAAAAGAAACAAAACAAGTTTTCATTTTTATACTTATATATTTATGTTATGTTCTTTTTAATGTAAATATTGCTCAAAATGTTGTCCTCTTGCACCAATGCATTACATCTAGCACTCACTTGATAAATTGCAGCTAAACATTGTTCTGATGATAGTTGGTGAACTGCATCTATGATTCGGTCTCTTAATTGCTCTCTTGAGTTGATTGACACCGAATAAACTGCCTGCATCAAGGTTCCCCATACAAAGAAATCAATGGGTGTCATATCAGGTGATCTGGGTGGCGAAGGTACTATTCCTCCACGTCCAATCCATCGTTGTGAATAATTTATATCCAGCCGAGCTCGAGCAACTCTGCTAAAATGAACTGGATCCATCGAGTTGGAACCACATTTCAATCCGCTGCTGTAAGGGAATGTCATCTAAATAATTAGAAAAGTCGTTCTCCAAAAAATGTGTAAATGTGATACCATTCAATCTTGCAGGTAAAAGACATGGCCCCACCAGTAATCCGTTCCAAATTCCAAGCCAAACGTTAATAGCAAATTCATGCTGAAACCTATTCTCTGTAATAGCTCTGGTATTTTCAAGAGCCCATAAATGATAATTTCTTTGATTAACAATTCCTGCTCTTGTAAAGGTAGCTTCATCGGTCCATATAATTTTTAATGGAAATAAATTATCATCGCGAATTTTGTCAAGAAACCAGTTACTATAGTTCAATCTCTTGCCATAATCTTGAGGTAATAAATTCTGAACTTTTTGATGATGGTATGGGTAGCGATTATTACCTTTCAAAGTTCGCCATATTGCTTGCCGCGATATTGCTAATGCGGCAAATGCTCTTCGGATGCTAGTCTGAGGATTGTTATCGAAGTGGCGTTGGATACAATTTCTTCTCCGATAATCTGCTCTTATTGCTGTCTGGAATCGGTCGCCTTCATTATGTATTAAGAATGAAGGTCCAGTCTCTCGTAGTCTATTAAAGGTTAACGAAAAGACTCTTCTATTTGGAAATCGGGGCGCATACTCCCGCACCGCTTCTAAAGCATTACCGTTACAGAAACCATATACAAAAATCATATCAGCGTATTCAACATTAGAATATGTATGCGGCATTGTGGCTGATGCTATTCACACAAAAATATCTGAGTAACTGACTGAAGACTGATGTAAACAAATAATAGAATGTAAAGGATAACATTAAGTGTTTACATATATCACCGCCAAGCCTGACGAACTTTGAAAGGTGATAATCGCTGCCTGTAACATTTTTGTTTTGTTTCTTTTTTTTTTTTTTTTTTTTTTTTTTTTTTTGCGATTTTCTCTAAAACTAAGCAAAAACGAGCAAATCTCTAAAGGACTTTTTGTCTTAGTTTTTCGGTCCCCTATAAGTTCCTGAAGTTTTGCCAGTTAAATTCGGGACACTCTGTATATAAGTCAAGGTCCGAAGCAGTCTAGTATTAGGCTTAATCCTACTTCCAGTCATAGTAAACAAGGAAATGTATATAAAGCAGACCTCAGAGCAATAAAGTTTCAGTTGTTTCTTAGCAGTCACTGTGTAAGTTCTTTCTCCTATTATTCTTTTTTTTTAAGTTTTATTTTAGACAACACTTAAGTTATATGTGTGTGTGTGTATCGATAGAACTAAAAATGATACCCATCCCTAGTACCTATTTATAACATTGTTACGGCTTCGTTTTGACTCAAAGGAAAAAAACGGTACGCATTGTTAGTAAAACCTTTATAAACTTAGACATCGAAAAGGGATTTACTGGGCGAAGGATGATGAGTTTTTCATACTCCTATACTCCCAACTTGAGTCTGGCTGGGCTGAAGTCTTTTTAACAAGTTTCATCCAGTTTCGGGTTAATCCGACGAAGAGAAGTTTGACCAGGTCTTCACGCTGCCTTTTAAAACTCTCTCCAATGCTACATCGATCGCCAGGGGCACGCTTAATCATCTTCAGTCCTAGCCTTTCCTTGTCGAAAACTTTCTTTATTTATATTTATAAAACAAATCGGGATTCAGACTCGACTGTTTTCTTCTAAATGTCTTCATCTAAGACTTAGCTGTAAGACTTTTTTTTTTTAAATTATTATTGTCGTGTTTATTTATGCCGGGTAACATTAGGTCATATGCACCGTTCTCGTGTTAATTATTATGTTCAGTTGGAAAAATATTTTTATATTTTTTTATTCTTTTATAAATATAAATTTACAACTGTGTTACAAATACATCTAATAAATAAGTGGTTTATAATGACATGCTTAAAACTTGTAGAGAAACTATCCATTAGTAGTACTCTAATTAAACAGATCCCGAAAACATCCTCTTTTCAGACGCCTCGGAGGATTGCCAGGAATGGGATAGGAGGAAGAGGAAATTGTGCAACACGTGGATTTGGATGAGAAGTGAGTTTATTATGAAAGAAAGGATATCTGGTTTGTGCCAAATCTGCTGATATAGGATATTAAGGTCATTGTGGATCAGTTAATTTGTGACAAAGTAAGGAGAATGAAGGATTTTCGATTGGAGAGTTATTTGTTTATGTTCTGAACTTTCCATCAATTCGTTTCATTTCTACTTTTTTTTTTAATCTTTTAACAGCCGCATCTGTTCCGATGATGTAAGTCCTACCGAAATAGACTGCTCTAATAGTATGCATAGAACAATGTATTATCCAGTTGGAATCAAACATAATACGTGACTCAGAGATTTCAGAAATTTCATTTTCATCATATTACAAAGATTATTTAATTATAGTGATAAAAGTAGCGTTGTTCTTTCGATTTCATCAGATGAAATTGTAAGAAAATCCATATTGAAATTCTAGATTGTTTTTTTTCTAACTTTTCCTCCACTCTATAACTGGTGTCATTGCCATTGAGATTTTACTGTTGTTAGATTATTCTATGGAATAATTATTTTTTTTTTCGCCATTTTTCTGTTTTTAGGACTAGACTCGACGTTCGGAGGCCTGGAGGCGATGATCACGGCGCTCTGTGACGAGTACCCCCGCCTCCTGGGGAGGAACAGGGAGCTCTTCGTGGCCGTCCTCCTCGCTGGGGTATACGTCTGCAGCCTCCCCACCTGCACATATGTGAGTAAACCATACAATTATTGAATCATTATATGTATGAAAACGAGGACAATAAAGGCACGGTTAATAGAGGAACTCACAGAAGTTTGCTAGATCAGAGAATACAGAGCTTCTTTATGGTGACGACATACGCCTCAGATACCATGAAACTCATTGAATAAAAAACAATTAGCAATAAAAGAAATCTCCCGAAAAATAAAATAATTGACTTTTTTAATATATATATATATATATATATATTTTTTTTATTCGCACTTTTATAAAAAATAACACAATCAGCGAATAAGCTGTATTAATATATGGAATGACGACACATGGAGAAGATTTTGGTATCATTTTCATTTTAGAGATTTCTCATCCAGCTCTTTTCGAGCCTTCGTCGTGAATGGCCAGATATTTCAGTTGACGCCATATTTGTTACGAGTTGGTACATTTGTTCAGGTAATTTGTAAAAGCGTTTATAATGTATATTGTTCAAGATAGGATAAGAAAGTGTAAAGTCTAAAAACGCCATTTAATTAGTTCGTTAAAATAAGTGAATGGAAAAATTTAAAATAAACACCTCAAATTATCTTTCATAGATTTTGGTTAATAGCTTAAATTAACTAATTAAATTATCGCGGGTTCGCAGCCCGGCAGATGACCTTAGGATTTTTTAAAGGGAGTAAAAAATCCTTAGCTATGCCGTCCTTCGGAAGGGACGTAAAATGGGGGTCCCGAGCCTGTGCGATGTCAGGTACTCGTTAAAAATCCCTATCCTAATTATACCTGGATAGGCAAAATTTAGGACTCCCACCGTAGCATCGTCCGATTAGCCATAGCAGCATAAAGTGACGTTAAACGAAATAAACAAACAAACTAATTAAATTATATTTAACTTTATATAATAAGTAAAAAATGTATGTATGTATTATTGAAAATAAAAATTCTATATAGGTAGTTGGTAAATACTGTTTCACGCATGATTGATATAAAATATTCAATGCAATTAGGAATTGATGAATCATGCGCCATTCTTATTTTGTTTATTCGAAGTCATGTGAAACATTCTTATCATTTCTAAAAACCTATAAAATTTCAAAACATTAGCAATTTGATATGCGTGTTTTTGGAACTGATGAGGAATGTTTGACATTCGAAACTAGTCTTCGAATAAACAAAATAACTATAGAAGTAGCACATAGTTTCTCAGGGGAAGGTTTTGAAATTAAATAAATCATAATTTTCAAAGCGTTGAGAAAAAAATATGTGGCAATATCATCTTCTTTTATTTTATTTTTTTTTTTTTACAGACTGTTCATTTCTGACAAAAATGTATTATTTTTGGAATAATATTACATAAAGAGTAAAATTATTAGGTGTTAATGTAGATCGCTTTTTTCTTTACAAGGTCCTAAACCAACTAACTGACATTGTTACAGAAGCCGATTTTTGTATAACTGCCTTTAATGATAATGAAGATTATTATCAGAGCGGTAGGTACTCTTTGTGAAGAAGGACGTAACAAAAGATTCAAAGCTTATTGTTGTCAAAAGACGGGACAGTATCTAATTTTCATTAAATGAGGAAAATAACCCCCTTTTAATTTTACTTTTATATATTTTCTTCCTCGTGAAAATTATAAAAATAGGTAATTTGTTAGAAAAAGTAAATTTGACGTCATCGTTATTGGATCAGTAGGATTAGTTCCAGCCAACCAGAAACAAGTATGAGCCGTTGGTAGCGTAAATAAGTTTACCATTCAGCATTAGTCAAAAAAAAAATTTTAAAATCGAAAGACTTCATCCTTCAAACCCAGTATTTCTTCTCTTCAGTACGATGTTCTAGGATCTTTAAAAGAAAACCTAAAACTTTACGACCCATGAAGTGGATTCCGTACTTTGGTGAGGATGTACGAGGACAGCCGAACGGTTCTACCCACGTTAAAGAGGATAGCTGTATCCTAAGACGATCTCCCGACATCGAAGTCGATCCGCGGACGATTATACTCGTATAAATTTAGCCGGACTCCAACCGGTCTCGGAAGCTTGGCAGTCTAGTGTCTTTCCCACAGAACTACCGCGCCTACTGTTCTAAGACCTTAGTTCCATGGAAATCCCAGAACAACTATTCGAGATCTTTTTTTTGGAATTTTCAGTTTCCGAATCGACAGTCGGCGACCACCCCAAGGCAAATGGAAAAGTGAAAAAGCTCGAAAAGCGCGTTCCTCGCGCATTTAAAAAATTAAAAAAATAAATATAAATCATCGGTATGGTTTGTTAATCATGAAATAGTTTATTTTTTAAATATAGTTTGGTTATAGACTCTGCATCACCAACCCTAGTTACTAGGATTCTCGCGTACCGACCACCATTAAAGGCAATATTACGCATTCACACTACGACTTGACTGAAATATGTCCGTAATATACTTTGCAATATATTCAACAGACAAACTTACAAGGTAATATTTTGACTTGTAACTCACAGATTTGAATACCGATTTTTGTGTGGGTAGTAGGGACATATAATAGTGTAAAACTAGAGTTATAGCCGCCAATGAGCATTGGAAGCCGAGCTTCCTCTGTTCGTGATGCTCGGATCAAACATTTGACAACAGTTTCATCTGAAATTTAATCCTCTAGCCCAATCCCTATCCAGCTTTAACCATCCCAGACGATTGAAACTGCAATGGCCCCGAGATCTTTTGTAATATAATGTTATGCTAGAGTCCTGGTAATGACCAGTTTCTCTACTCAAATCCTGAGCATATGTGGCTACAGCGCTCCCACTCAGCCTCCACTGGATTTTACCAGTGATGCAGCTGAGAGAGCAGCGCTGGGATCTCTCCGGGCCTAGCCTTGACTCCCGATAAGTGGGGAATAGGCTCGATTCGCGGTTCCCCAGGCTGATTGAGTCTGTATTGTAAATATAGTATGAATGTATTTTATTTTACTTTTTTTCTATTTTAAGTTTTTGTTAAATAATTTTTATTATTCATTTTATTTTTTATGTTTGTAAGTAACAATTAGTTTTACTTTTTTATTGTATTTTATCTCTTATTATCATTAATATTTTATCTCTTATTATTATTAATATTTTATCTCTTATTATTATTAATTGTGTATGTATGAAAACTTGTATATATGGTACGAATGAATTTTCTTTAGCATTATTACTTATTGCTCTTAACTGAGACAGACTGTACATATATTTCAATAAAACTTTAAAATCAAATCTAAAAACAAAATATATTTCTACTTGAGAATTGTCGATAGAAAATCCAACTTCAGCTAAGACTTGAAACGGATAAATATAAACGGAAAATATCCATCAGGAGAAATAGGAGGTAGATAAAACAGAATGGTGCCATTGTCACCCTAGGCTAGGAAACAAGAACATCGCTTCCACAGCTTACTGCCAGAGAGCTTGTTGAAAAAAAGGTGAGCGTCCGTTTATTATGATCTCTGTCTTTCATTCTCATGGCCCACTTTAATTCCAGCTCCAGCGGCTGGAGGAACGACGTCATTCTCCAGATATTGTCACATTCACTTCGCTTCTTCCTGAAACCCACGGTACTGGTTCCTGTCCTTCTTCAAGTGAGGGAAATTTTCGAAATAAATTACGAAAATTAATACCACTCTCTGATTTAGAAACTTTGTCAGCTCACAAAATTTCGAATTTATATATGCAAATGTATAAGCTTCTTTATAATCAAAAAAATATTTTATCAAAGCATGGAAATGAAAATTTCAATGACCCATATTGTTGTACTATTTTCTCTTAAAATTTAACAGTTCCAAAAATTAGGCAGTATTTCATTTATATTTTATATTTATTATAACTGATTTTAACTGATGGCGTGCAAGCTCGTAACGGACATATGAAATAGAATTATGCATCAGAAATGTATTTATGAAAAAAGCAGAAAATCGTTTTATAATTTTAAATGACAGAATACTTGTGTCTGTCAAATGTAACACTCTAATAAAATATACTGTAGAGCTCGTAAAATATAAGTTTATGTAAATCTAGTTAAAACAAAGGACAATCGTATTGACATCAATATGTATTTTGGTTGGGTTTCTGTATTTATTTTTTTGTTAACGTAAAGAGTCTTCGTGGCAACCTGGAGTGTAGCGTCGTTTTCACCATAAAAGTGTAACATTTTGACATGCTCTATAAAAGATTTGACGACGATTTCTTGATCAGGAATTTAAAATTCGCGCGACACGTGGAAGGTGGAAACCAATATACCTCCATACAGTAGGTCTAAGCGAAAAATGTTATGTAACAAACAAAATTCTAACATTTTTCGCTTAGACCTACTGTATGGAGGTATATTGGTTTCCACCTTCCACGTGTCGCGCGAATTTTCGTAACACGAGCGGTCACCCGTTGTACCAAGTACAACACCCTATTTTTTATCCGTTTTGGTATAAATTTTATGACAAATCTATTAAATAAAATATGTTGACCATTCAAAATTTAAAATAGAATATGTGTATAGCATATTACTAGAGAGAATAATATTTTGAACGTAAATGAATGTTTGTTTAAGATTGAAAATAATAAAAAACAATTTTATAACTAGGTAAATTTTTATTTTCAATATACAATATACAATCAAATATAATTACTTTCATGTCTAAAATCGATGTTTTTGAGACAAATTATTGCCAACATTTTTTTTGGAGGAATGACAAATAAAATGTAGAAATCCTAAGGCTCTTTCTCCTCCCTGTCATTTCAGTCACTATCCGTTCCTGTATGGTATTATGATCTAAAACATTTTCTATTTCCTTTTCATTCAAATCCAAATTTTGATTTGGTTGTCCGGACATTTTTTCTTCCTCGTCTAGCTCCTGCAAAATTCGTGGAATATCTACCAATTTTATAGGTTTCCACCTTATGAAAACATTCTGAACAATTAATACTTCGCTCACTAAAATAAATAAAAGTAAAAATGCAAAAAATATCTACTAAACTATGTCCAATCCAGCAGATTGCCGAGAAAGGGGCGAGACAAAATCAAAATGAGAGCGGTCGCTTGTTGTACTTTGTGCCACACTGAGGACTAAATATCTTCCATGCTGGAAACTATCCCTCCTATCACAGAGAAAAATTACTGGAGGCAAATCGAAGAGTATCTCGAGGAATAGCTAAAGCCAATTTTTAGAAGTTCACCGGATACGAGAGGGAGAGAGAAAACAAGTCGGGTATTGTACAAAATACAACGGCGCGACCAGTGGAGGGTCAGTGATTAAAGTCACCTTTTTTCTCTATGTTTTGTGTTAGGACTATTTTCACACACTCTAGCTCTCTCGGTATTGCACGGATGGAACATTTTACGGCAGTTAAATTGTTTTTCTCAGTCTGGGAGAAATTTACATTTTTCTTTTCAAAAACGCAAGAAGAAACTTCCAACCGAATCCAAGATTAATAAATATGAGAACTTAAGAAAATATGTTCAAGATTTAAAAATATACAAATAATTTTTTACGATTCTCTATTTGAAAACTCGACCTAACAAGACTCTATTGTACTGAACTCTTGTTACGAAACTAGTGGAGTCTGGTTTTTCTAACCTTTTGGTAATGCTAACAGTTATATTTGTATATTCAACATCTGTAAACATTGTAAACTTTGCTGTGGTGAAAAGTTTATGAGAGCTCAAGTAACAGCTGTAACTGAAGTAATATTTGTGGGGGACGATGTCGTCACCACCTCATCCATCTCCAGGAACCAACAGGAAACTTTAGAATGGTATGTTTCCGCGCTACGAAATTGATTTCTAACTCAGTTCTAGCAAATTCTCACTCTGATTCTGAATCTGGTGGAGGGGCAAAGCCTGAAGCATTAAAGTAGTTAAATATTATACTGCAAATTAGAAATAAAATAATATGTATTTATATTCCTTATAACAGCTAATGTTTCGGTCAATGCATGTAGGACGTATTTAGGGCTAAGGTGTCATCTAAAATGTAATTCACTTTTTAGCATTAACTTGATAAATAACTCAATTTCTCTCTGACTGGGATTATTTAAAATAAATAAAGTTGAGAGGAAATATAGGTTTCAAACGTGACTTTTTTCATTATAAACAAAATAGCTCTTGTGTCCTAGCGACAAATGTTACTTAGCAAATCAATTAAATTTCTGTTCAGAAAACTAAAGGCAAATTTTTGATCCAAACAACACCAACAGAGCTAGAACTTGCAATAAAAGCACTAACGCTTATAAGATGTGGGCAAAACTTGACTTTTTTCATTCTAACCAATTTAATAGCTCCTAAACGGTAGGTCCTAGAGACAAATGTTTTATTACAAAAATATTCTCCATTAATTTTCTGATAAGGAAACTGTAATTTTTCGATTCGAACAACACTAACGGAGCTAGGGCATGTCAAAATGTTACATTTTTTAGAGTGAAAATAAACAACAAAAAAAAACTTTCGACTTCAAGCCAAGAAACATTTACGTGTCAAAAAAAAAAATTATTTTATTATTAATAAAACAGCATTGGCACAACACGCCATAAATAACAATCACTCATTCAATTTTAATAAAGCCAATATATTATTTTATGAAAAGAACAATAACAGAAGAAAAATCTTACAATTAGAATCAATTTTTATAACAAAAAATATAGACAAAACAGTAAATTTTAAAACTGATATAACAAAAACAGGAGCTCATTATGCACAATTATGTGCATAGTTATGTCACATTTTTTTAAACTATGATGTAGTTCATCGGATGAAGAATTTATGTGCAGAAGTGTTAGGCAGCATAAATGAATATATTATGACAACTAGAAAAAGAGATATGAGATAACCGCTTCATCCACCATACCCCTCGATCAAGATGTGATAAGTGACAGTTTTTAAAGGTTCATTCATTCTGTTTCCTGTAGTAGTAAGTTCGTTTTTTGATCCAATATCACTCGTTTTCAAAAATATCCTTTTTTAAAAAATGAAATCTTAAGCCAGTTACACTTTTTTTTTAATTTTTGATATTTTTTCCAATCAAATTACATTGTACAATTCATTTTTTTTTCATTTAATGATGTAATACGTTTATAATAACAAAAAAAAATTGAAAATTATGTTTTCTAGCAATTTGTCCATATGTTAATCGAATTCTATTCGTTTAAAAAGGGCAAGTTGATTATATGTCCATTAATGTACATTATATGTCCGTATTATAGTAAGTACTTAAATAAATAAATAAATATATATGTATATATATATATATATATATATATATATATATATATATATATATATATATCATATATATTTCTGGAGCATATCCAGTATAGTGTTATCTAGACCCCTGTACTTAATCTTATCCTGTATAACTAAGGACGACAGAAGTTGGTAGTTGACAGGGAGCTGGTTGGCTTTGATCTCTCGTCATATCTCAAGGGCTAGCATCTCGCCTGATAGCGACCTGGGGTTTACCGCCAACTTATATCATCAAAGTCCCTCTAACCTAAGTTTTTAAAACAAGCCTTATCATCATACAAAGTGACAAAAACATGGACGTCTGACATTTACTGCTTGCCTATCCTGGTATAAGTAAAATCCATCACCTGGTCATGGTAGGAATATTATAGTGAAGAATTATAAATTTGACAAAAAAAAAGTTAGTGTCAAGTTACGAACAAAAGTTTTCAGTTAGTGTTGTCTATTTCCTATTAGAAGAATATATATAAATATATATATATATATATATATATATATATATATATATATATATATATATATATTTACTTTGCAATAAACATCTTGTATTTAAAAATAATAAGCCCATTTTTTTTTTTTTTTTTTTTTTTTTTTTTTGTATAATTACTATGTATCCCTCATTAGAGTTAACATAGATGCGATATAATAATTTATTTCTTATTCACAAAAAATAAATAGTAAAATAAATATATATTTTTATAAATATCTATCCTATTATACAAAAGGACAAGCCATTTTTCGTTTGTGATCACTAACCGCGAAAACTAATGAACCAATCTGTACAATCTTTTAACAGGATTATCTTCATAGCTCAAGAAATATTTAGCAACAATAAAATTTACTTATCTTCAATTTGATTTTTATTCAAAATGCGATAAAAATGTTGTGTGCTGTGAAGTTCGAAAATCTACCGACGACTTGCGAGCACCAATCATGAGAGGTTACAAAGGTACGGTGTTATATGGAGCTAGAAGTTGATAATATAATTTTCTCAATTTCAATTATATTTTATTTAAAGAAATTATAAATATTAGGTGTGACGTGTGGATCCCATGAATTTTAAAAATCGACTGATATGTAGCTAGAGTCATTCTGCAACAGACTTTGAAATGGTAAAACCATATAACCATCAGTTATAAAATTTTAACTGCATTATTTTTATAGTTCTAGGGAGGTTTAAAATAGTAAAGTTTACTACAATAACAATTTAAATGTACAGTGTTGAGTTGCAGAAACGAGGGTTGCCACACTGTTATATCTTTGTATGATTGGAATTCAAAATCTAACCTGATGAAATCGCTGAAATTATTTC